>CM031238.1:230794432-231394432 GCA_018340775.1 Taxus wallichiana var. yunnanensis | reverse complement strand
TCTGATGCGTAAAATAGTATAGTTTGAGTCGGTGTAAGGCTATCGAACAAAATATTTTGCAGAGGTGGCTCTTGGCGCTAAACCGATTGAGCCAAAACATTCGGGTGACCTAGTAAATTATTGTCAAGGACTCGTTTTGGTTTCATACGAAGCCTTTTCTTTTGGGCTACTTAAATCTGGATGAAGTCCTGTAAGAACTTGGAGACCAAAACAAATTATAACTTCGACAGGTGATATCTTGGTATCCGTGGCACCTAGAGACATCTTCTTTTATCCTACACCTCTGTTTGGGTACCTCTATAGAAGCCTATCTCATTTTTATCCATATCATTTCGGTTCTCTTGGTGTTCTATTTTTGTAAATGTACAAAATAGTGCGGTTTAGTCGATGTAAGGATGTCAAAAGCAATATTTTTGAATGGTGGCTCTTGGCACCATACCAAATACGCCAACACATCCGGGTGGAATGGTAAACACTTATGGAGGATTCGTTTTGGTGTAGGAAGGATTCGTTGATTCCAGGATACTTCGTTTGACGTAATCTGTTAAGAGCCTAGAGACCAAAAAGAGCATTTTTTCCTAGAAACTATTAAGCAACAACATTGACTCCTTCCTACATCATTAAGGATGATTAGAAGGTGATTTTTGATAATATGAATGCAAGAACCAACTAATGGACTGAAATTTTTAGTTATCACACTCTCTCTTTCTTTTTTCATTCTCTCACACTCTCTCTCGCTCTCGTTCTCGCTCTTAGTCTCTCTCTCTCTCTCTTTATCTCTCTTAGTGTGCAAATGCGGACCTTTTTGATTTAGTTTGAAAGATGGGATGAGAACAAAACAATCTCTCGCGTAAGAAATTTTTTCTAATACATTTACATATTCAAAATATCCAAAAAATTCACATTTCTCATGACAGATATGGTCATTGCCACAGAGATGTTCAACATTGGATTCCAAACTATAAAAAAGATCCTTGTATTTTATTGAAAAGAAAATATTCAAAGGATATCAAGAACGTTTGAGGTAATTATTTGGGATCATCGCAATTGGCCAAGGAAAGAAGCTATTTAATTAAATTTGGACATATATCTGATCCTCCGTACAAGTTATTTATGAGATCAAGTCTCAGGTGATCTTCAATACTAATATAAAAATTGTAACTATAAATTGCATAGCTTGAAATTTCAAAGATCATCCTGTCCTAGAAACTATTAAGGCACAACATTGTCTCCTTCCTGCATCCTTAACGATGATTAGAAAGTGATTTTGGATAATATGAATGCAAGAACCAACTAGTGGACTGACCTCTTTAGTTATCATTGGTAGGTTAGAGTCATCCTAATTAAATAGGTCCTTCAAGAGCTCCCTATATACATGTTTTATGGCCACCATCACAACACAAAAATTAATCTCAAAGGAAATGGAAGAAACATAAAGAATATAATATTTATATATCATAGATGTAATGTGAAATCTTAAGTATATTGAATGTTTTGAACATTGATCGTACTATTAAATCTTAAGTATATTGAATGTTTTGAACACTTAATGTAAAATATTAAGTATCCTGACAACATAGCTCTTTGTCTCTCTTTTCTCTCTCTCTCTCTTTCTATCTCTTTGTCTCTCTCTCACACTCTCTCTTTCTCTCACACTCTCATTCACTCTTTCTCTATCTCTCACTCTCGCATTCTCTATCTCTTTCTCTCACCCCCATTCTCTCTTTCTATGTCTACCCCTCTTACATTCCCTCTCTCTCTTTCTCTCTGTAGTTACAATTTAATTATTAGACTTAATGTAATATTGTGTTATCTCATTACATACATTTCATTTGAATTATTGAGATTCTAGGAAGTGGATAACATTAACATTGACATTATATTATTATAATTGATGGCATTGAATGATTATATTACAACTTGGAAAAATTGAAAATTAGTTACATATGGATTTTAATTCCCATGTTTAAAACATAAAATAAATTAACACTAATAATACATATTAAAATAACATACATATATGATATCATACTAATCCACTTACATACAAGTTTTAAAACATTTTTTTCATATATTATATTGTTTCAAAAATGCTTGATAACATACAAAATTTGATCAAAATCAATGTCTTAACAAAGCCATGTAGGCATATACAATGATATACATAGACAAAACATAAATCCGTATACATCTACGCCAATATGCCATGAAGGAAGACAACAAAATCCGTATACATCTAAACTACGGGACCCTATCATCAAATAATTTAGTTCTCTTTGGGTCTTTGGGATATCGGTGGAATGCCCCCTTATTTTGTTCAAACCTCCTATGCTCATAGGATGCTTGTAGATCCATCTATTAATACAAATAAACAACATACCCATTAGTATACAATTAATGACATATATAAAATGACACTACTTAAAAATAAATACTTATTGCTATCTGATGATCACTTTCAATCATCCTTTGCTTCTCAATATCATCAACAAATTTGTACGGATGCACGAAATGAAGTAACAAACTCCTCATGTGGCAACCATGATGAAAAAAATTAGAATACATGTGTGAATGTAATTAAATAATAATAAATGATGTTATTTAATACAATCAATTCATTATATAAATAACTTTACTAGCACATATATACCTATGTAAGAGGGACGACAAAAGCTATGCCCATAGCAACTCCGATATCTAATGATCAACGAATCTCAACAGGAGACTGTAATGATGTCATCAACTAAAATAATAATAAAACTCACATTAGTAAATTCATATGTTAACTATAGTTCATGTTCTCTTCATGTATATGATTAATAAAAATAATAAAACTTACATTAGTAAATTCACCAACATGCGAACTCATACTAACATTCACCTGTGAAGAAGGGGAATGTGACACTGGATGCATACTTTGACCCTATAATTTTATAAAAAAACGTGTCTCTTTAATTTTCATTCACAATTGATTAACATGGTTTATTATAAGATTTTGTACAAAATATATATTCAATTGCAACTAATTTCATGTAAAATTACCTGATGGTCAATACCAAATGCCGAATCCAGTAGACAATCTATGATGATAATATTCTGCAACATAGAATCATGATGTGCCTCCTCCAATCGGGCACCCTGCTCAGCCTATGGAGCTTCCTCATGAGGCTATGGAGCTGCCTCATGAGGTTGTGGATCTATCTGGTGAGACTGTGGAGTTGTCTCACTACGCGTGGATCTGCCACATCAACCACATATGTGCCTATGCTCCCACAAACATGACACTCTATAGTATATGATGTTTTCTCCCTAGAAGGACCAACCTCATCACCCTGGGAGAGATGAGTGCCATGATGAAGTAGTGAATGAGTCAATGATCTAATGGAGTCGAGGGTCTGAACCTCCACTATTGTCTCCTTCACAACAGAAGGGACTGAAACATGTTGAATAGGAGGGTGAATAATGGGCCTAATTGGATGGTTCTGTAAATGATGTGCCCCCACCCTATCCTGTGTAGAGCCTTGGCCTCTTCCCTGAAAATATCTAATGTCATAATAGTTAGGTATTTCATTGAGGATGAACTCACAATAGAGTTTCCTCAAGAAATATTGGGGCACCTCAAAATTATTACAAGGTGGTTGGTCAAAAACCATCCACCACCTATCCCAAATATTTTTAATCCCCTCGTGATTGCACCAATGTATGGGGAATATTCTGCAATCCAATTATAACGGGCATTAGTTTTGGGATCTGTAAATAATTCACACAATTTGTCCTTTGTGATTTTTTTCTTTTTCACCGCATCATAAGACAACTTATCTGAATAAAAATTGCGGTAGTTGTTTCTGAAACTATCCCATGTGTTAATTTGTCCTACCACATTGTCAATATTGGATAACAATGATCCTAATGATGTGGCTAGGTTTTGACGGTGAGGATTCGTGGCATTAAGATTGTAGACATCTAAAATATCGACATGATTAATTACAATTAATCTATCCCGCAACATCATCTAAATCCATATAATAATTAATCGTAAGATTAATTATTATTAATTTCAGCATTAATCCCTTTATTCTAATATTTTATCATTTATCTAAATATTTTGTTTTATCATTTATCCCATTATAAATCCCTTTAATCACATTTACCCTTTCATCATTTATCATTTATCTCATTTCATCCTTAATCCCTTTTTCATTATTATATCCTATTATGTTATTATAATCCGATTAATATTTTCTAGGAATTTAATATTCCTACATCTCACCTACCACCTACCCTACACATCGCTACACTTAGTCTTTCCATAAAATCACATCCCTAATCATATTTATTTAACCTAATCTAATCCTAATCATGTGCACATCCTCACCTCTAAATCTAGAGGCTTCTAAATCTAGAAGCTTCTCCATTTCTCCCTCTCATTTTCAAATATTCAAATGAATCTACACTATTCCATTGAATTTTTAATTCAATGGAAAGTCCTCACAAATTCTAGAGATTTCCATTCTAGAATCCTCCATTATTCTCATCAATCCTCCACCATTGATCTCAATCCAACATGGCTCAATCTTAGCCATTGAATTTTCCACTCACAAACTATAAATTTGCACTCTCATCCTCCATGGGGAAAGTTATTTTGGGAGGCCATCATCTTGCTACTTCATCTTTTGATCATCAATCATCCATCCTCAACCAATCTTCATCAATCAAGCAATATTCAAGAAATCATCAAGCAATCTTCATCAATCATCCAAAGGGAGGTGTTGTCCAAGTGCATCCACATCCAAATATGAAGCAATCAATCATCCTCAAGCACATCCAACCATCAAGGAAGGAGAATTGCATGCTAGACGGTAAGTGCAGGTATAATTCTCCCTCTTTCCATCCTTGCTTGATCTGAAGTAGGCTCTTAAGGTGTTAGATTAGGAATCAAGCATACTTTGGTTTCTAGTTTGATATCTAGCATTTTAATATCCTACATTTTGCGCCTAATCCAAATTAAAAAATCTAAATCTAAACATCCCAAATCACCACCACCATCGAATGATATTCTTTTAAAATTGGATAACCTATTATCCAAGTTTAATCCTTCATCACCACTATCCTCCATCCCACAATCTAAATCCCCACTTACCCCAATCCAAACCTATCATAATCAAGCATCAAAACAATCACTTAATCAACCATCATCCTTGTCTCCCACATCATCATCATCCTCCCTTGCTACAAAAATCCTCCTAGGAACTCCCAAGACCCCACATCCCCCATCAACCAATCTAATCCCCAACTCCCTCCCATCAAAACATATCATAAAGTACCTTATACATACCCATCCACATCCAATCAAGATCAAACCAAACCACAATCCTTATCCCCTACATCACACCTTAGTCCAAAATCCTCATCATCCCAACCTCATCCCCTAGAATTTCTTCTAGATAGTCCCAAGTCCCCTCCTTTAACATCTACTTTGGCCCTTAAGCCTCCATCACTTACATCCAATCACATTCAACCTAGTGTGGCTCCTAAGTCACCCACACCCTATTTTCCCCTAATACTACTTCACCCAACGTGGCCCCCATGCCACCTTTATCCTCTCCATCCACATCTAATAAATCTACTAATAACCAATCCAATCCCAAACCATCCAATGTGACTCCTAAGTCACCCCCATCTCCTAACTCTAATCCTAATTTCCCCATCACCCAATCATATCACATCTAACGTAACTCCTTAATCACTAACTCCCAAACCTAATAAATCCAATCCCAATCCTCTCCCCATCTCATCCCCTAAATTAACCAAATCTAATGTGGTTCCTATACCACACACATCTTCCAAATATCCTTCATCCCCAACATCACCTAAATCTCACATGACCCCCATATCACAACCATCCCCTTCATCTAAATCTACCCCATCCCCTTCATCTACATCTACTAATCCTAAACAATCTAATCCTAAGTCAAAACAATCTACCTCAAAATCCCCTACCAAACCAAAACCAAACCAACCTCCTAAAGCCCCCAAGGTTAATCCTCCATCCAAATCCCAACCATCTAATCCACATCCTAAACCTACATCTAAATCACATAAATCCAATCACTCCTCTCCTATCCTACCCACTCCTACACATATCCTACCTAACCCACCCTTATTACCCACACCATCTCTCTTACCAACCCCAATCACCTTCACCTCCTTAGGTGAATCCTTGACTACCATCTTCCATCGTCTAAAAACTTTCAACATGATTATCCATCCCCCAATCAAATCACACAATCAAAACCTTCCCAAACCATCTTGGTATAGGGACCATTATTATTGTGATTTCCATGCACCCATGGACATTCGACCAATCGTTGCATGCAATTTAGGTCTTATTTCCAAAACCTCATTAACCAAGGAATTCTTATCCTTGTACCTCTCTATCCACCACCTTTCCATCCTAACCCTATCTCTAACCATCAGCCACCATCTAAACCCCATTCTAAGTCCAAACATCATCGGCCATCCAAATCTAATCACCAATCCAAACATCCCTCATCGACCAAAAATCAAAACTCTAATCATCAATCCAAACATCCTCTCCCATCCTTTGTTAAATCCGGGCCCTTAGTGCATGAAAAATAACTATAAACCCTCGGTCTTATGATCACATGACATCATCTTCCCCATCCACTTCATATCCTATCGCTAAAAATATGTTTTCCAAAGATTGTGGTCATTTAGGCTTAGGGCTTAATCCTAACACCAACACCAACCCTCCTAGTACTCCATCAAAACCCATTTCTACAACTTCTCTTTTTGATCGCATCAACCCATCTATCAATCCCCAATCTTCTAATCCCCTACACATACCAAACACCTAAAATCAGATTGAGCATTTAGGTTGTCTTTTACACATGGATGTTCTTTCCTTCCCACCCATCCTCCTTCCATCCAACATCTACATCCCTTTGTATCTAATCCATCCTTATCCTCACATCCATTAATATCCTCTATCATCCATTCATTTGAACATGTAATCAAATTTTTACACATGATGTAATTCATTAGTAACTATTACACTTGTGTGACCTTGGTTTATCCTTACTATCAACATCCAAGAATGATCGTATCTTAGAGCTCTAATCACTTAATCACACATCTTAATTAACTTGTGGTGAATACCCTTGGGTGCATCTTATGACACTCTAGCCAATGTCATCACTACACTCATCTCCATCCCCCCATCTAGCCACTTGTGATTCTTAACCCCTAGAGGTCTTAAGAGAGTGGATCATAAAAATACCAATATCAAAAAAGAAAAAATCATATCAAAATTAAAAATATCAAATAAAATCCACCTCAAGATTCTCTTTAGGGGTGTTTCCAGCAACTCTACCGAGGCTATGGATGCCTAGCTAGTAGTAGAGAAATGTTGTGACAAGAATCAAATGTATCTTCATCGGGGCTATGGACACCCGGCTGACAACAGAGCAATGCACAAATTAACCTTCCGTTCACCTTCCATTAGCCTACTTGACTTAATCACTCCATATACATTGGCTAGTTTGTCTTTACATACTACCCATTGAGTCTTCACTTCAAGTGGTAATTAACTATCACTTTTGCACACATTTCATCTCAAAGAGGCATCACACTTGTATGTTGCCAAGTATGGATTAGACCTTGGTCACACTCTTGTTTTAGTCCTACTTTTATTTTACAACATGTGATTTTAAGCTCATATTTTGTTCATCATCCATTACAAACCATCCTTCCTTTACATCCACATCCTTTTGCATCCATCATCCGTGGGAAATCGATGATCCTATTACTTTATCCTATCCACCCTTTTGCTTCCTTTAACCCGTCATCATTATGACTGGGGGAAACTTTATAATCTGTTGGGGGCACCATCCCTTACTTTTATTCTTCCTTACACTTGGGGGCACAACAAACTAGACTATCATCCATCATCCCACCCTTTACCTAGGGGCCTATCTTATCCTCCTACCTTATCTGATTGACTAAGTCATCACCTAGTCCCATATCCTACCTTATCACATCCCTCATCATATCAAACCTCATTTATCTTATCCAAACAATCCCTTTATCCCACATCCTTTATCCTATCCAAAATCATCCCTTTATCCCACATCCCTTATCCTCTCCCAAATCATCCATTTATCCATAATCCCTATCCATTTATTTTCTCACTCAGAACACTACATGGGCTCTAATAGATAAACTTAACATCATATAAGACATTTACACAAAACATCTATTCACATAGATAACATGATAACACCATATACACGTTGATGCCACACTTTCCCTAATGTAAAAATATTGGCATTGCCACAACCAAAAAATGGACCCAAGGATTGGAAAACCCACAACACATCATTACCATGGTTACATATTAGTTACGATTAAAATTCCAAGAGCATTTATCATGCAAGGATAATTTCTCCTTTTCCACCTACATATTCTTAAATTCATTTAACATTCAACTTACAATACGAACACTTAATTCGACTCTTTATCCCTTACAATAATATCCATAACTTAAATAATTATTTTCCATATTTGAAAATGCATACAAAATTTCTAATTCTCTTGTTCTTATGTTAAGGTTTTAATTCTTAAAACATCTATTCAATGTTTAAATTTTACCCTTCTTTCACAAGGGAAACTAACGTGAAGTCAAGGAAGAAAAATTATGATTTAAGGGAGATTTAGATTCAATATACCTCTTCCCATAAGCATCCTTTCTTCATAGTACCTTAATTTTTCTGTTATAGCTGTTATAGTTCAATAAATTGTTTGATTCCTTTCAACATTTTCACATCAAGAATTATATATATATCTTTTTCTACTCGAAATTTTGATTTCACCAAGAGCAATTCATACTTATTTTTAACAACATGAAAATGTCTAGTTGAGTTATAAGGACTTCAAGTATGATATTATTCCTAACCCAAAATCTCGCTAACTCTTGTACTCTTTACACTTACGTCGTACTTTGGTGTCACTATTGGAAATGTTATAAAACAATTGTAATTCAAATGACACATAGTTTACACTTAAGGATTCGTGACTACAAGAAGTGGTAACCCTACACCTAAATACTCATTTCATTTCTCTTAGACCATCAAGTATTAAACGCATATAACAAGACAACCCAACAACTATATGATTCTCAATGCCTTCCAAGGGACAATTTAAATCGTTGGGTGAATATGCATTTTTGTTTCCTTCACCGATAACCTTAAGAGAGGCTCCACGATCTATTAAATTCAAAAGCATTCATGGATGGGGAAAAATTACACCATACGAGAAGCACATGGTAACCCACTACTACATGCTAAGGGAAACATTTATCTAAGAGGGGGAAAGGGGTTCAAATGCAAAAGTTATAAAATTTTACGTGTTCAAAATCCTTCTAAAGCAATATTTACAATCTTTGATAATCATATGTCATATGTCCTTTACTTAATCACTAAGATCCTAAGGAGTATGATTTCACACTCAACCAAGTTTGGATTCCTAGGAAATTAAGTATTAGATGCATGTTACAAGGAGACATTCAATTATAAATTTTACACACCTTACTAAGGTCACAACTAGAGTGATTGAACACCCTTATCTCCAACAATCATCATGTAACTCTAGGTAAATTCGATACTTCTTGTCAAGATGACACTCTTGTTTGAGAGGGGTTAAAGGGGATTCACACTCAATATTCTCATGTGTAGGTAACTAAAACATAGGATCCACTCGAATCATTTACATTCATCTTAAAATAATTTCACTTAACTTGATTTAAATAACATTTTGAAATTAGTTGTGTAACCCATTTGTTAATAAGGAACATTTGCATGCTCATGAGACTACTAGCTCTCGTCCTAGGGAATTTCCTCAAGAACATGATTACCTAGTTTCACATCATACATTCATTTCACAATGGGAAAAGTGGGAGAACAAGAGGGAGTAACTCTTTGTTTAAATATTAAGGTTCACATTAAAGTTTACGCGTCATGGATTCCATTTCTATCAACATGATGATTTAAACATGTTACAAGAAAGATCTAATTTTTTTTTCTCCTAGCATACCATCTCATGGTTACCCTTTCACAAAATAATCATAAATTAAAATGTTATTAAGTTCCACAATTAAATCTTAACATTGTATAATAGAATCCCAAACAATAATCTAAATTGGGTGTCGAGTTCATTTATAATCTAAAGGTGAATTTCAAGAGTAGTTGGCGATCTTTGCCACCTAACACCCTTCACTCTACACGTGTGTCGAGGCCAAGAGGGTTTTACATTATGTTAAAGGTTGGTTTCCCATGGAGTACTACCTTAAGAGAATCACATTCTCCTTACTACACACATGACTACCAATCCTAGGAGGGAACCTCATACCTAAGATAAATTTTAACCATGTCGTTCCTAACTATTGGGTTCATAACAATATTGCTAAGTATACAAGCTAAGATGATAATCTCAAACTTGGGATTTTATTTCCTTAAAAGCTAGAATTTGCCATCAATTTTAATGATTTATGTTAACCATATGGTTTTGTTTTCCATGTTAAGAAGGATCATGCAAGAAGGTAGTTATGCAAGAGTTTTATACCAGGGTTATTAGTTTTATTTTAGATTTTATTTATACATTATTAAGAAAATTAACACAACACACTAGAGATTTAGTCATCAATTTCACACTAAAAAGGAACTATGAGATGTCAAACTCAATTACATTTAACATATATATCCAAATTTTTACAATACATAATTTTGAATCAAAATGACACTCATGGTCAGATGCACATTTCCCAATCATCCTAACAACTTAAAATGCATACACATTAAAAAACTTTAATAATAAACCTTTTGATATATTTAACATTATTGTTGCCACAACTTGTACAATTACATTTTTCTAAATAACAAGTTGTTATGAATTCACTAGTACACCTTGCTTTCTCCGTGTCTTGGTACCTACAACCACCGCATGGTTAGCAAAATTGTTAGCATGACATCCACCTAAATCTAATATAATTAACATTTTTAGTTTTCCATTTACATAATAAAAATAATTCACATGCAACAAAAGAGGGTTAGAGACATATATTCATTTCATTTCATTTCTTAACTATGGGAGGAGAGAGAAAGAGATAGGGAAGAGAGAGAAAAGTATTTCTCCAAAAGTCACAATTCACACAACAAGCCACAAGAGAGAGTTGCATGTAGTTAATAATAAGTGTTAACAAGTTTTCATGATGGTTTATTGTCTTAACAAGGGTCTTGCGACCTTATTTTACAATTTTATACTAGTTGTGAAACGTCAAATTTTGGCTCGGAGGCTAAAGAACCACGTTCGAAAAATGTCTTTCGATGGGTAAATGGATAACAGTTAAGTTCCTACATGTAACCCCGTATACCGAGACTTCACAGAACCGACAAAGTTCATAATTGGTGAATGGTTTGCAAACAACAAATAGAATTCTCGAGGCCATCGGTCGTAATGGGCCTATCAAAACAACCAATTTTAGCTTGTGAGCCGAGAAACCTCATCCAAAAAACTGACTTTCGATAAATGAATGCAATGAAAAACTTCTTACATTCTCTCATATATATGGAGAATTCATCGGAGTCGATGGAAATGAGAATTGGTAAACAAAGGTTACAAATGACGATGGGTTTTCTAGAGCTACCGGTCGTAATTGGTCCAACTTGACCTAGTGAAACAATGATCGAAGGTCTATAAAACCCCTTTTCCAAACTAGCTAGAAACATGTTTTTCCACAAACTGAAGTCTACAAGCAATTTTCTAGTAGAAATACTAGAGGTTTACGAAGGTGGAAAAATCGTTTCTTCACTCAGAGTCCATACAGTGAGCCAAAGAGAAAACCAACTTTTCACTTTTAGCAACTTTCTAAAACAAAAAAAATGGGATAACAGGGCTCCTAGAGGGGCGGATAAGAGATAAAAAAATGATCAATTAAGGGTCAATCTAAAGCTTAATGTGACTCCCCACATAATGAGGGACACAAACAAAACTTTCCATCCCTTTTTGGGCCCAAAAGGTTGTTTTGTGAGTCTTCAAAAATCACAATTTACCTACTTTTACCAAAGAACGTTAGCTAGGTTTAACGGTGAAATCAAAATCAACTAGCCCACTTGAGGGGCTACAAATATCTAGTTCAATTACAAAGTTTCCAAAACATATGAGAAAGTGGGTTTAAGTCTAAGGTTTACAACCAGGGTTTATTTGCAACGCGTAAGTTACAAGGTGATGTGTTATTATTTTGCGATACAAATTTGTTTAAAATAACCAATTATTTAAGTATCTAATGGTTTGAAATTTCTATTATATTGCAAATGAAGAACCAAATTATATGAAAATTATAAAATATTAAGGTAAGGAGACCATGCCGGAAGATAAATGAGACGGAAAAACATTGTGCAAGTTATTCCAGGGCTGACGTAGAAAGAGGGACGCATTCACCAAATGTCAACTCAAAAACTAAATTATAATTTCCCATGAACTCTTCCATATGCCAAGTTTAATACATGGACCAAATCACCACTCAAGGTCAAGTACAATGCATCCAAACCTCCCAAAAAACCAAGTACAACCAAGGCGAGTCCAACGTGGAGATGGTCTTTTCCACTTTTCTTTCTTTCTTTTTTTTTGCTCAACCCAATTGGCACAGATCTTGTAGCTAGGGCACTCCAAAGAAAATATTTCACATGCCCTTGTCTAAGAGTTCACCTACAGTGTCCACCCAGTCAAAACAAATTCAACATCCCACAAAACTATTTTTTTCTTGATACTTGCGCACTCTACAACCAATTCTCCCAAATGCATTTGTAGCTACACTATTTGGTTGAAAACATGATTTCTATGCTTCGTTGGATATCCTTTCCCTGTTGTTGAATATTTTCATAGGTTGTATGTAGAAAAAAGTGTGCAACGCTTCCAAACTAACCCTCTCTACCAAGCAGTGAATGGAAAATCAAATGGTTTCATGCAGAGGAGTGAAAGAGACAAATCTTGCAAGGCATACGTGGTTAAATAGGAGAAGGCACTTTCAATGTCTTAACCAATACAAAGACTACCCAGAAGGAAAGATAAAGAGAATGTAACATGTCAGTAAAGGTTAAAATTCATGTAACACTAGTGTTTAGACGTAGGAGAAGCAAAAATATTTTATCTAGACATCAGGCACCTCCAAATCCTTAATCTTCTTCGCAGACAATAACAAAAAACAACAAATTGTAATGCCCCTGTTCTACATTACACATGTTCATCCTCGAGCGATCGTGTGCTAAGTGTGGAACGCCATCATTGTGCCTCCGTCGATCATTGGTGGGCTTCGCCTTAGTCACAGGGAATACTCAATCATCTCCCTCTTCATCGTGTTTTTTGGTGTCGTGTTGTTGTTGTCGTTACGTTGGCCCTTGCAATGCCTGTTACGATTTCCTTGTTAAAGGAAAATCATGTTCTCTTTTACCGTGCTTGTTTGTCGGCCCTTATTAATAGGATTAATAATTATTATTATTATTAGGTTATAAAATAATAATAATAGTATTATTATTTTAGTTGTCGAATAACAATTACTATTATTATTATTTATTTTATTTTATTTATTTATTTTGTGTCGATTTCAGGAATATTATTAATTACCTGTAATCTATTTTAATTCAGTATCATTTGCCCTCGTGCCCGAGCCTCGATTCGCGCAAGGGGAGCTTATTCATGGGTGGTGCCATTGTATGCTTTGTAAATGTATCATTTTGGTAAGATGTTTGTTTGTATGGAGGCACCACGCACCCCCCCACCATTTTTTTCCTTTCCATTTGCACACTTTAGTTTTATTTAATTATGGATAGTTGTGGAGGTGCGTTGGAGGATGGGAACATGCCTCTCCAATAATTTTTCTAAGGGGAAGACGTGTTGTTCCTTGAATTGGTCTTAATGCCATTTGGGAAGGTGACCACTTTTTTGTTTTTCCTGTCTTTTCTTGATGTCCTTCAATCAAATCTGACCTGCTGCTTTTATTGACCCACGCCTTCTATGTTTTATTCACGCCATGTTTTTTTTTAGCCCACGTTTGGGGCAAGAAGTTGCCATTCCCTGCTGGCCACATACATTTTCTCTATAGTTTTGTGACCTTCTCCTTCCATGGTTGCTGGTTGTGTCTATTGCTGGGCTATAAACCCCTGCAAAGATGGAGCACCCTATGGGGAGGTAACATGTGCTAATGAAGGAGAAATTGTAGACTTGTTCCTGGTTTTGAAGGGGCATTGAATCTTGCTGGCGTGAACTGGGGCAAGTCCTTCCTCCTACTACTCAGGGTGGACTTCCTTTCCTATTCTAAGGTTGTTATTTGCCTTGGATGAGTGTATTTTAGTGTGGGTTTTTGAGAAAACTGTTTCTTGTTTTGCAGGGTGTTTTGTTTTCTTTGTGTACCCCTGCCTTCCCAAAAAAAACGTGAGCCATGAGCCATTTTGGATGCCCGACAGGAAGAAAACATGGAAATAAAGGGAGTATGGGCGTTCTACAAGTGGAGGAAAAGGGAAAGACTGTCTGTCCTAGCAAACTCGTGACTCTATTTTGTGGATGCGACTTGGGGAAAAGAATGCATACAGGCATGTTAAGACTAGTCCCTGAAATATTTTTGCTATCCTCTTTCAATTTCATGAAATAAATGATCTCCTACCGAAATGGAATATTGTGGTTGATTATATTTCCGTTCCTTGAGCGCACTGGTTGTTTCCCTATTCCTCCTCCCGAACCGCTATTTTTTTATTTGGTCTGCAAAGGGGAAAATTGTTGTTTCTTTACCTTGTTAGATTTGGATGGCTGAGGAAAAGGTTTTACTTGCTTTTGTTTATTTTGAATCAATCATCTGAAATGGGAAAAGGACATTCTTATGAAACATGGAAGCTAAAATAAATAAATAAACTACTTTTCAAAATGTGTGGTTATGGCTATCCCAAGCCGATATCAAATAAGTAGAGGCTCATAAATGCTTGGGTCTGTTTATCACTTGATACTAGATACTTCTTGCTTTTTGCTCCTTAGGGGTTTCCTTCTTTAGTACTTCTGGCCCCCTCGAATGCTTCTACCCTATTTGGTTTGTCCCCTTGTGTGTGCCAACAAGTCAGTTATCACCTTCCAGCTCTTCTGAATGTAGAATTGTCGATCGATAAAACACAAATCCGCGTATGTTTCTTTTGTGGTTTTTGTTTTATCATTATTGATTGGGAATATCAGAAATATGGAAATCTGGGTTCTTATCTAGAGTGGCTCTTGTTTTATTAATTGTAACACTACTCCTTGGTTACCTTTTTATTGAATGTAATTGTTGTGTAAGTGAGAGTCCTGTTGGAATAAATTGCTATTGTACACCTTTTAACATGTAGTGCTATATTGGCTTGGATAATAGTATGTGTGCTTTTCATTCCAAGTTGTCATGCTTACCTTCCTAGAGTGTAGCTTGTTTATGAGCTATTTATATGGCTCATTTCCTAATAAGGCTTGCGGCTTGTGGTTTCTCCAATAATCTATTTTGGTATTAGACATTAGGAAAGAAAGAAGGAAAATTTCATTAATGTCCTCAAATGACCGAAAGTAGATCAAGGGGACTAAGGATACAACCTTTAGCAATAGAAAGTTCTAGGAAGAGAGAATCCTAGTTACGAACCAAAGAAATAAAGTACAAAAGATGAAATAGAGCAGTGTTCCACTACCTCAAGTGGCAAAGAAACCAATGCAAACAACAAAGAAGGGTGAACAATAAAACCCAAAAATGTGCGTTAACGAAAACAGGAGGAAAAACTTTTGAATGTCCCTGTTTGTGCTTGAAGTGGAGGAATCTTCTGAGCCTCTATCGATCTTTGTGAGGAATCTTTTTATTTTGTTGTCCGATGAGTATATAGGGATCTAATAAGCCTTTCGTTAAAATAAAATATATTAATGACATTTGGGGATTACTCTTTTTTATGTAGATAAGTTGTCATTTTTGATGGGGTTGTTGTTAGAATTAATGGTTGTTGGTGATATTTTTTGTAAATGCAATTAAAGAGTGGCTTGATTATGATAACATTTTTTTACTTTCAAAAGACCTTGTAAGGAAGAGGCGGTACACCTCTTGTTTAGATTGTAACGATGGAATGTTTTCTTCGGGGTCACATATCCCTTTATTGCTTTGAAACCTTCCTCCTGGAAGGATTCGGTAATTATGTTTGTTTCGCGTCTTGATCATAATTAGTATGTATTTGACTCTCGAGTTTTTCCTTTTAAGATGGATGGTTTGAGTATCTGATTTAAATCACTTTATCCATAGGGTTGCATGATCGAAATTCTCGACACTATTTGACCTTTCGTTCCTACCCAACAAGTCCTTGACTTGATTATTTGTTTTGTGATATCGTTCTTGCTGGAATGTTTGACTTCCTCATTTTTGGCTGGTGTAGATCCTTACTTCATGTGATAAATTTGATTAGTGGTTAGTGCGTTGATCCTTTCATGAAGTAGAACATTCCTTTCATGTCTTTGTTAAATGTTAGCTTATTATTTCAATGTGTAGACTTAACATGCTCAGTTCTCGCGAACTGACTCAAGTTAATACTTGTGCAGATGGCTTGTGCGTGTTGATAAAGGAAAGATTTGTGAAAGTTTCATCGGTTTGTTTTATGTGTTTCCTTGTACAATGTCACATGTGCTGAAGATCTTGTTATGGTGCTTGTAAAGGAGTTTAGAAGGCCTCTTGCCTTGGATTGTTTGGTAATTGGGAAATGAAGTTGTCCTGTTCTTTTGTAGTTAAACTTGTAATTATCTTGTGGGAAATAATATTCAATCTTTACTTTTATGAGTTTTTCTTGCGGTAATATTATTTATCAGTCTGAAATGTTGTAGCATGGCTTGACCAAATTGTTACCTTTTTGTTCTCAGCTAGAGTTCTTTTGAATTTTGTGACACCTTTGGTTTATGTGCCATGTCAAATAGAAATGTCGTAACCGTGTTTAGTTCTTTCGTTTAGCAATGGTAGTTCTTCTTTCAAGTCATAAAACTTTCTTGTCTTATTAATCCTCCATGGTCTTGACATCAGTGCAATCCTATGTATATTTTAGTGGGTAGAGACCCTTTTTCTAAAAAGATAATCAAAAATAAAAGAAAAGAAAGTGAATTCATAGATGACTAAATAAATAAAATAATAATGAAGTCGTGTTCCTTGTTGATAAGTTTAAGAGTCTTTAATTGGAAAGAAAGGAGTTTCTACTAGTGTAAAAGAATCTACCCCCATTAACCTAAAAACTTTGGATTAAACTTTATTCTCTTTTTGTGAAACCTTAAGTTGTGTACTTCCATTTTAGGAACCCCATGTGTATCCATTGTCGAACTTAATCAAGAGTTGCTAAATGAAGTTTTTACCCGAATCTAGTTAAACTCTTAGTCTCATTAAAAGACCGACTAATAACTAAAAAGATCTGATGATGAATTAAATTTACCATCTCACACTAACCCTTTCCTCAGTTCATCGTAACCTTCTCTTGAGTAGAGTTAATTGTTGATCCTTGCACAAGGAGGTTGTTGATCCGAGCCTAAAACAATATCTCCCTTGTTAGGAGCTTACCCTCATCTCTTTGTGCAAGGGAGGTTGGAACGAGATGTTGTAGCTTGTGTTTGTTTAAGATAACATCGTGGGGATTGGTTCACCATGCACCCCCTTTTAGTGTTAATCTAATAAGTGATCAATCAAATAATTGTCATATTAAATATGATCCTCTTCGGAAAGTTTTATCCAAGCCTAATGTCCCTAGTATAAAAGAAATGAATCTAGCCTTTGGAAGAAGAATTTCTCAAAACAAACCTGAACCTTATAGATCCTAAAGTCAAGTCTTGGAAGACTGTTAGTGAATAAATAACCTTAAGAAGATGTTCACATAGTGGGATGTCCTGAGCTGTAACTATGTATTGTGGTTGGTATTTTGTGGTGTCTTGTCATGAGAAGAGTGAATTGTCCTTGATGGGTGTGAACGTTTTCGTATTGCCTTTGTGGTCATCCTGGTGTCAAGTTGTTGATAGAGTTAGTTGTAACCTTGGTGACGGCATGTTGTGTCATGTTATGTGTCAAGCAAGTCAAAAAAAAATTATCATGTGTTTTTCTATGTAGTCTTGTGTGTCCGAAATAGTGGGCATTACAAATGAGACATTAGTTTCCCTCAGAGAAAAATGAAATCGCTTGGGAGAATAGGTGCAGATCCAAATCAGTCAATTTTTATATGGAAAAATGAGGATATACTTGGTTATCGATTGTCTCCATGCACAGGGAAGATTTAACCCATGATGAAATATTTTAGGATGGCTATTAGTGAGAGCTCCACTCAGCACCATTCCATGCAATGTTTTGTGTATTTACTTTTGGGAGTGCACCCCATGAACTTGTTGCAGCCATCCAATTACTACCAAATTTACAATGTAACTTGGGTTTCACGAGGTTAACACATTGGATCCCAATAAAGTGTTTGTATTATTGAGCAAGTAAAATGATAGGTTGCAGCCACTTGGGACAAGTCATTGCACTAGAAAAGATGGCTCGATAAGGACCACTTTGTCCTTCCCACACATCCCACCCAACACATTTCACATTTTATTTTATTTTATTTTAATATTATTATTATTTTTAATTATGCTAGGCATTACACTATTTTCCCTAGCCATAAACACCACCTTCGGTAGGATTTACCAGCTTTTCCTTGTTAATTTTAGATACGATTTGAAAGAGTTTGTTGTGAAAAGAGATGTCTTAATTATATATCTCGGTATGTTGTGGACCATCACTTTATAATTTAAAGTATTTATTTGAAAATTTTAATTTTTTTTGGTATTGGCACAAGTAAGGGTGAATTGATTGCAAATTTTTGATGTGCACCATTATAAATTTTCATTTTTTTAATAGTGCCCATCCATTTTATAGTGGGGTTTGAATGTTTTCCAGTCATCCAAGTTTTAATTCTTGAAAGTCATAGGTATCTCGTTACCATTGTATTTACACAGTCTTTGGGTAAAAATAAAAATAATTTTCTATCCAAAATGAAATTATAATAGTACAAATTAATATTTTTTGTGAATAATATTTTACTTCTCACTTATAATTAAAAATTAAGAATATTGCCTTGTCCATAATTACTCGTAAATTAGATGGTATGCATATTTATTAACTACATGTTAAAAAAATTGTAGATAAATGGATGTCAATTATAATTACACGGAAAGGTGTTCCCCCTTGGTAAATAGTATGTGGTCATTCATGCCACTGGCCTAAATTTGAAGGGCGTTTTGACGTTTTTTTACATATGTTTAAATTTGACAAGCGTTTTAATGTTTTTTAAACTTTTTATTAGTTTTTTTAAGAGTATTGTTGTTGTTAGCTTTTCCCTTTTTAGTAGTTGCAATCTGAATGCGAGGTGTAGGATTGTTATTTACTAATTTAAGGGTGTTTTTGGTGAGATATATTCATTGTCTACTGTGGCTCGAGTGATTCACCATGCCTTTTTTCCCTCCTAGTCTTGTTGTTTGGTGGAATATTTTTAGCAATGGCCAACAATTTGCAGACAAGTTTTTGAGCAGAGGACACATCACGAGGTCGACACCCTTTACAAGCATTTATACAGTACTTTTATTACTTGTTTATTTACTTCATTTTTTTCCCGCAAACCCTACGATTGTGAAACTAATTCAACGATATTACAAGTGTGATGTGATCCTTTTCTCATTAATGGGGATTAAAAATGGAATTTATTTTGACCTTTTTAGTGTAATATTTAATGCTTCTTTCTTCCAATCGGTTTATTTATTATTATGCACTCGTATTTTTTTTATTGTTACCTTATTTATAATGTTTCTTGATATTTTACCATATCTCAAAATCAAATGCATTTTTACTATTAAAAGGAATTTTTACGGTCTTTTACGTTGTTTGATTTGTTTTTAATGTTAAATTGGGATGCATAAATATACATGCATTATTTTACCATCTTTAATGTCCTCTGAATAGTTCATCGTCTTTAAATTCCTCTAAATAGTTCTTTGGAGGAAGAACATTCATCGCTAAATTTGACCTTATTTTTAGTATTTTTTTAAAACCCTACAAAAAAAATTTAATTCTAAGCCGGGAATCAATGTTGTTTATACGATCTACAATGGCTACTTCATTTTTTGAGTGCTAAATATGAAAATTTTGGGAAAATTTTAAAAACCAGGGGATGTCCCCTCCACGTCCAAGGTCCTATTGACCATTTATGGTCAACCATCAGGTAGGGTTACTAAAAAATTTTCTATTGCTTAAAAGTAGTCATTTTGGGAAGGATTGAGAGCAAACAGCAGCTATGTGTGCTATTGCAAGGTGTAATGCTTCACATATGCTACTATTCGAATGTCGTCTTTAGTAAAGATATGCGAAGCCTCTAAATACTAAAATCATAGCATTGGTGAGGGCGAGAACAATAACAAATGTTACAAATTAGACCCTAAAACAACAAACACAACTGTTGTTTGCATGGCCGAAAGTACAATTTTCAAGTTCATGTGCATTCATTCCTTTGTTTCTTTATATTTGAATGTGATTAATTATATATTGAGTTGTTAAGTTCATTCCACAATTACTAACTATAATAACCAAATGCAAAAGGAAATAGACAACTCAATTAAAGAATTTAATTTCATTTATTCATGAAGAAATGATGTTTCAATGTTTCCCACATAATCCGTGGGATCTAACTTATATGTACAAGCAGAAAGAAGTACATCTACATAGATCTGTAAGGAGAGAGGAAACTTATCATTTCCGAATTAGTTCCCCTCGTCTTGGCTTGCATCTACTTCATCTCCATGCTCTTCTCCTATGTTGCGGCACCTATTGATAGAAATAAATTATGGTTAGAGCTCTGGGTTACCTCACTGCCTATGTACTTACAATTTTAGGCATATGGATTTCTTCAAGCAAGTACAAATGAGATATATGATAAGGAACAAGAAACATAGTCACCGAGTACATGTAAATATCACTCAAGAGAACTTAGTTGCCATTCCCGTAAGTATATCAATAAAGGAAAAAATCATAAGGATGAAATGAAAGACTCGATGCCCCATTTTTTTAACTAGTTCTTTCAAGTGTGCAGTACAAGGAAGAAATAATATAAAATATCAAAGGATCCATTTCCAATCAAGTACAGAAATTGCATCTATAATTCATATTTTCAAAGTTACAAGATTCAAGAACAGAAATACAATAGGCATTCAACCTTCAAAAGAAACAAGATCACAACCATAAGATACATCAAAAATATCTTACAAAGATATAATGATCAAAGTTGCAGAAGGTTGTTTCATTTGTTCTTCAAGAAATATGCCTCCAACAAAGCTATAGTTTAAAGTTTTGTAGTATAAACAATTATCAAAGCCTCACAAGATTCAAATCATATGGGATTTTCAAACATATTTTCAGCATGTGTTTGTGGGCAACCAATTTCATATTTTCATCATAAAAGATATGCAAGGTTTCCAAATAAATTAGGTTTACTGAGTTTGAAAAGTAATCAGCAACAAAATCTATCAAGATGCATCGAATTAACATATGGATTCCAAAAATACTTCAAAAGCAAGATGCAAGAGTAATCATCGATTTCCAGCATTCGGTTAAGCTACCTTTAACAAAAACAATAATCATCTTGCTAAATCAGCATTTGCGAGGATCACAGGAAAAAGTACAACATTAAGATGTAAAAGAACATTTTCAGGTTTATATCATTCATGCAGAGTTCATCATTTGTGCAAAAGTAAGAAAGGTGCCAAATCAGAAAAGGAAAAGATTACAACAATTTTTTTTTCATACAAGCTGAATTAGAGAAGAGTTATAGTAAATGGCTATGAAATAGAAATTTTAAAGTGTGTTTTCACATACGTTTTCAACAAGGAATTTGCAGAAAATTTGTAAAGGAAATTCAAAAGAAAACTTACAAAGCAAATGCAAATCTCAAAACATGCTTTTCAAATACAAGTTCCAGACTTACATCATTTATTCAGATGCCAAAGCTCATAAAACTTTAAGGGATGCATTTTAGGTGTTGCAAACATTTACAAAGAAAATTTTCCAATCGAGTAAAGGTTTTGATTTTCAAGAAAACATATTTTCAAAATCAAATATGAGTTTAAAGTTTCACACATAAGTTGTAGATAAGGTCTTTAGATCACATTTTTTCAGTGGAAGGTTGTAGTTTTGCTATCCATCAATTATTCAGAACAGATGCACTTTCGATTAAAGGCAAATTTCTAATAAATATTTTAGAGTTGAAGAGAAGTAAAGAAAATTGAGCTTAAAGCATACATATATGGCCCAATAACACATTTCGTAGGTTTCAAATGGTGAGTAAGTTTAAAAGTTTCATTTGGATGAGTATCGGGGTAAAATTTTTGTCACCATGGGAGGAGATAGAACTAGAGTGGAGTCGTCTAGTCATGGGAGTATTGTGGATGACAAGTCTATGTGGCATCTGTTCAGGATTGGGGGTTTTAGGAACTACATCACTAGGATCTAAGGGCATGATTCCTTGTTAACTATGGATTTCAGGCTGGTGTGGAAAGATGGGAAAGTGGTGATCCGAGGCATGGAAATTGAGATGTCGGAGGAGGCCATTGCTCGAATAACTAGTATGGACATGGAAGGTCTGAAATTTTTAAGGATAGGAATCAAAGGGAGTACGAAATCAAAACCTTTTTTGTGGGCAAGGAAACCATCCATTTCTTCACTGATGACATTGCTCGGTCCTGCATTCTGGGGGTGTGGAGGGAGGTTTGTCTGCATATTATGAAGTATCTTACCTTGGAAGGTAAATATCGCAAGATATATACTCACCACTTTTCATTCCTGAACATGTTCAGACACAAGAAAATTCTTAGTATTCCCTTCTTTTTATTCATGTCTCTGACCACCTCGGTGAAGGATTTCCAATGGGGTAAGGTGGATTCCCCCATTCATGAGGGGCTCATTCTTCTCTTGTTTAGAAATGGTAAACCGACCCGGAAAAACCTATGCCCCAAATTGAGGATGAGGAGGATATTACCCTGGCGGAATGTCTCACCAAGATGCATGAGGGTAATTTGGGTATTAAGAAGGTGGGTGAGGTGAAGAATGTGGTGGGATGGACAATCAGAAGCTGGTAATTTTAAGGGTAAGGAAAAGTCCTTCCGTAGAGAAGGCGAACAAAGCCTTGAGATGTTGAAGAACAAAGTGCAATATTTGGAGACAGTGGTTCAGGTCATGGAAGAGACAAACTTGGTGGTGAGGAATGGCATGATTGACAGCATTGAAGCCACCAAAAAATTTGCATGGCCCAGAATAGTATTAGAGTGGACATCAAGGAGTTGGACAAACTGGTTTGGGACTTGGGTGTTCGGTTGGAAGTAGTGGAAGAAGAGAAGCGAAAAAGGAGGTATTCTAGTTCTGAGGAGGAGGAGGAGGATGAGAGAAGAGGATTTTGAGGTAGATGATGACAAAGAGCCCCCTGAATAATAAGTCAAGATTGGGTCCAAAAAGAAGGATGAGACCAAGGAGGTAAAACCCCCCAACAATCGCAAGGATAACTAATGGAGCTTTGCTCGAATGCATGTTGAGACTTTCAGGAATAGTCTCTGTTCCATTTTGCTTATATTTTGGGTTTCTTCGTAAGTGGATTTTCTAGACTGTGTTTCTTAATGGAGTTAAGTCCGTTTAACTCCAATTGGTCCTACTCCTCTTTTGACTATCTCTTGTGGAATCACAATGTAATATTTTTGTAACTAGCCTCTAGAGCCTATCCTTGCTTTTTACCATATCTAATAAAAACACATTTCGTACGTTCAGATCCGTATGGCGAATGAAAATTCATAAATCTTGAAGCCACATATTAACAAAAACAGAGCTTCCATGACCAACTCGTACAGATCTCGAAATACCCAACAGAATAAAAATGTAAAACATTGCCTAACTTCTTTCATCGAGCTAAGTAGTTAAAGTAGCTCGCAGATCTAGAATACAGAACTAGCTGAGATAGCCGAGTTGTTACATACAATAGTGAGTTGTTGGGTTTCCATCAAAGCACAACCCAGAATACAAAAAAATAGTGGATTAAAGAAATAATGTGCAAAATATTTAAAGCCACGACCTACAAGATAGAACATATCTATGTAAGCAACAACTATGGAAGCCATGAACACAAAGATCAAATGGCTAAACACAAGGTAAATCAAAAGATTCATCTTCTAACTATGGAGGCAAACAAATTCCTAGAAATGCCAGAAGACCCAGCAATTTAAAGAACACATACAACACAACAGATCTACACAAGTGAGCTATCAAACGCCAATGGCGAACCAAGGCTCACAAATTTGTGAAAATGAAACATCATGAAGTTCCTATCACAAAACAATGTTTTTACAACAAAAAATACGAATTTCCAGGCACATAGTGGAAGGAATATATGATTGAACTTACCATATTTAAAAGATCACGAAGAGAGCTCAAAACATGATCATCAAGAGTGCCCAGTTACAACTAGAGACACAAGAATATGCTGAACCTGTAGAAACGTGGCACGAGCTCTCCAAAGGATGAGTGGAGTCCATGGATACCAAGGAAAAACGAGCTCAAAGTTTATAGCGACAGACCCAGAATGAGTCACTGGAAAATCGGCTCGAATTGAGAACCCTCCAATGACAATACAGAACTCCAAACAGAGCGGCCATGGTGAAAGGAGTGCAAAAATACATAATGAGAAAATAGAGGCAGAGGGATAAATCGTTTGAGAGAATTAAAACCCTCAACTTAGCATAAAAAAGTAATCAAAATGGCACTCAAATATTCAAATGGAAGTCCCATGGAATTCATGGTGCAAAATACCAACAGAAAATACATATCAGATGCACAGGTTCGAGCCAAGAGTGAAGAAAGCTACTTAAAATAATACAAAATTTCAAAACCCTTCACGCAATGGCACTTCAGGAACATCATGAGCTCGAGATTGCAGTTAAATCTTGGGAAAAAGCTTTGAACTTCTTCAATAGCAGCTTCTCACAAAAATTGACAGAGTAACCCAACCCAATGCAAGCTCGATAGTGAAATGAAGAGTGATTAGGGTTCCTTCCCTTTTTCTCAAAAGTAACTCGACCATCAAGTTAAGAAGCATGTGTCAAGAAGAGAGCTAACCGTAACCCTACCTGGGTTAGGGTTAGGTGGTTTTTAATAAAACAAAAATTATTTGGTCAACATGCCAAAGGGGCTTTCGAAATTATTTAATCATTAAGGTTAAAACTGAAACAATATGAGCCCCTTTTCTA
Organism: Taxus wallichiana var. yunnanensis; assembly: GCA_018340775.1. Lineage (NCBI taxonomy): Eukaryota > Viridiplantae > Streptophyta > Pinopsida > Cupressales > Taxaceae > Taxus > Taxus wallichiana. The sequence continues at coordinate 231,369,043 of CM031238.1, read as the reverse complement.
TGCTCACGTGGGCTAAGGCATGATATGCCTTATTAATATCTGTAAAAAAGGATTAATCATATTAACACTTCAGTCATCATGTAATCAGGAGTGATATAATTGATCAAGTGTTTAATAATGTAGCTGGTATAAATCACGTGGAGCCAGGAGCCAAAATTGGCCTTTGCATGCATGTGATCCAAAAATAGAGTTAGGAGTCTGAAGGAGCTCACCCATTATGACCCTTGCAAATAAGAACTGAGCTAAGTGTCGAGTTACTTCCTAATGCAAAGGGTAATTTGACCCATTCAATATGGAAGAATGCAGAGAAAAGGAGAGGAGCTCATTTCAGAGGAGGAGAATAGGTAGAGATAATCTTCTTCATCCATTGAAAGAACCCCTCCAATTCATCATTGGTATCTTCTCTCTAATTATTGTTTAATAGTAGTGATGTGGAGGCCAACAAGAATTTTATATTTTTAGTTGTGCTCAAGACAATTTTGCTAAACTCTATGCTTGAGGAGTTGAGGAAGAGGATTGTGAATAGATTTAGGAGGATTACAAAAGGTGTGTGTGTTTAATGGAGTATTATAATTTGGTAAAACATCATTTCTATGTAGTATATCTGAATGCATATTGTGCATGAGGTGAAACTCTTGGATTTGAAATCTAACCAAGAATATTTAGATGTATATATTGGTGACATAGTTAGTGTGGGTGTTTCAATGTATGGATGCACATTTTCTTTAATTTATTTGGAAGATATTTAAGTCAATGCATTTTACTAGTTAAAATTTACACGTGTGTTATTTTAGTGGTTAAAATATGAATGGTTTTTTTATTGAAGGGATAAGAATCCAAATTGGTTTTATTTTCAGGACTAAACTCCAAGTAGAAGTTAAAGTTATTTATTTTACTATTTACAAGTTTTCTTAATGATTTTGATAAGAGATCCTAGTGTAGTTTGATTGTATTTATGTGTTTAGTGATTTATGTGTCTTCTTATCTCATTTCAATTGTTTGATTTATTTATTAATTTTATTTAATGCTTATTTTAGTTATGATGTTTTTTAGGAAATTATAATATTACAAATTTAGGCTTTCTTTACATCAAAATTTGATTATTTTACTAGTTTAAATGCGGCTTAATTTACATCATTATGATAGAGGGGTCATTTTGTTTGGATTACTGAATTTTCTTTTTATTTAAGATGCCATTCAACTGGGGATTTGAAAGAAAAATATATCGTTAAAAAAATATTCTTAATTTTTATGATGTGTGTATTTGATTTATTCTTGTCATATGAAGTGTAAAATATTTGTGCTACTTTTCATCATCGAAGCGTTGGTCCAATACTTTCCCTTCAAAATAAAATTCAGACCAACCCTTCAAATTTGATCCCTGGTTAGGAAAAAAAAACCTTCTGAGTAAAAGACAAAGAAGCAACTTGTGCATGCACATAAGTCCAAAATAGCTTTTGGCTATTTTTACAAATTACCAACTTTAATTATGCAAGAGAAGCCCGTACACATGCCAACATGAAGGTCAAAAGCAGAGTCAACAATAGTTGACTACGGATAGATTGAGATCATGCGGGATATTATTATTCTTTTTTATTATTGTTTTGTATCTCTCTGAAAAGGATAAATTGTGCATGTACGGGTACTTTAGGTATTGATAACATTGGTTATTTTGGGAGCCTTGCTAGGTGTGTGAATGCCTTGTGGGGTGGGGTGGAGGGGGATGGGGGTGAATTTTTGCACTATTATGCTGCAATATTATTTGTACTATTCACCTTATGATTGAATAAGAAAATTGTTTTCCTCCAAAGAACTTTTGATAGTTTGTTATAGCAGAATATATGCTTGTTTTAGTGAATTTATTGTTCATTTGCATGATATTACTCTTACAACACCTACATCAAGCAATTTTAATTGTTTTGTAAGCCATGAAAGTTTATTTTAATTCCTTGTGAACTAAAAATCAATTAAATAAGCTATTGTAGTGAATTTGTAGTCTTCTTCTACTAGCCAATAAGTGTGGTTGTGCATGCCTAGCCTCACAAAAGTTTTTGTGTATCACCTTCACGCTTTCAGTTTTACTTTTATTCTTACCCTCAACTCAAGTAAAATACATATTTTAAAGTGATTCATAAAAGGGAGTCAACCATTTTTGGAGGTTTCCCTCATTCCGAGACGCCCACAACTCAGAGGGAATCCCATTGTTCGGCTAAAGTCACAGGTTAGATTTTCATCCACAAGGAGTACTTTAGACCGATAACATGATCCGAAATGTTTGGGAGGTCCAACATGTCACAAAGATCCATGGGATGACTCCCTACATTGAATACACCATCCCTTTATAAATTACATTTAAATTGAAACTTTTATATTGAGCTTGAATTGATGTATATATGTCACATGTGCTAAGAGATCAAGATTGCTAGGTTTTTAGCCTTTGTTTGTGAGCACCGATCTTTTGTTTCATATCTGATTTGTGAGTGTGGAAATATTATACACTTTGTATATTTGAATTCCTTCTTAGAAAAATATATAAGTTAACCTGTAATTCAATGTCAGAGATATCTATGTTTCAAAATATTCTTTAGGTAACAGTGTAGAGGCACAATAGTGTGCATAATCAAATGTTTATCAATCATTTAAGCTTAGCTTGAAGACAATATAGATGCCTCTTTTGTAAGTAAATTTTTCAAAGGTATTACTTTTATACACAGGGAATCATTACATTCATACATTCTCATCCTCATAAGGTTCTTTCAATAGTTTGGATGTTCTTCATCCATTTGATTGATTTTCTTTAATTGATTTATAAACCTACAAATTAAAAACCGCATAAGACTAATATATAAAAGGACAAAGACCTAGTTTGGTCTTTTGATGTGGGTTAACATTAACAAGTAAAATGATTAGGAGCAGAGATAGATTGAATGATTAGAACTGGGTGTCGACGGGGGAAAAGTTCCGAGAAGAATACTCAAAGGGTATGTACAGGAAGAGCTCAACTCCCAAAGAAATAAACCCTCTTCAATTTTAATCAGTGTTTTTCAACACCACCCACCTCATCAATTTTGTTGAATCCTCTCCATGCTGATATAAATGTTTTCTTTGTTCATGTAATGGTGTTTATGATTGTGCTTTATTTTTTCTTAATCCAGTGAAGTTTATTGTTATGCTTGTGCCCTCTATTTTAGAACCCATGGCCTAGAATAGAGGTTAACAACAATATATTTTGGAACTAACAATCAAATTTGATGTCTATCGTGAATATATTAGGGTAAAATAAATATTCTTAAGATGTTTTTCATCCTTATTTTTTATAATGAGCTTCAATACACAATTCAACTAAGCCCACAACCTATGGAGGGCCGAAGGATGAGAGGTAGAGTGCCCAACATGGTTGATGAGAGCTTCTATTTTTGAATTTTAACTAAACCATGCCTTCCAACGGGATATCAAAGCTAGGAATTTAAGTTGCTTCGTATCTGAGAACAATTTTAACTTTGAGCCCAACAACACTTTACATGAGAAATCACAGTGACTATCACATTTCCTTTAGTAGTTTGTATTTTGATCAATATCTACAATATGTGGCCTTGTTTACAATATCATATGTATTTTCCTTCTCTCAATATTAATATAATTTTGACGGTGTCACTATGATTCTTGTTGTACATTTTATCCTGTGATGCAAATTGTAAAGATTGATCTGTTTGGGCAATTTATTGTTTTGGTTTTGTTTAAGAGAGAGGTTGTTGATAGGATAAGGAAATTATATGAATTTTGGTGTTTTGGATTTAGTTTCCTTGTAGATTTCACCATGTTGTTGCAATTAGGTGTTCAATGAATATATACTTTCTATGAAAATGAAGTGTCAATGTGTCATATTTTGTAGAGTTAGGCCATAAATTGAACATGTGCCACTGATGCTAAAAACCCTACTATTTAGTTATGGATCATAATAGATTCGGTTCATATATCATAACATTTAAGTACAAAAGTTATGGATCACAATATATTCGGTTCATAGATTGTGATGGTTGTATAATTAGAATGTTGCTATTACATTTGCTACTAAAAGCACTAATTCTCAACCAGATGTCTAAAAATATGCACAATTAAATGGAATGATGATTACTAAATGCTCAACAAAATGAGGACAAGTTATATAGTAGGTATTTCCTGTATTCACCATCATAGTTGCTGGAAGAGAATAAAGTAGGAGTTCCCTACTCATAAAGTTGCTGGAAGCGAACAAAGTAGGGCTGAAAATTTACAAACCCATCTCCTATACTTAGTGAATACTATTATAAAAGAGGAGTGTATGAATAGTATAATTTTTAGAATCCAATAATGTGCACTAATATTTTATTTCTAATGTTGTAGGATGAATACAATCCTTGTAAATATTCATTGATTTCTAATGTTGTAAGGAGGATGGTTTTGAATAGGTTGATTTAATTTTCAAAATTGTGCTATCTCTATGTGTTCCCTCTTAACTAGTGTTGTATGCAATTCAGAGTACATGGGCATTCTCACAAAGCATTGACGTTATTTCACCTAATGTAGCCAAAACGTGTTCAATCTAATCAGTTCACCTTTGCTAACATGCTAGTGTGTGCAAAAATAGGAGCTTTGAAATACGGTCCGCACATCCGCCAAAGCATTATGTTTTAGGGACTTTCAGCAGATGTTTTAGTTGCAATTTCCCGAGAGATATGTCTGCAAAATGTGGAAGCATGTGAACTGTTTGACAACATGAATGAAAGAGATATAGTCTCATGGACTGCAATGATTATGGGATATGCAAAAGATGGGTTTGTTGAAAATACCTTAGAAGCCTATGCCTAGATAGAGATTCGAAGTAGGGTGTGGACATCTGCTAAAGCATTATGGAGAAGGGATTTTTATCACATGTATAAGTTGCTAGTGCCTTGGTATATATGTATCTAAAATATGGAACCATGTGAATTGTTCGACAAAATGCATCACAGAAATGTGGCCTCATGGACTACAATGATTGTAGGATATGAAAAAATGGGTTGTTTAAAAAGGCCTTGGAAACTTTCATGCAAATAGCCTACATATCTATTTCATTTGCAATGGCAACTCCAGTCATTCCACAGATCAAGCTGGGAAGTCAAGGATGAAGGATTGTAGGTACTACTTTTTTATTATTTTGACTATCTGTATTATCTACAATTTATATGACATGGATTTTTGGGTGTGATATTTTTAATAGCTAGACTTGAAATGTGGAATTGATTACGATTTATAAGCAGGATATAGATGGATGGGGTTTACCGGAATATTAAATAAACCTCATTCAGAGGAAGATGGTGTATCCATGATCAAATATAATTTTGAGAAAGGCATCACCTTATTTGATAATACAGATGTACATGGTGCCACTACCAACGAAATCATGGTTGGGAAGGTGAGCATCATTTTTAAGAAAATGATTTGTGTTACATACGATGATGACTACTTCAAATTTCTTTTGGGCCAAAGTGGTTTGCAGGACCTATCGAATTATATGTATGGAAAGTTTCTACAACTATTATCAGGCTGTAGGATTATTAACATTTATAGCGAATATAATTATACAATATAAAAATGTGTATCATTCTCTACCCCAAACAAAAAATTTGTTCCCACTATGAAATTCATTTAAATTGTGTACCTCACAAAAATGATTCGTGTAATATTAAAAAAATGTACATAAATTTGTTAAATCGATCAAGTTATACATGTTGTAGTAGGGAAATCTATGTTTTTCTTTAGACGTCACCTTACGTATATATGTTTCCTAATTATCAATTAAAAAAATTACCTAAAAAATTCTCATTCCTTAAAAAATACTCTGACGACCACTGATTCCATCTGCCAATTTCAATAATTTGTTCATATGAATTGGTTCTTATTTTAGCAATCATGATTTTAGTTTTAAGATAAGCTTATAGTATATAAAACTCTTTTGGAGTCAACAGCCTGAACAAAGGGTTTAGGTGGGGATCCAAAACTCTGACAAAAACATTGTTACCCAGTTGATTTCAGAAGAATTATATAAATGATGATTTTCTTTTGAGACTATCAAGCTCGTATAGGTAGGTAGGATATACTGATTTAGTGTTGATAGTATTCATATAATGCCAATGTTTTTTTTTTTCTTTTTTTGTCAATCATTTCAAAGGCTCTCAGTAATTTTGGTTGTTGATTATTTTATTCTCATTAAGAAATGGAATAAGTGCACTCTCAAAAGGAAATCTGCTGCATGCCTAATTTGATTTGTGATCAAAGGAGTTTTTACTTTATGTTTATCTCCTCTAATCAGGGTATAAAGTCTTTCCAAGCCCATTTTTTCATAGTACTCTGTCTTCCAATGAATTATAAAGATCATTGGTGTAGTATAAGAACTAAATGTGATAATTCTAAAATTTTATCATGGACAGGCCTTAAAACAACTCCCCCGTGAAAAAATTCAACTTGCAACAAATTTGGGGATTGTATTTACTGTTGGTGAAAATATGGATTCCAAGGGTACTCCAGAGTACATACAAAAGTGTTGTGAAGCAATTATTAAGTATCTTGATGTGGAGTACATTGATCTTTATTATCATCATAGGATAGATACATCAATTCCAATTGAAGAAATCAGTAAGCGCAACCTGCCACTAATTGCATTAATTCTTTTCTAAAATGCGATGGAATGCTAAGTATCAGGATTTTTTATTACTTCTTAAATATTCCTCTATTTCAAAGTATAATTCATATGTTGGTCCTTCATATATTTGGGGAAATCCATCAAGTGTACATGGGATCATAGTACTTCATTTATCACATGCAGAATGATTACGAGTTTTTGTGTGCAAATATTGAAAGTAACTTCTTTTGTGGAAATGTAGATTGGGGAGCTAAAAAAACTTGTGGAAGAGGGAAAAAGAAGATATATTGTATTATCAGAAGCCAGTAATAACACCATTATAAGAGATCATGTCGTGCATCCCATTACAGCTATTCAACTTGAATGGTCTGTTTGGGTTCGTGACATAGAGGAAGACATAATCCCAGTATGCAGGTTTTTTCAAACTTGATCAAGCATATTTTGTTTGAGTTCATTACTTGACCCAATAATAATGAAGTCAACGTTGATATTGATGACTATTTTATGCTGTTGCTATAGTTACCATACATGGCTTAGTGAATTTTGCTGTCACTAAGCCATGTCTTCCAACAGTTAAGTTCAATCCACATTCCAAAATAGTCCAAACCTGTCAATGGGAGGTCCTAGTTTAAAGCTACTTCATATCTGAGAACAATTTTAACTTTGAGCCCAACAACACCTTACATTATGATTGTGAAGATGAATACCAAATTGCCTTTGGCTCATTTAACCCATTTAAATTTCCCAACTGATCAATCAATTCTCTCTACAAATATAGAGCATCACACAAGCCATTGATAGTGGAAAACTATGCAGAGACTAAAAATAACAAATGAACCCATGTACAAAGCTATATATTCTGCATTTTGTTTTCCCAGAGTAAAATACTACTTAAACAAGATGTGTATTGAGTTTTCATGTAATTAGTTTTATGAATGTTTAGCTCATGTTTTGTAATTTTGTATTTTCTGAAAAATTTTAGCTCATGTTTTATAATAATTGTATTTTCCGGGGAAAATATTTATCTTTTTAGGGTTCCTTTTACTTCTTGTGTTATTTGTAATAGGCTAAACTTTTTCCAAACATATATTAACCTATGTGTGTGTGTTTAAAAATCAAATGATGGTTAATCAACACCCTCCATCTTTGCACTTTCTCTTTCTCACTTATTTTCATATGTAGTTCCAACATGACAGTTGATTGTGGGCGAAACACTAGGAGATGACTATAACGCCCACAAAATTTTCCCACACGAAACCCAATAACAACCTAGGTCAAACTAGAAAAATTATGGAATATCTTTTTTTTTGAAAAACATGCCCAAAAAAAGGTTTCGAAATAACAATGATCACATTCTTAATCCTGAGTTACTTTAAAACAATAATAATAATTTCCTTCTTGATTCCCAATATAATAAAATAATTAAAACTCTCATTACTTTTTAATAAACTTAGTTAGCCTAAGGTATGGTTTAGGTTCCCCCTAAATGTTATTTTGATAAACATTTAAATTCCACTATAGTTGAAATTACACATTTTAATCCCAAAGGTAAAGGGGTATATTTAATTAAATACTAGAGTTATATTAATCCCTTAAAGTGACAAGGTTTAAAAAGAAATAACAAGGTCCTTAATTTAGCACAAGGGTGAGAAATATAATCCCACCCCCTACACAACTAAAGTGGCCCCCTAAAATTCAACCCATGAATTTTTAAATTAAAATTTTGAATTTCCTCTCAGTCACTTCCCACATACTTTTTGTAGGGATGAATCTCATCCATTGGATGGATTCATTTAGGGCCCTTGGATTTGGAAAACCCTCTAACCCTAAGTTTGCTTATGAAAAGCTTATTTCCCTTTGTTTTGCTCATTATTTCTTTGTTGGGTTTTACAAATTGGTGGAGGAGAATGAGGAAGCCATGAGAGGCCACCTCAAACTTTTGGGAAGGAGAACATGCTTCATTTCTTTCCTTGTTTTAGTCAAACCCTTACCTATGGTTTCAATGTATTTATCTATTTTATTTATCTCATTATTTTAATATTTTCCCCAAATACGCATATGGATTTTGCCCCATTTTAGTGGTATTGTTAAGTTTGGTATACATATATATCTATATTTTGAAAATTCTAGTTGATTAAAACCCGAATTCACAAATATTAGTGATTATATATATACACCCAAAATTACAAAAATTAGTGATTATATATATGTGCATATATATATATAATCTAACAAATTTTACCTAATCTTAAACTTGTGCATTTTCCTCTCTCTCTCTCTCTCTCTCTCTCTCTCTCTCACACACACACACACACACACACACACACACACACACACACACACACACACACACACAAATTGAAAATGAGACCCCGATTGCGGTTTAAGCTTCACACTGATCTGCAGTGAGGAAAATGCACAAATTTAAGATTAGGTAAAATTTGTTAGGTTGGGGGAGGGTCACCGACCCCATCCCCATCCCATTTATTAATGGGGTGGGGGTGGGCCTCGTGACCCTCCCAACCCCTTTTCCTTATACACTATCTTAGCACAGCCGCGACCAACAATACTATCCGGTTCTCTCTTTATTTAATGTTTCTCACTAAATTGTTTTACTTTATATAATACCAATTTATATAATTACATATGTATATACATACATACATACATACATATATATATATATATATATATATATATATATATATGTATGTATATATATATATATACATATATATACATATATACATACATACATACATACATACATATATGTATATATATATATATATATATATATATATATATATATATATATATATATGTATGTATGTATGTATGTATGTATGTATGTATATATATATATATATATACATATATGTATGTATGTATGTATGTATGTATGTATGTATGTATGTATACATACATACATACATACATACATACATACATATATGTATATATATATACATACATACATACATACATACATACATACATACATACATATATATATATATATGTATATATGTATATATATTTATACGTATATGTATATCATATTATAATATTATTTCAATGACTATATTTGATAATAGTATACTTTTATTAATATAATAATATTAATAGTATATTAATATTAATAAGTCCCATTAATATTAAAATATTTTATTATTAATAATATTTAAAATATTAATATTACTATCAAAATAATAATGAAATATAGATAGTAATATTGATAAGTTAAAAACTTGCACTAACACTTTCTTCTCTAACAATTTGATAAATATTGTATAGAAGGTAGAAGAAAGTAAATTTCATTCCCTTAACAATTTATAGTGGATTTGCAATAATTTTTCAATAAGAAAATACACACTAAATGAAAACTACCAATCAACTAAAATAGGAATAGTTGTTTTCTTTTCAACTACATTTCCATTATGTAAAACTAGCTTTACTAAAATGTCTTTCTTTCCTTTTTTACAATAATGCAACTTCAACAATGAAAATAAACTTTCTTTTCCTTGAGCATAGCTCATTTCTTTCAATACAAGAGATTTTATTTCTCATAATACACTACAACTAAACTTTTAAACATGATTTCCATTCTAATTTCTTCCTTCACATTCTACAATTTGAGGAGGAAAAATACACATTCCTTAATGAATTTCCTTCAAAATAATAATACAACTTAGTAAATGAAACTTACAATGCAACATTTATTTTAAAATAACATAATACTACAAGTCCTCCACCTAAGTGGGAATTTACAAAATAATGGTTTTCTCACAAGGAAGGACTTCTTGATTTCACAAAAACTCCAAGTGCCAATTCTTCAATAAGAGCTCCATCTTTTCTCCACTTTATTACAAGAACAAAAGCGGGAAAGGAAACACTCTCCATCCAACCAAAACTCCAATGAGAGGAAGAAGCAATTATTCTCATTAGCCCCGAGCCCCAACCACAAGACAATAAGGGATGGATCAACACATGGAAACTATACAATGCTTCCACACTTACTTTCAAGCAATAAACACACAAGAAAATAAGACTACAAAAATTCTTTTTTTTAAGCACAACAACTTCCCAAACAAAGGCTCTAAAATATCCAAGTAGAGATAGGAACATGGGGGTGCCCTTGTGCCTCCCAAGGGTTTGGATGCCCACCTCTAAAATCCTCCAAAACACAATCAACCCAAAAATCTCTTATGCCTCCCTACAACAAACAAATGTCTCTTATGCCTCCCTCTCTCTTATGGCTCCCACAATGCACAAAATAACAAAAGAGAACAAGGTGGGGCATCAAAAACACACTCCCTCCTAAACACACAAAGAATCTCTTATGCCTCCCAACATATTTCATCCCCATTTCACTATCTCAACACAACCTAAAGCCATTTTACTACCCAACACTTCAAGCAAGAAAAAACATCCATACAACACATAACATATAAGAAAACAAAGAAGAAAACAAGGGTGAAAGACCCTACCTTGCCATGGTAAAGCTCCACTTTCCAAGAAAGTCCCAAAATATTTAAACACAAGCAATTTCCAAGCACCCTTAAACTCCAACAAGCAAGAATTCCAAAAATGAGAGAGCTCAAAACCAAGTGAGTAACCCCAAATACTTCCCAAAATTCCAATAAATAGAAAAGAGGAAGAGGGAGATGATGTGGCTCCATGTAGGATGCCACATCATTTCTTCTCCATCCCACATCACCCAAGTCAAACCCATACCCCAAGGCATAATAAATGGGTGGTTGAGAGGTATGACAAACCTCTTACACACACCACTCCAACCCACACCCTTTAAGGACTAAAATTAAACACATGTAAGAAAGTGTAATTAAAACTCACCTTTTTCCTTCCAAAACACATAATGGGGTCTATTTTTGACCCCCCAACCCATAGGTAGGGTTGGTATGAGTAATTAAGATGTGTGGGACAAATTTAGCTTATCTCACAAGCCTCCAAAAATGGCCCTTAAGCCCAAATCCGAGTTTCCCAAGTAGGGTGGAGTGTACAACACTCAAAATAACATACACTCAACAATTAAACACAAAGACAAAAGACCCAACTAATCTATTAAATGACTCCCTTTTGTCACATCTAAAAATTAGCTTAATAATATGATTAATTAACTTAATTAAGACACATACACCAATTAATGATAAAAGGGAATCACACCACAAATTAAATTACATATACAAAAATTAAATAAAAGAAAGGAAAGACCTCTACATAAACCCTTGGTCACGATTGGAGGTCATCCCTCCATGGGGACCCCCTAACAAAAAATAAAAACACACACAACATAACACAAGTTGTCATAGTGACCATTGTTGAATCTATCCGATATTTTGATGTGGTTGGTCTCCAATCCCCCATTGATTGTTGTGATATGTTTACCTGAAAAATCACATAATACCTCCTTCGGCCCTCAATCGCATCAAAACATCCAAGATAAAATATACGCATATAAGTCAACAATCATCCATATATAAATTAAATCATCATCTAGACAAATCATATTATTATTTTAAATCTCCAACAACATATCAATTTATATTTCACCAATAATAATAAGATCACAAGATTAGTTCAACTGCTAAAACCTACTCAATATGACGAGGATGCCGAAAGTTAGAAATATATAAATATGTCAACAACACATCATCATCAATATAAAATGTCTATCTAAGAATCAACACACATCATACTATGAATCAAAATCCAACAATAGTATAAGTATCTCTATCATCTAACATCGTTCTAAGCCAAAATGATACAATAATATCCATGTATATAGTCAACAATAATCGAAATAAAAATATAATAAGTGTCGAAGGGAAGTGGGCACTACATCGACACTAGAGATGTTAAATCCAATGTAGTTTATAGTAGCGCTTGGGCCCACTATACTAACCATGTCCTATAATTAGTACCAATGAGCTTAAAAGTAACTTATTTACCTATTTAGTACGAATGACATATAAATTTCACTCACAAAATGGGAAGACACTTATTGATGGATATCTCTCTTCTAAATTTAGTAGGGAAAGATGTGAAAGATGAATGGGAAACTTAGACCAATTCATGGTATCCCTTCATGAAGAGTATGAGATCTCAGAGATATCAAACGAGTATAGAAATATTTTGGGAGAGTCATACGAGGCATACATTTTTGAAAATACAAAGCTTATGTCTTTGTTTAACTAGCCCACTAGGTTACTTGTGACAATGTTGGTAATGCATGTTGTAGGTTTACTATTTTATGAAGCCATATAGATTCAAGTGTCTTGTGGGGTTTTGATGGGTTCTATTTGGACTCAGAGTGGATGGAGTGGGCATGATTTGTAGACTTATGGGTGGTAAGAAAAGTGATAGAAGTTTGCGAGTTAGTTGTAAATAATGGATGGATATGGATTAGCACTTTGCATGGTAGAAGAGAAATCACTTTGACTATCACATTTTATTTGATAGTTTATATATCAATATCTTTAGTATGTATCCTTGTTTACTGTCTCATACATGTTTTCTTGTTCTCAATATTTATATAGTTTTGATAGTGTGGCTAGGATTCTTATTGTAAATTTTATCCTGTGATGGAAATCATACATATGTAACTATTTGGGTAATGTTTCTTTGGTTTTGTCTAAGAGATAGGCTCTTGATAGGAATAAGGAGATTATAAGGACGGTGGTGCTTTGGATTTGATTTCCTTTTAGATTTAAACTTTGTTACTTCAATTAGGTGTTAAATGAATATATTTTTTCTATGAAAGTGAAGTGTCAGAGTGTCACATTTTGAGGATAAATAGCAAGATTTGAAGTAAATCACAACCTTTTGGTTATGGGTAGATGGAAAAAGTTTTCATTTTATGCGGTTAGGCCATAAATTGAACATGTGCCGTAATGCTAAAAACCCTACTATTTATCTATGGATCATAATATATCGGGTTCATATATCATAACTTTTAAGTACAAACTACTCTAGATTGTTTATTATTGAGTCAAAAAAATCATGCTCATACACGGTAATTTATTTCAAGAACAACAAAACTCACAAATTCATACACAACTATATAATTCTCAAATTCCTTGAAGGGACAATTTAAATCATTGGGTGAATATGCATTTGTGTTTCCTTCATCGATAACCTTAAGAGAGGCTCCACGATCTATTAAATTCAACAACATTCATGGGTGGGGGAAAAATTACACTATACGAGAAGCACATGATAACCCACTACTACATGCTAAGGGAAAATTTTTATCTAACAGGGGAAAAGGGGTTCAAACGCAAAAGTTATAAATTTTTACATGTTCAAAATCCTTCTAAAGCTATATTTACAATCTTAAATAATCATACGTCATATGTAACTCCCACAAAAATCTCACTTGAGACCCAAGAACAACCTAGGTTTAGTTAGAAAAATTATGGAATAATTTTTTTTTTAAAGTCAAGCCCTGATATAGGTTTAGAAACTATAGTTATCACAACAAGTTTCAAGGACAATAAAATTTAACAAAACAAAATTTTCCTTTAAAACAAGTATTACATCCACACTATAAAGCAATAAGTATAATAAATCCACACCTAGCTCAAATTCTCCTTAGGTATTAATTTAATAACTAGTTAAATTAACACCATAGTTAAATATTCCTTAATTAAAATTTTAGAGGGTTAAAAGAGCCAAAACAATTAAATACCCAAGGTATTTAATTCCACAAGGTTTAAACAATTAACAAGGTCTAATTATAAGGGGTAGAACATACATCTAAAAATAAAAGGTTAATTTCTCACTAACCCACTCTCAAACTGACTCATAAGATTCAACTTGATTTTTATCATATTTAATGCACTTAAAAATTCTTGAAAACATTCCCATTAGATAGGAAATTTCCTCCCCTTTCTAGTGATATAAAGAAGTCCTCCTAATTCCTCATATTTCTCAAGTTATGGGCGGCGGGCCTTGGGATGAAAATTTTCCCCAAAAGCGGGCCTGTGGGCTTGGGGAAGAAAATTTTCCCTAACGCGGGCTTGCGGGCCTCGGGAAGAAATTTCTCCTAGAGAAGGAATGCGGAATGGTGGAGCGAGGAAGAAATTTTTTCTCAAAACACGGGCCGGCAGAGCGGGGAAGGAACTTAGCACTTTCTCCTTTTTGGACAAAAGTGCGGTTTACCTCCGCGTCTTGTGAGCCGTGGGGCTTTGTGCCAAAAGAAGACAATTAAACACTAGGGACTACAAGGGACACATGTCAACATTTCCAAGTCCAAGCGGAAAGGCGGGCCGATGGAGGAACTTAAGATCTTTAGCTCTTTTTTTTTCAGAAAGAGCGTTAAGGGATTAAAAAGATCTCGTGCCTCTGCCAACGCCTAATGACACCACATGTCAAGCCCAAGAGGCGAGTGGGAAAAAGGACCGGGGAGGAAAATTAGAAAATTTAGACTTTTGGAAGAAAAATGTTAAGGGTTTAAAATACTCCATGCCTCCACCGATGCCTCGTGAAACCACGTGTCGAGAACCATAAAGGCTATGGGTTGGTCGGTAGGTGGGGAAACTTAAAACTTTTGCCAAATTATTTTTGAAGTGTTAAGGTTAAACCGCAATCCGAGCCTCTGCCGACACCTACCATAGCCATGTGTTACCTCCACATTGGCTGTGGGGCGGTGGGGCTATGGAGGAAACTAGGAATTTTCACCAAATTTAACAAAAGGTTAACTTTGAAAGTGCGGGCCCGCGCGCCCGCGGAAATGCTTTTCCAAAACGAAGGGAAGGGATGCGGGGCCATGGAGAAACATAGAATTTTTTTCCAACTTTTTTAAAGGTTAAGTTAATGGTTCAGGGCCCATACGCCCACGAAATGCTTCTCAAAAAGTAAAGGGGCGGGGTGGTGGGGAAAATTTCTCCAAATTTACTTTTTCGAACTTAGATTATTTTTAGACAAAATAAAAGGTTTCAGTCAGTGGAGCGGCGGGGAACTTCATGCCTTTAGCAGTTTTTGGGCAAAAAGTGCAAAAGGAAATATTTAGCCCATGGGTCCGCTAATGAATATTTTATTTATTTAAATTTGACAGTTAGATTATTTTTAAAGCCAAAATGAAGTGAAAACTTCAGAAGGCCATAAATTTTGATTGGGAACTCGGTTTTAGAAAACGAGGACTTTTTGGAAAGCTCTCGACCTCCTCCTTGTATTGAGAGCTTAAAAATTTAATTTTGATAAAGTTTGAAGGGTAAATTTTATGAAAAATCCTTTCTGTCATTTAAAAAGTGAACTGGTCTTTTTAACTTATAAATTTTGTTCCAATCCACCATGAATTATTTCTCAACATGCCAAACAGACATGGAGGATTTCACTTGGAAGAATTTAGGATGGATTGCAAGGGTTAAATTGTTTGATTGAAGATCAATTCCAATTTCCCCAATTTATACTACAAAATGTCTGAGTTTTGACTATGCCTGATTTAATTAAGTTCTATAAATTATTTCTTAAGTGTTATAGTCTATTTGGAATCGTTTTGATCATACTATGTCCAATTTAATATTTCATTTCATTTTCCATGGTTAGGGTTGTTCTGTACATTTTTGATAAAAGAATTTATAGAGTTTACAGTGAAACCAAAATGGAATTTATACTTGAACTCAAACAGATCTATTTTCATTTACCAAGCTTTGATATATGAATTCATTCCAAATCCAATCTAACATATTAAGTTTTTTCAAATCAATGTGTGCAAAAAGCCAGAATGTAGTTCTAATTTTCAAATCATGCATTTCAAGGAAACAGAGTAATATAATATTTCTTCATACATTTTTTTTTTTCTCATTTTCCAAATAGAGATTTCATAATACATTTCAACAATCAGATTTCAATATAACAATATCATTTGAACAAGGTAAACAAATTCCATTGATTTGAAATAATATCTTTACAACTTCTTTCACATCTCTTTCAAAAGACATAATACAGAGTATATCTTTCACATTCGAAATACAACTTTCATAGCTAATACAAAGCATCTTTCCATCACAATAATATACAATGTCATCCACTTCAAAGTGGGGAAATGGTTACAATATGGATAAATCTCAACAAGGACCACGAATCTGTCTTCTCTCTCAGCACTAGAACAACAACACGAAGTTCCACCATTTTCCAATTTGATCACAACCAAACAAAGGGAAAGGAAATGCTCTCCACCCAACCAAGACATGCAATGAAGAGGAGAAGCCAAAGTGTATTTTCAAGCTTATGGGGTCTTTTAGCCAAAAGTGAAGTTTTGGGGGCGCGAGCCTACAGAGATATTTTACACTTTTTCCTTTTTTGTGCAAAAGGCACAGTTTTCATTTGCCGGCCCGCCAGCCCGGTGAAGACCTTTTTCAATAGTAAAAGTTGAGGTGCTGGGGGCTTCAGGGATACTTTCACACTTTTACACTTTTTACGCAAATGACACAGTTTGCAAGTGTGGGCCCATGAGTCCGAGGAAGGTTTTTTCACCAAATGAAAAGATGTGAAGTTGTGGGCTTGTGGGAGATTTTTGCACTTTTGTAATTTTTGTGTAAAAAGCGCAATTTCAATTTTAGGCCCATGGAGGCTTTTGGGCAAAAGTGAATTTTGGGCTGTGGTAGGTTTTAATAATTTTGTGTTTTTCGCAAAGGCACAAGTTATAAATCCAGCTGTGGATCCATTTTGCAAAACTTGTTTTTTATCTGTTTCTCACATGGATTCAATTCAAATATTCAAATGGGCATAAATTTCGATCCAGTGATCCAAATTCGACAAATTTGATATTGTTGGAAAGATATCGACCTCCTCTATGCCATGGAAGCATAAAATATTAATTTCAGCATGATTTGATGGGTGAGAATTTGGGAAATGTCTTTCACACCATTAAAATGATATCCGATTGCTTTACTAGATTAGATTTTATTTGAACCGCCTTTCTTCCTTCTCCAACACGCTAAGGAAATCATGGAGAACTGACTAGATTTGATGGGTGAGGATTTGGAAAATGTATTTCACACCATTAATAGGAGATTTGAATACTTCAAGAACTATATTTGATCTCGATCTACCATCCTCGGGTCTCCAACACGCAAAAAGACGTGGAGAACCACACTTAACAGATTGTAGGTAGATTTGCAAGGGCATTGATTGATGGTTGTTGAGATTCCAAATACTATTTACCTCCTTCTCTTCTTATCCTCTCTTTGATTCATCTATAAATGTAAGATCTTGGCTCATTGTAAATGGTTGGACATTTTTGCTTTACCCCTCCCTTCTTCTCTTGTCATGCGTAAGTGGAGTGTGGATTTTTAAACCTTCCATTAAAATTGTAATGCAAGCTTATGCTTGTTGGCCATTGTAATGTTCTGTATCAATCTATGGAGCAATAAAATAATCTTGTGGATGATTTCAACCCTTTCTTATATTCATTGCATCTTACTAATCTTTCATTGCAACCCTGGTTATCTGTGTATTGGTGATTGTATTACATTTTTTTGTCTTTCTTTGCTGGAAAATTAGGTGTTCAACATTACTTTGGTGCATCACCTCTGTTAGTTTAGATTTAATTTCTTACATCTTCTTAACCCTATCTCCTTGGAAAGTTAGAGTAGTTTTAGGATAAATCCTTTGCAAACTTTATGTGTGCACATGGACAGAGGAATAGGAACCGGCCTTCATCCAGAGAGATTTCCCAATTGCAAAGTCCCACACTTTGGGAAAAGCTCCATGTTATGCTATCACACTGAGAGTCTCAACCCATCGAGTTACGTAGAAATTGGGGGTCTTTGTGATTTTGCACTAATAGTTCAGCACGCTGATGGGAGATCACGAAGTTAGAGTTACATATTTCGAGAGGTTTTTACTCCAGCGGCAAACCATTAGCAGCATGCAACCTTCACTACTAATTGATTAGCATGCTCTGTAGGACCAAGAGGTCTCCATTTTTATTACAGCAATATTGATGTGCACTTTTTGTAAGTTTTCAACTTGTAAGGAGCTTTGAAATTGCACATATGACGACTCCAAAAGAGGCAAGAATCCACTTGTTTTAGCAGCCCAAGCTCAATAGATTTATGAGAAGAATTTAGACAAGGTCAAGAATGAGAGAAGAAGGATTGTTTGTCTATCTACACTTGTCCCTAGATAGAGGGAGAAGAGGAAGAAGAGCCCAAAGGTCTCCATCTCCACCAAATATAAATTTTTCAACACCTCCACCTATTAGGCCTTTCATTCAATTAACAAGGGTTCTTAGGCCAATCATAATGGCACATCTACAACCCAATCCCTATGTCAAATTCACTGAAAACAACCCATTCGCTCTCAATGCACAAATCCAGTTCCAGTTGCAGTATTGAAGAACATCCCATATTTCATTGGAGAAAACCAGACTACTCCTAGTGACCACATTCAAGACATTGCAAATGTCTGTGCAATTCATGAAATTATTGAGATGGATGTTGTAGTCAAATTGTTAGCCTCTTCATTCAAGGATAAATATTTTCAATGGTTCAGGAGTCTAACAACAGACTCTATTCATAATTGGGACCATCTGTGCACATCTCTTCACAATCAATTTGGAGAGAAGGGGGATAACCTATCTCTATTGGAACAATTGACAACCATTAAGAGGGATATTCTTGAAGAATTGATAGATTTCAAAAACATGGGATAGAATTCCATTGGCCGTGAGACCAACAGTTAAAGGTGGTTTTCTATACTTTCTTAAAGATTTAAATTCTGATATTTCTATAATGATTCAATCTATGGGAGGTATAAATTTTCCTGCAACCTATGACATTTCCATTAGAGATGAGAATTGTTTGATTCAGGTTGGTAAACTTGCACCTAGGCCACCTATGCCTCTATATCCAAAACTAGGAAGTCCAAACACTAGTCAAACACCATAGTTGAATCCCATTCCACCCCCTAGAAATCAAAGCAATAATGAGGCTTCTACTTCTTCAATCACTTCAAAAGAGTACCAAGAGCTCTTGAAATAGATGCAAAACCTAGTGAATGAGCTAGTGAATATCAAGAGAAAATAAGCTCAGGGTTCTAGGCCATATCATCCTCAAACTTAGTATCAAGCTAGGCCCCCATACCAGCAAAATAAACCACCAAGTCATAACACAAATCAAAATTTGAACCAAGGACAACCTCAAGCTGACAGGCCATTCCGACCATATGATCCAAATGCAACTTCAACATCAAAAGCTTTGGTTCCAACAAAAAATAATATGGTATAGGAGTGAATGGTGTTACCCCTTGATCTACCTTACGGTCAATCAACATGTTCAATGGTACACTAAACCAGGCCTTGATGGTGTAGACCTTTGGTGTGTCCCAAGAACCAAGTCAAAAGTACAATCAGCAACAAGAAACCCAACAAGAGGCACCTCCAACTAAAACTATCTTTGGTTAATTGCAGACATAAGACTTTTGTGGAGTTAACCAAGCCCCTTCTCAAAGTGTAGCTGCCAATACACGGTCCAAGAAAAGGAATATTGGAGAGGGAAAATCATCAAATTTAAGTGATCCACAACCCTCTATTACTCCATAAGGTATTGGAAATCAAAGTGTAACTCCCAATGTGCAAGGTCAGCCCAAGCCACCTCCTAGACCATCTCAAGTGCCAATTGTAGCAACCCATGTGCAAGAGAAGAATATGCAAGGCAAAGGGAAGAAGAAGGATAGTTCATCTCCATTCAACATCATTGAGAAGATGAAGAAAATGAATGTAAACATCTCAATGTGGGAGTCATTGGCTATCCCAGGAAAAAGAGACCTATTACAAGTTGTTATGACAAGCTGGTTAACATCAAAACAACCACCCAATCAACAAGAAAAGGTGCTTACCAATGCAGCTCAGCCTGGAGGAAATCATGGAGGACAACAAGGTAAAAATTTGAAGCCCCCACCATTCTATGTCTCATTGATCATTGGAGATAAATTGGTGCATAATTGCATGATTGATTCTGGAGCAAGTAGCTCTGTAATTTCAAAACAAATAGTTGATTAGATAGGTATTTAATATGAAGTAATTTCAAAGGTGTGGTGCGATTGGATGGTACAACAGTAAAAATGGTTGGAGTAATCAAGGATTTGAGCCTCACATTGCATGCATGTCCCAATGTGACCGTCTTGCAAGATGTA
Source organism: Taxus wallichiana var. yunnanensis (assembly GCA_018340775.1). Classification (NCBI taxonomy): domain Eukaryota; kingdom Viridiplantae; phylum Streptophyta; class Pinopsida; order Cupressales; family Taxaceae; genus Taxus; species Taxus wallichiana. Next base: position 231,348,219 of record CM031238.1, on the reverse strand, counting down.
TCAGTCATAGACTTGCCACCACTCTTTGCATTATGTTTGTCAAGAGACTTCACTGCTAAAATTGGAGGCTATTTTTTCAGTTGATTGGTCACACATGTTATTCAGAACAAGGTATGGAGCTAAGGCTACAATCAGATTTAAGCCTATTGCAAACTTTCATATTGAGCCTCATACACTAAGTCCAATCAATGCAAATTATTCAGTATTTGATCAAGAGGATTATCCAAGCACTCATGAAGCTGATACCAAGGTTAGAAGTATTCCATACTTGACCCTTGATGAATGGGTGAGCAAAAGGCATGAATTTGACCCATACAAAGAAATGGAGGAAGCTGAATTGGGAGTCTATTGCTTGCATGAAGAGAATCATCCTCTCCATGTCATCATCAAGCAAAACCACAAGGATGATAATGAGGTGTGACAATTATTCTTTGATGTCTCAAGAAGTAGGAAAGGTGCGGGAGGAGGAGGATCTATGATTGTTTCACCTCAAGGCACAAAATATTACTCAACTTTTTGGTTCCAGTTTTCTTTCTCAAACAACACACAGTGAGTATGAATCCTTGGTTCATGGATTGCATTGGGCAAGAAAGAAAGGTATTGAAAACTTACAAGTCTTTGGAGATAGTGAGCTGATTGTGAACCAAGTTAAGAGACAAAGTGTTACTAGAAATGATTTCTGAAGAACTACAAAAACATGGTAAGGGATCTCATTTAAAAGATTTTGAAGATTTTAACATCAATTCCATACCAAGAAAGAAAAATGAAGTAGCAAATAGACTGGCAGCAATTGGGGCAGCATTTGATGTTGTAGAAAGTATAAAAAGTGATAAGTCTCAGCCCCATATCAAGGTGGTTGTAAGGCCAGTTGTTCCAGATAACAACACAAGTTGGCAAGTCTTCGAGAATGATCAGAAAATTGTCAATTTTCTTCAAGAAGAAGTTGAGTTCTCCTCCAAAAACGAGACAAATTGGAACAACAGTATAACGACCAAGTGGTGCAGTTGAGAACTAACAAATTACCAAAAGGTCTTGTAACCTTGGAGTCAATCTTCAACCCAAATGATCAGTTCTGGAAAGAGAAAGCAAACATTCAAGTAAAGGGTGAAGATTCAGAGCTCATTTTAGTAGATGAAGGCAAAACATTGCAAATTGGAAAGGTAAGTACCCCACAAGAGAAAGCTGAATTGGTTCAACTTTGTTGAGAATTCCCAGATGTTTTTGCATGGAATTATAAGGATTTAAGGGGTTTCAACCCAAGATATGATGAGCATGCATGTTAATTAAATCCTTAATCCAAGCCTTTCAGAAAGAAGCAAAGGCTAGTGAATCCTCACATTAAACCTCTCATGAGAAAAGAGTTGAACAAGCTTATTGAGGCTAACATCATCTTGCCTATCAAGCATTAAAGTTGGGTTGTAAACTTGGTGTTGATGAGGAAAAGAAATGGAGAAATCAGATAGTGTGTAGACTTTCATGATCTAAATAGAGCATCACTCATGGATCACTACCCACTTCCTTCAATGGAACAAATCTTGTAGGTTGTAACTTGTTCTGAAAGGTTTTCATTGTTAGAGGGCTACTCAGGCTATAATCAGATAATGGTGAAGGAAGAAGATTAGTTCAAGACAACCTTCACTATGAAATGGGGTGCATATGCTTATAAGAAGATTCCATTTGGACTGTCAAATGCCAGAGAAACATTTCAGCGAGCTATGGACATGGAATTCAAAGGCTTAATCAACAAGGTAGTGCTGGTGTATCTAGATGATATCACTATCTTCTCAAAGAATGCAGTAGACCACCTCTTTCACCTCAGGAAAGTATTTCAAAGATGTAGAAGATTTGGAGTGTCATTAAATCCAAAGAAGTGTGTATTCTTGGCACACAAGGGCAAATTGTTGGGCCACATTGTCTCAAGAGAAGGGTTAATAATTGATCCTTCAAGAGTTGAATCCATCCGAACACTTCCATTGCCACACCACAAGAAATCTCTCCAAAGCTTCTTGGGAAGGATAAAATTTGTTCGCAGATTTGTGCTTGTTTTTTCCACTCTTGTGAAGCCTTTGACCATGATGTTGAAGAAGAGTCTTGCATTCAAATGGACAACAAAAGGAAAATAAAGTTTTGAGGCCATCAAATAGGCAATATCACAAGCTCCAACTCTTATCAACCCAAACTTCTCAAAGGAATTCATGATGTATGCTTTTGGAGGATCAAACACAATCTCAGCTATCTTGGTACAACTAAATAGAGAAGGATCAAAACAGCCCATAGCATTATTCAATCAGATCCTAGAAGATTACAAAGTAATATATTATTTTATTAAAAAGCATGTCCTTCTTTGTCATTAGAAGTTTGAAGAAGTTCAGACACTTGGTCTTGAACAACAAGATTCAACTACTAGTGTCTCATGTTGGTGTCAAGGAATTTCTCCTGAAAAAGGACTTGAATGAGAAGAGATCAGGTTGGATCACTTGTGTAATGGAGTATGATATTGAAATCAAGGTGACCAAGTTGGTTCATGGCAAAGGTTTGTGTGAGAAGCTCGCTTCCAAACAACATGATGAATCAAAAGGAGAAGAAGAGGCTGTCCTACTACTGCAAAATGATCAAGAACAACCAGCTAATGATGCACCCATTCCATGTTGGACCCAAGACTTGGTGCATTATCTCCAAATAGGTTTATGCCCTCCAAGAAATGAGAAAAGCAAAGAGGAGATACTTCAGATTACAAGCCATCCCATATGTGCTTATTGGTGGTGTCTTGTTCAAGAAGGACATAAATGGTGTTCTATTAAGATGCATTGGAACATGTCAAGTTGGGAAGATATTACATGAGTTCCATGATGGAGAAGTAGGAGGTCACTTTTCTCCTTGAGTAATAACTCTCAAAATCATGAAGGCTGGTTACTATTGGCCTATGGTGTTTAGTGATTGCTACTCATGGATTAAGAAATGCAAGAAGTGTGTATTCTTCATAGGGAAAGAAAGGTTAGCAGCCCTATCCCCTTCATCCAATTTCAGTAGATCATCCATTCATGCAATGGGGATTAGACTTCATTGGAGTGATCAACCCAAATTCAAGTCAAGGCCACAAATGGATACTTACAACAATTGATTATTTCACCAAGTGGACTGAAGCAGTGGCACTTAAGGAGGAAAATGAATCCAACATCTTGGATTTATATGAAGGAATAGTCACTAGGTTTGGAGCCCTGCCACTATCATATCAGATAATGCATTGGAATTTATTAGTACAAGGATCATCGAATGGGCTGTCAAGAATGGTATATACCTCAAGCACTTCATCAAACTATTACCCTCAAGGTAATGGCCAAGTAGAGTCCATAAACAAAAAATTACTAAGAATAATCAGAAGGAATCTTGTTGAGAATCAGAGAAGTTGGCACACAAAACTCAAATCAGCTCTATGGGATGATAGGATCACACCGAAGAGTTCTACATGAAGCTCGCCATTCAAGCTTGTATACGGGAAAGAAGCAGTCTTGCTTATATTACTTGAATTACCAACATTGGAGCTCATGAAACAATTGGAACTAGCTGAATTTAAGCCCATGGAAATTAGGTATGCAGAGCTAATGGAATTAGAAGAAGCAAGAGAACATGCAATGCAAACCATGGAGAAAGATCAAGCATTGATCAAGAAGAGATTTGACAAGAAGGCTAAAGCAAGGACATTCCAAGTTGGAGACTTGGTACTAAAGTGTGGTATGCTAACCTTGAAAAGCTAGGTAAGCATTCCAAGTTTTATGCCATATGGAGTGGTCCATACATGATTACCGAATGAAAAAGTAGCAATGCCTTCCGACCGGCTAGGTTGGATGGCAAAGAATTGTAGATTCCATTCAATGGGATCTACCTCAAAAATAGCTACTAGAAGGAGAATTTCTCACCCTTGTAAATATTAGCCTAGGTTTTCAATTCCTTCAAGTGTGTATGCACATTGTCTAGTTGTAGTTTAGGTTTCATTTTCCCTAAGTGTTGGTGCATATGCTCTATTGCTTCGGTATATGCTTGTATACAGTTCATCTAACTCATGGAAGATACTTGCAGCCATAAGGAATTAAATCAGCAGAGTATCCATATTGGAGTAGGTTTGGATGTTTTCATTGCACTCCAACAGATCAAATTTGTAGAAAATCAATTGAGGGAAAAGTTTCCAAGTTTCAGACAACTCTCTACTCTCACAAATCTTGAATCCAAGATTTTCTTACAAAGATAAGAGTGCATGCAGTGGAAGGTAGTTTCGGACAGATTTGAAATTACTAGATAGACTCCATGCCCAATGGATGCTTCAAGGCCACATATCATCTCATCTAGTAGGTAGATGTCCCCTATGAGTCGCCAAATTGTTATCCAAAATAAGCTCATGCTTATTTTTGGTTAACTGCACCCATTTCTCCTCCTTTAGTGATTCAATCATATTTTTTACATATTTTAACTAATTAAGGATTTTTGAAGGCATCTTCATCGGATAGAAATTTCTTCCCTTTTCCGAGAAATATAAAGAAGTCCTTCTAACTACTCATATTTTGCAAGTTACTGGGACGACGGGCCTAGGAAGGATTATTTGCCCAAATATGGATTGACTTTTCGCCAACAAGAGCGCAGGGCGTGGGAGATACTTTGGCTCTTTGGCATTTTGTGAAAAAGGCGCAAGTTACAATTCTTGGCCCACGGCCCGAAGAGGTTTTTTTGCCAAGTGCAAAGTTGCAAAGTTGCGGAGCCGCAGTGGAAATGTTTTTGCTAAGTTGAATTTTCAAGCCTATGGGGTCTTTTCACCAAAAGTGAAGTTTCGAGGGCATGGGCCTGTGGAGATATTTTCCACTTTTGCCTTTTTGCACAAAGGTGTAAAAGTTTTCATTTCCGGACCACGGGCCCAACGAAGACCTTTTTCAAAGGGCAAAGTTGAGGAGCTACATGGGCTTGAGGAGACTTTCGTATTTTTACTCTTTTTACGCAAATGGTGCAGTTTGCAAGTGCGGGACCATGAGCCCGAGGAAGGTTTTTTCACCAAATGCAAAGATGTGAAGTTGTGGGTCATGGGAGACTTTTGTACTTTTGTAATTTTTAAGCAAAAAGTGCAATTTCAATTTTGGGCCCATGGAGGCTTTTGGGAAAAATTGAATTTCGGGCTTGCGGGGCTATGGGAGGTTTTTATAATTTTGCATTTTTCGCAAAAGGTGCAAGTTGTAAATTAGGCCCGCGGATCTGTTTTTGCAAAACTTTTTTTTGGCCATTTTCACAGATTCGATTCAAATATTCAAATGGGCATAACTTTTGATCCAAGTGCTCAAAATTTGATAAATATGATACTATTGGAAATATCTCAACCTCCTTTATGCCATGGAAGCATAAAATATTATTTTCAGCATGATTTTATAGGTGAGGATCGGGAAATGTCTTTCACACCATTTAAATGACATCGATTGCTTTACAGATTAGATTTTATTCGACATGCCTTTCTTCCTTCTCCAACACACCAAGGAAATCATGGAGAACCGAATGGATTTGATGGGTGAAGATCGGAAAAATTCTTTCACACCATTAATAGGAGATATGATTGCTTCAAGAACCACATTTGATCTAATCTTGCATCCTTCTCCAACACGCCAAACAAACATGGAGAACCACACTTAATAGATTGTAGGTGGATTTGTAGAGCCATTGATTGATGGTTGTTGAGCTTCCAAATCAGACTTGCCTCCTTCACTTTTTCTCCTCTCTTTGCTTCATCTATAAATGTAAGATCTTTTCTCATTGTAAATGGTTAGACATTTCGCTTTGCCCACTCCCTTCTTCTCTTGTCTATAAGTGGAGTTATGGATTTTCAAACCTTCCATTAAAGCTATAATGCAAGCTTATTCTGTTGGACATTGTAAAGTTCGTATCAATATGTGGATAAATAAAACAAGTCTATGGATGATTTCAACCCTTTTTAAACTCATTGCATCTTACTGAGATCTTTCATTGCAATCCTCAGTTATCCATGTATTGTGTGATTGTATTACAATTTTTTGTCTCTGTTTGATGGAAAAGTAGATGTTCAAAATTCCTTTAGTGCATCACCTCTATTAGTTTAGATTTAATTTCTTGAATCTTCTTAACACTGTCTCCTTGGCAATTTAGAGTAGGTTTTAGGATAAATCCTCTGCAAAATTTATGTGTGCACTGAACAAAGGAATAGGAACCGGCCTTCATCCAGAGAGCTTTCTTGATTGCAAAGTCCCACACTTTGGGAAAAGCTCCATGCTATGCTCTCACACTGAGAGACTCAACCCATCAATTTGTAAAAATTCGGGGAGCCTTTGTGATTTTTCACTAATAATGGCTTCAATATAAATTATGTTAAAACTCTTACAAAGTTCCACAACGACGGATTTGTAAAGTTACAAATGCTCAAATTTGGTCTCATAAAATTCAAACACTTTGTTATGACAAGTTGGGAATCACCTAAAACTCTAACGTTGTTAATTCTCATGCTCTTGGTTACAATGAGACCAAGAACGATAGCTTCTTATTTTGTGGCGTTATTTTCACATTCAAATTTTAACCTAAACTCAAAAGGCATTATCCTTCCCTCTAGAGAAGTAAGGATCACTCATACCCCAACATCATAGTGGAACTTTTCCCCATCATAATTATGAGTCTAGCAGTCCTTGGGAATATAGAAGTTTGATCCGTCTTAGAATATTCTTCCTTGACCTCGAAACCTCAACCATGTAGACCTCGTCAAGGACACCAAATAGGAGATAACTGATTCCATGAATTGAAAGAGATAACGATAGGAATCTAGGGTCGATCGATAATCATATTATAGATGGTTTCATGATCTATAATATAAAATTTAGTCAACATAGTATTTGGTCAAGGGTAAGCAAGAAAGCACTATAGTCCCAAAGGATGTTGCCTTGAGAATATCATATCCTCTCGGCATATTTCATGTTGAAGGACAATTGATTTCTCCATAGCCAATATTTTTAAGAAACTAAGAGGGGAATATGTTAAACAACAATCCCATCATCTATCATTGCACATTTAACATAGTTGTTGTAGATCCAAACTTGGAGGTATAGTGTCGTTTTACCTCTTTATGCCAACTCAACATCGATCGACATCTTTCTAATATCAAATAAAACCCCGCATCCCTCTTAGGCTTCACTGGATGAAAGACATCAAAGTCTTTATGATTAACTTGGGCTTCAGGAGGACATGTAACATGAACTAGATAGCCAAGGCATAATGCTTTTAATAAATCTACTCAATGCATAGGTGAATTCTGCAACAAATCTAAGAAGGAACTGTGAGAAAAGGTCTTGGTCAAATCCCTAATCAAATCGTAGGTCCATACTAGTTTGGGGCTATTGGTGCATTATCGACATTGAAGGGTACAAAAAAGAGGTTATGAATAATAGTCACGAAGCACGAGTCATGACATTAACCTCTAGTTCAATCACCAACTCAACCAAGCCCACAATTTTAGTCTAATTTCAACCATCTAAAGGAGGGGATACCAATGGGTTTGATGAAGTAGATGCTTCATGATCATTGTTTCCAATGGTAGTTTACTTGTTAGTCCTATGAGGGTTAAGCTTTCTATTCTCGGGGCACATTGAAGAGGGTCTCTATAAACCCCAAGAGTATAATTCTAAGGGGACATAAGCCCCATGTGAGCATTTTACACGGGATTTCGTAGGATTAGCCAAAAATCTCAACAAAGAGGTGCCTTGATCCTCGGAATCCGTTGTATAATTTTTTTTTGCAATCACAAAATGTAAAAGCATTATGTCCTCTAACCTTATGGAAACCACAATATAAATCAGGATTGTAATCATGAGGCCTTTTATTTTTGTTTTGTTGCAGCCAATAATTCCTATTATTGTTCTTTTGTTGGTTATTAAAGTTGAATTTTGGGGGCCTCTGGCCTTGGTTTGGATAACTTCTTGGGTATTGAACCAAATCTTGGACCTAGACTTCTTTGAGGTGGGGAGGAGGGCGACAAAATTCCTTCGCATTAACAAAAGAAGTAAAGTTGTTACTCATTTTATTATTTGTATTGGCATTGTTGTTACTATTATTTACATTTTTGGTGTTAACAATGTTCAACTTCTTGGATTAGTTAGTTACATCATCCGTCATAGCACCACGGTTCTTATTAAGGACTTTGAGCCCTTGGTTATTGTTGTTTGAACCTTTTTGGTAATTTGAATTACCCGAGAGGGGTTGAAAAATCTCCCATTTTATTTGTGCATCTTTCGGCCACTATCAGTCACCGCTTTTTCAATGCAAAGAACACCCTCTAAGACTTCTTTGTAGCTCCTGAGAGGAAATGTTTTGACCTCCTCATTGGTCTCTTGGTTAAGATAACGAAGGAAAAAGTCATAAATCTCTATTTGGTCTATGTTTGGAGAACTATATGAGGAGTAGACAACTTTCCACCACCTCTACGAATGAAGTCGGTGATAGATTCATTGTGCTCTTCCTTGATATGAAGGAATTATCTGATTCTTGTTTGCAAGATTTTTTCATATCAAAATCCTTTATAAACTTAGAAATGATTTATTTGAGCGAATGAATCAAGGCTTATGGTATCTTGTAATACCATTTGAGAGGAATATCCTTAAGGGTATTTTGGAATATTTTGGCTAAAACATCTATCCATGGGAGTAGTTCTCGGCGGAATTCACGTACACCTGATATGCGCATTCGATCTCCCTTCCCTTTAAACTTTGGCAAGTTGCGAAGTAGTCGGGAGGAATTACACTTCATATGGTAAATTCAAGGGGCTCCTTAAGATATTAAATGTATGTGCCCAATGTATAAGACTCTACCATGGACGATCCTTGATGGGGAGGTAAGGAAGGAATAGAAGGTTTATATGGATCAACTTAAAAATTTATAGGGTCTAAGGCATCCCTTGAAGCTGAGCATATGAACCAAGAAAGGAAAACATGTCCCTTATGGTGACTTGGAATACATGTGAAAATACGGTGGAACATTGTTTTGGTATGAAGTGGTAGGTGAAAAACCAAGGAGCGTCACATTTCCGAGTTGGGATGGAATTTGAGAACACACTTCCGGTGACACCTATGGAGGATATCCATACAAAGTGTGAGAGGGAATACCTAACATGCCCGATCTAGTGAGAAGTTTTCCATGATTAGGGACACTCATGTAGAATAGAGGGGGTGAAGTTGCAGAGGGCATGTAACTAGAGTTATTCACATGTAGGGGTATATTGCTTTCTTTGGGCACGAAAGGTGTATCATGAGAGGGTGGGAAAGCTCTAGTTCTGACTCTATCAACTTGTGGATATTACATCACCCACAGACGGGTTTACATTTGGTTTGGGTGTGTTATGGGCCTAGTTGGGAAGAAAAGGAACACGATGTCCTACTATGGTCAAATCATTGGGAGGCAACCCCTCTTTGGATACGTTTCCTATAGGAGGAGGGGTAGCAGATTTGTAAAGAATAAAATTAGTGTCTTTGTTGCATCCGGTCACAAGATTGGTCTATTACGTTAAAGTGTTTCTCACTTCAGGTGAAGTGTACATGAAGCTCCTCATCTGTCAATAGGTAAGATGGGAGAGAATCACATTACATGTTGATTTACAACCTTGACAAGACCCGAGGATTAGACCCTTGCTCTCCGGTGAAAGTCATGTTGTTTGAATTGGAAAACCTAGGATGTATACTATACATACGTTGATCAATCTCCTTGATCTTGAATAATGAACCATTTTTGGCACCTTGAGGAGGAGTGTGAGGGGAAGGTAAATTAGATGAGTTATTATCATCCCACCTAGACAGTGAGGGTGATTGTTGCATACCCATGTGATAATTGAAAGCTCAAAGCAGATTTACACAATAATCTTCAATATAATATTCACTTATCTCTACACCTTTCTCCTTTAGATCCAATGCACACTGGTATGCAAGAAGCTGGGAAATCAAATCTGCACCTTATTTGTGGCTTTAACATTCCAATACTATGAATTTATTTTGCCTCAAATTATAATCATATTTCTACAATTCTCCAATTCTAACACCACTGGTGACTAACTGCACGAATACTTGGCCGCATGCAGATCCAAACTAATGTGTAAAATAGATTCTCAGCTATATTACTTCTGTCACTAAAAAATCATCTATTTTCTGATGCAAATAGATTTTAATCTATAAATCAATATCTAAAACCATTTCTGGGTTTTGTTCTACCATGAAGTTAGCTTTCCATAACATTCTGAATCGACCTTTTATATTGTATAACTAAACATTACTAAGATATTAAAGGACTCCCAATCAATAAAACATATTCATAGCTTTGAATACCTTATTGTATAATTTATTGATTCCACTCACTAGATGGCTACACGTGCACACGGACTAGAGGACAATATATACTATCTGCTTTAAACCATCTGAATACTTCTTCACAATACTACCGTAGAGAATGATCATCCCCAGTACTAACTGCATTCACAAGGAGATTATTCGACCAACATATTGCAGCTGACTACCATGCATTCCTCCTGAGCCACACGTGGATATGCACAAATGATGTGCTTTGACCATGCAATACATTGAAACAAACTGCACCTTTGTATTCAAACTCTGCACGCCAATATTGGTTGGGTGGATCTCAGAGTGTGAGGCAGATGTCAACAACCATATAGAGTATCAGTTGCGTTTGTCCTAAACAGATCAGAACCTTCTAAAGATGGATGCGCAGATGTGAATAATGGAATGCCCAGCTGTTAATAAAGTGTCCCAACATGGCCAATTATGATATGAAAATCCATGCTTTTGCAATGATGATTCTGATCTGGCAGAAGAAATCTGACTATTCCAAATAAAATATAATTGCGTTTTTGGAATTTTTAATCCAATGTAGAGTCAATGATCACACAGGGCCAAGGTGATGCAAGAAGATTTTAACAGATCCCTCAGAGAATGTGGATGATGGCCCTCAAAAATGGTAAATGCCAATACAAACACAAAACTATCATACAGATCTGTAAAACTTAGACATCGACACAAAACAAGACAGTAGATGCAAATGATTCAATAATGCAGAACCTTTTCTCCAGGAAACTACGAAACAAAGCTAGCTTAAATTATACCAACAAAATGGCTTGTCATCAAGAAATTTCCATATACAGGGGCAAGAATGCAAATACGGCAGTGCCCCATTTTCCTTTTAATTCTCCATAATACCCTTGCTCTAAAAATGCTTGCTCCGATACCAAATGAAAGCTCGATGCCACATGAAAAGACCGCTCAAGGTCGGAGAAAGAAAATACAAAAGGAGAGGAGAGCTGAATACATCAAATAATAATAATTCTTCACTATATTCATTCAGGTTTGTATTACAGAATATATAGAATAACTTGTTCCTATAATTTAGGAAACAAGTATAACCACTAAATCCATCAAGCCTATTTACGTGGGTGAGTACAACCTACTCAACCACTACACAAGCCAACAAATATTAGTTGTTTATAAAACAACTAATTACAATAGTAATTTCTTTTACATTTCCGTAATTAATAATACACAAACTATATTATAATGTGAAGCACTAAACAAGATATTCCTAATAGTAATAATATGCCTCAAGACCCATAATGGGCCTACCGTACTCGACCCAACATATTTTGGGGGTATATAAATACCCACAGAATAATGGGAAAGGAGAAGGTTGGATGAAAGAAGGTAGAAATAATGGAAAAGAAAAGGAAAAGGAAATAGTCTTTCACGTTGGGTTTACCAATTTTTTACAACCGAAAATCAAAACGTGACTTTTAGGCACACTCGACCTCCCGAGGTCATGCAAGGACAACTAATATGGAATGGAATGTGGCTATGTGAGTTGATAAATTATAATGAGTAGGTGAAATATCTATAACAAAATATCAAGGAAGTATAATATCCTATACGGGAACTAATGGAATCTGCTCGTCCAAGGTAGAAAAATCTTGTCTTACCTATGTGGGTGAGATGGAATGGTCTAAAATGATGGTAACCCATAAATGACAGTCAATAAATGGCTCATAGAAAATGATCGAATGGGTTGTGGAAGACATGGGAAGCCCATCTGTGTTTTCCTCATAGAAGTTTCTAGAAAAGGTCATGGAAGTGTGGGAGGAAACGTGTGGATAGGACAAATGGGTGAATTTTGGGGTCTAATCTTAACCTAGCTGATTCTACCAAGTACTCATAAGAGATTTCTATTTCGGTGTTTAGCATTTTCAATTATGAGATAATGGTGGGTGGATTAGAAAACCAATACTCTATGGCCCATATCAATGTACATAAATAGACAAGATTAAATTGGTTACGGGACTCAGGGATTGTATACGTTTTCTCGTGGTTGTTGAGGACCCTGAATGGTCATGTGGGATATGTTCAAACTATAAAAATATGGAAGCAATAAACTCGCAAAGTATCTATCAAAGGAAAGGTGTATGTATAAATGTAGGCCAACTAAGAACACGTGGGGAATTATATTACTTTCCGTCTAATTAGTCTATGTGCATAATTTAACAAATGGAAACAAAACATGTTTAGATTAATTCAATTTAATTAATTTCATTGAATTAGTTAAACCTATGTGTTTCGAGTAACTAAATAACAAAAGAAACAACTAATTTAAAAAGCAAAACAAGTATATTCTAATGGTTTTGATCTTTTGATTGAATAATGGAAATTCAAAAATAAAACAAACTAATTGAGCTAATCTAATATTTTTGGATTTTTATGCTTTCTGGAAACAAATAAAATAAATCTATAGAAGAAATATGAAGAAATTGAAATTGCCTCTACAATAATATTAACAGAACTAAACAAGTGAATAACCTAGTGTGGCTATTCCCCATGCAATTTGGATCTAACCGAACCTAATAAAACAAAATCTTTTCTAATTTTTATATGTGGATCACTACTTCCTTTGTTCTCACCTCAAAGTCACAAGAAGAAATAAAAGTTTCACAGAGGCTCTTCTCCCCCTGAAACTTCCCTTGTAGGAACAACAAGATATAATGGAAGCTCATGTAAGTGCTGAGGAAATTAAAATTGATACTAAACTAATGCAGGAGATTCTTCCATAGAAAATTCCCATGTAAACCCATAGGGATAGGCAGGAAATACCTTTTACTAGAAGCTTGGTTTGAATAAAATAAATATAAAAACTATTATACTCTAAAAGAATGTGGAATAATATTTGCTAAAATAATAAAACTCTAAGAAATCAAATACATCCACAACCTGGAAATTGTAGAACTATGACAATGTTAGAATTAGTTTTTGTTTTTTCTCCCGTCAGCTTCTTTCCAACTAGGTGGTCATATGAGTCTATGGAACTTTGTTGGCTTGTGTAGAAGAAATGGAAAATAAATTATAGAGATGGAATGGCTTGCTAGCAATCTATTAGCAATGCATGTAAGAGAATAAAAAGGAAAGAGTACTAAGCTTGCTTGTGTATTTATCAATAGGGATGCGGGTAGCATAACAGTGCAATTCAAAACAATAATCTCCAACCAATGCTCTAGATTGAAGCTTGGATCTTATAGGAAAAAGGTAGAGAAATGGTCTAATCAATTGACATCCATGAAATGCCACTGCCCTCAAAGAAGGGTTAGTTAACTCATAAATAACACAAGGAAGGTAAGGAGAAGTTGGTACACATCTAATGAGCTCACCATTGGAACATATATTGACTCATCATTGGGGATTTTGAACCATTCGACAATGTAACACGTGTAAAATTGGGTGCATACAGTAACCTCATCCCTAATCATCATTTATTAGCCTAATCTAATTCTAATCCTAATCACATCCCCACTTCTAAATCTAAATGCTTCTATTTATAGAATCCTCTCTAAATTTCCTCTCTCACATTGAAAAATTTAAATAAATCTTCCACTCTCCATTGAATATTTTCTCAAATTATAGAATTCTCCATTCTTCTCATGCATTCTCCATCCTTGATCCAAATCCAACATGGATTCATCTTAGCAATTGAATCCTCCATCCCAAAACTATAAATTGAGCTATTCTCTTCTATGAGATCTCATTAGTAAGTTAACAAATATTTTCCATTTTAATCTTATTCAATCATCCAAACAATCCATCAATAATAATTCAATCCTTCATTTTATCCATAGAAATCATCAAGCAAATCAACGAGAGGTGCTTTACCCAAGTTTATCCAAACAAATATGAATCAATCCAAAAGCAATCAACAATCATCCAAGAGAAAATCCCACACATAAAAGAAGGAGTCATGTCACTTGTAGGTAAGTGTAGGTATTGAATCTCTCCTTTCTTTCCATCCATTTCTCTATTTGAGGTAATGTTTGAGAAGATTACATTAGGGAACAAATTTACTTTTTTTTTCCTCATATTTTCACATTAATGTTTTCTCACATTGTATCACATCCCTCATCCTATCTATCTATCTCCCATCCCTAATCCTATTTATCTATCTCCCATCCCTCACCCCATGTAATCCTAATGTATCAACCAATACCTATCTGCCCAACCTATCAAATTTCCCTCAACCCTTCCCTTTCATCGTATCTAAAGAAACTTTGGGACTAATAGGAGAAAGTTGAATCCCACCTTACAATCCATTCCCATCCCCCATCATGTATCCCATCCTTAATCTCAACATCGCACATCAAATAATCTAAACATTTAAAATTAAAAATCTAAAAATCAAAACAATCTAAAAATTAAAATAATCTAAAAATCCAAAAATATAAAAAATACAACGTCTGTGTTTTTCTTGTTTGTGTATTTTCTTGCTTTTCTGTATTTACATTTGGTCAATGATATGAGGCCCCCTTTTTCCCCTTTTGCATGGTCCAATCATATAAGGACCATATTTTTTTGTACTATATTGGGCGATGATATGATGCCACTTTTTTGGTCAATGATATGAGGACCATATTTTTATATTCATTTGTCCAATGATATGAGGAGAAGGGCATTTGGCAATTCAAGTAACTAAGGACTTTGTACCATGGTGCATCTTTCTCTATGCCACATTAATCACACTGCTAATGATGATAACAGTGGGCACTTTATGGTAGCACACCCCATTCTATCATCATATTTTATCCTTATCATCATCCACACCTAAT
Source organism: Taxus wallichiana var. yunnanensis (assembly GCA_018340775.1). Lineage (NCBI taxonomy): Eukaryota > Viridiplantae > Streptophyta > Pinopsida > Cupressales > Taxaceae > Taxus > Taxus wallichiana. Next base: position 231,333,047 of record CM031238.1, on the reverse strand, counting down.
ATTCATCATCAAATAACTAATTATTCAACCTCCTCATCATGCTTTATCTAATCAATCCTTTATCCATCTATCAATATCCCCATCCAAATATTATCATCTTGGATCCATCATCCAAATTCCTCACCCCTTAGCTAGGGCATCTTCTAACATCCTCCACTCCAACTATAAATCTAAATCCCCAATATTCAATCCTAACCCCTTGGTAGGGAGTCCTCTCATCAACAATCCTAAATCTTCACCCTTTTCATACATCGTTGACTAGGGCATTCTCAAATCTAAATCCAAAATCCAAAATCTTCACCCTTATCATAAATTGTTGACTAGGGCATTCTCAAATCTAAATCCAAAATCCAAAATCTCAACCCTTATCATAAATCGTTGACTAGGGCATCAATACCTCTCACTCCTTTAATCCTCTCTTCTATTATTTTATTCCTCTAATCCTTTCTCCCATTCTTCTAATATCCTATTCCTCTAATTCTCCTATATTCTAATCTTCTAATCCTAATCCTCTTCATCCTCAAATCTTCTCATCTTCTCATCCTCTCTCATCTACTCACTTAGGCCTCTCCTCTTTTCAAGTGGTTACGATTCGTTTCTCCCCACCTAATCCCTCGAGGGTGCATCATATCATTATCATAACATATTCTCTTATTTTTCTTTAAAATTTCATTGCTCAAAGAATAACATTTCAAAGAGGAGAAAAATGTAGACTTCTAAAATCTTGACATGCTTAATCGCAACTCATCCATCCTGCAAATATCCCAACATCATCCATATAATAATTAATTGTAAGATTAATTATTATTATTAACCCATTTTATCTTATTTACCCTTTATCATTTATCATTTCATTAATTCTTTACTTTCACCATTTTATCCTATTTCATCATTTATCCCTTTAATCCTTTATTTTATCCATTTTCAACTATATAATAATTAATCACAAGATTAATTATTATTATATTAATTATTATTATCTTATTACAGAAGGCGTTACATAGTGAGATAGGAAGCTGTTAGATCTGAAAAAATTTAGAAATCAAGTGGATGACATTCCTCTTTTCAGCGTCATTGAAATCGATGATGTTAGATGGGTGTTTGCGTTTAGTTTTGGAAAATTTATGTCATCTTCAAAATTAGAAGGCCCTCAGGGTGACTACGTGCAAATACGTGATTCAGGGGCCAAAATTCGATTGGCGTGAGCTAACCATTCCATAGTTCCCCATGGATCAAATTTTTATCATCTTCGCAAAGCCACGATACAAAAAAAAAAAGCGTATACACTACAAAACAACCACCTGCACCATGAGGCTCTCGGAAAAATCCCCATACATGGCCTTCAAAGAAGGGATTCCCATCACAAAGTGGTCCACAACGTGGGCAGGGAAAATATGTTGATCATCTACTCTAGGCTTTTGCTCTTACTAAATGTGGTCCAAATCCCCAACACAAACAACATTATTACCTTCTGCAAAGTGTCCGCAGCACTGAACTTGAAATTCATGGTGTACGGGTCATTTGTGGAAATGAAATGGAAAGACATCAATGGCACCGCAAACACGGCCACGAAACGATTTATTCCCGAGCGTGAAATCATTCCACCATTTCACAGAGCCGTAGGCCAAAATCATCGCCACGTACAGTGGCACCACTGCCGTGAGCACGCTGTTGTAAAGATCCTTTGCAGTTCTCATTCTGCCTTCTACAAAGATAAACTCAAACTAATATAAAAAAAGAAAAAAAAATCCGTTCTGTATTCTACTCTGTGCAGGACTCCATTTTCATTAGTATTGAAACGCAGTAACCAGGCCACTTCATATTCCTGCTCTTTATCTTTTATTTCGAGTACTTGTTGTGTTGATTAAAACATTGAAAGTGCTCGTTCCCGCTATTCCACTTATGTCTCTGCAAGATTTGTCTATCACTCTTCCTCTGTGTGAAACCCTCAGATTGTCCATTCTCTGCCAACGCGTGAAAGAGTGAGGGGGTAAAAAGAGGCTCAGACATTTTTCCTGAGGAACAACAGATTTGCATGGCATTTTGGACCACAGGGGTGCGTGAAAGGAGCAGAGGTAGTGTCCACAACCTTTTCCAGCGTCCCACCTGTCTGCATCTCCATGGAGGCCCATTTTGGGGCAAGTCAAAGGACCCTGTGTGGTTAGTTTTGTGCCTTCAAGATTTTTTTAAATTATGAATCCACCATAGAAGAGAAGCAAGATGTGAGCTGTGGATTTATTGCTCTTATAAATTTTATTGATCATTTATTGCTCTTATAAATAGACCACCAGTAATTAGAGCAAGAAGCAAAATTTTCCCAAACAGTGGTGGATGACGGCTTATCACACCAGACAAGATGTGTTGTCTATCTCCCATAGATGCCAACAAAACTTTCAGTTTATATCCAATTATTAAAAACATAGATGCTTCTGCTCTATGATAGTATGCCAGGTGGAATTTGTAGATCAACAATTTTCATTAGAAGGATAAAACAAATATAGTATCAGTTCTCTGGTTTCGTAAGTGGTTACAGATTAGTAACAGTGATGCATGACACCACTTTCACTCAGAACAATAATAAGCTAAACTCTGCACCAAACCCAACACTATTCACCTGCAGTACAACATTACCCCAAGATTCAATTTAATTGACAGTGTTTAGAACAAAACAAGAGCAAATCTGGAATCAAAGCAGTCATTATTGTATGATCACAGTGGAAAAAGAGTCTAGGTTTTGCATGCAGATGACCGAATCTTAACCATGAATACCTCAAATAGAAGGAACAATCAAATATAAGCATGAGATAGTTGAGAGTTCTGATAATTATGGGGAGCAAAAATGAATCTTACTCCATACCTAGCCCAATTTATCAAACTTGGTCTCCAATGTGAGAAAATATTTGTAAATGGAAAGAATTATACATTCCACATTCACCACTGCCCAGCAGACCAACATAAATGACTTCACAGATCTACATTCATCAACACATAAATCTGTTGGGTAATGGATTCCTCTTGAATAAATGAATTGAATTTGCATATCTAGCGAGAAAAACTTGTCCTCCAACAAACTACCCTTCAATGGTAATCAGAAAGAGCATATTTACAATTGTTGATTCCTTCCCAACACCAGAAATACTTGTCAGTTTCCTTCCATACATGTTAAACCATTGTTATTAACAGTGCCATCTCAATAGAGCCTACCCAGATTGGGAATGTTTCAGTCTAAGACACTTCATCCTATATTTCCTTGCCTCCGCCGCAACCACAACCTTGATGTTTTCCTCCTTCCTGAACCATAGCCTTTATGGTTGCCTCTTCGGTAACCCCATTGTTGATGATGGTCTCCATTAATTGTTTGTTACATACAATGGACATATTATCATATAAATCTTCAACATCTTCATAGGGATATTTAAATCCAGAAGAGCAAAAACACGTATGGAGGACTTTGTGGGAACAAATGAATCATGTCTTAGAGATTTACCCACACAATGCAATGGATGACAATCAAAAATCCTTTCAGCGCTTGAATTCCAATTCATTACTACTATGCGAAGTTGAATTTTCAGCAAGATTCTCATAAGACTCTAATACATCATGTATAATTGCAGTTTTAACGGTGCTACATTTGAGGAAATGGTTGGAGACTAAGTAGGAAGCTAGTCTTGTCCCTTTTCTCATAACTTCAATGCTAACTACAAAACAAATTAATCTCTCTTAGTCCATTAATTAGGATGCATTTTTCAAGAGGAATACAGAAAACATAAAAACAAAAGTCAAAACAATATAAACAATTTGGAGAAACCCTTACTACTAGTGTGTCATAAAATGTTCCATCAACAAGATTATTTTAATCTAACCAAAAGCAAATGAAATTTTCAAGTATGCCATGGTTTTAATTGCAAATACAAAAAAATCCTTTCTGAAAATGTTTGTGGTAGTGAGTGATCTTAATCTTTCATAGTATATTGCCTCAATGACTTGTACACTACATCCTGTATCTCTATCAAATGATTCAAGGGTTAGGGTTAAGTTACGCATTTGGCCACCTTGTACATGCATCATAATCATAATGATGGATGATGTTGATGGGAAATCCACCCATGCGTGAATGGAAGAAATAGGTTTTATCTTTTATTTTCCTAAGTCCACAGTTTCAGCATTGGTTCCTTATTATTTTATGTGCCTTTTTTCTTTCCATTATTCTTCCTTGAATTTGTGTCTCCAGATTTGCGAAAGAGATATGGAACATACCGATGGATATCGAATCCCTGCTAGAAGACAATGATGTGTTGGTGAAAAGACGGGGTTGGAGAAATTTGTTCGAGCACTAATGACAGGGCATCAAGGGAGTGAACGAGAAAGAATGTGTTGAAGCTTAAGGAAGTGTAGCCAAGATGGTGATGCCAGGTGGTTCTTCGTAGACAAAATTGGATAAATTTACATAAGATATGACTGCAGTAGCTAATTCATCAAACATATAACAAAATTTTATATTACTCTCGGTCTCACATTGTCTCTGTCGCGTGCAAACCACTTAGATTTTTCATTTTTGTCCTTCTCGTCTTCCTCCTTCACCAGAGGCATCACCTACACTGCTATATTTTGTGTATCTAATCCTCCCCTCCTCCACATGAAAAATAAAACACATGCAACCAAAATAGCCAAATCCATGGTCAAAATCAAAGTTGAGTCGATCATGGCTCCCAGATCTCCTCCAAAGTCGTTCAACAACAACACTAAAAAATGGTCCAATCGAGATATCTCCAGGACACTCTTACCTTTGGAGCCACCTTCCACCGTGTTGGAATTAGCCTACATTTAAAGTGGAAGAGACTGAGGTTCCCCTCCTCCTTAACCTATAGGTGATTTAGACTTGGTTTTTATATATGTATGGCTATCATTGGACTCACCAAGTTCCTTTAGATTTTCATCAGTTCATGGCCATACAGAGCTGTAATATATATAATGTGGGTGTTTTTCTACCCAGGTTGAGGAAGCCAAGTACATATTTGAATCTCGCATGATTCAGAGAATGGAGCTCCTTGTGCTCAACTCCCTCTAATGGCGACAATTCTATCACAATTCTTTCCTTCATTGAAATTGCCACTCGAATGATTGGCTTTGAGACTCCCCACAACTGGATTTTCACAATTTAATTTTTGGAATGGTGCCTCAATTTCTTGGCTCCTTGCCCTGCTTATGACTTGTTCAACTGTCATTCAATAATTTCGACTGACCTGATATCGGATTTTGATAGGTCTGAGAAGTTTGATGGTGTTTTTCTATTAAATAACAAGCTCACGAGCAACATACCAGAGATATTTACAGAGCTCGAGTACATGGATTATCTTGATTTGTCAAACAACGAGCTTGATGATAGGTTTCCTCAAAACCCTTCCTTGTATAATTTGGTTAGTCTAAATCTCTCTAGAAATTGGTTGACTAGTTGTGTTTGTTCATTTATCGTATGGGGAAAAATCAAAATAATAATAAAATATCATTGTTTCTCTTATATCACATGAAGAAAACTCAAAATAATAATAAAGTATCATTGTGTCTCTTATATCACCTAGAGAAAAATCAAAATAGATAATAATAATGTCCTTCCCCCCATATCATATGTAGAAAAATCAAAATGGATAATAATATTTCTGTACAATTACTATGGATATAAATTGGTTAGAACCTATGGAGGTCACGTTGAAGTCAGTTAAATCCTTTTTCAAAACATAGTGTAATGGTTAAGAATTAGTTTAATGGTTTTCAGAATTAGTGTTCTTAATACAAAGGTGTAGAATTTAGATTGTTAGCTTTCCAGTTTTCAATGTGCAATCAATTTGCATATCAAATTTGTATTTACTGACATCAATCTTTATTAGAATATCTTTGAAAGTTTTTGTCTAGAATTTGATCCAAATGAACCATTCCAATTGTAATTCATGCCCTTTCCTTCGAATGAGTTGTTGATTTTCCTATTTTTTTTACATTTTCATTCATTTAAATGCAAATTGCATTCGTGTGGATAATGCCCTTCAATTCATGTGTTTTCCTTCCTTGAACATTCCTTTTACATGTCCTTTCCACTTGATCCGAAGGGTTGCAATCTCAACAGACTTCTTCTCGATTGCAAACATCTTCCTGGCCAAAAACACATTGCACCATCCTTCACATTTCCATGTGTACTTCACCTACATCTTCCACAACGGGAAAAATTATGTGCCTATCGGGTCGAACCAAACCTTGTTCATACCCCTAATAGGTACAAAGAAACCCTAATTGTAATTGTGTATATAAACCCTACCCTAGGATACTTTAGGTCCACACAACATATCCTTATTTCTAAATTAACCCTTAAAACAAATAAGTAAATTCACCTTGTGTTTATTTGTTGACTGTAAAGTGCAAGAGCTGAAATTCCCCTTACATTTACATTTTTCCTAACTACCCAATAAATTCTTTCACTTCTTCTCTTGATCCCTTTCGGTGTTCACATTGTACATTTCACGTACGATTGCTATTTATAATCCCTATTAACATTTTCTAGGAATTTAATATTCCTACATCTACCTACCCACCTACCCTACACATCCCTACACCTATCCTTTCCATGTAGCCTCACCCCTAATCATCATTTATTAACATAATCTAATTCTAATCCTAATCATATCCCCACCTCTAAATTTAGAGGCTTCATTTCTAGAAGCCTCTCTAAATTTCTCTCTCACATTTAAAAATTCAAATAAACCTTCCACTCTCCATTGAATCTTCTCTCATATTCTAGAAGTCTCCATTCTAGAATTATTCATTCTTCTCATGCATTCTCCACCCTTGATCCATAACATGGCTTCATCTTAGCCATTGAATCCTCCATCCACTAACTCTAATTTGAGCTTTTATCCTCCATGAGAGCTAGTTAGCAAGTAAGAGCTAGTTAGCTAGTTATAAATCCATCAATCATCATTAATCCATCAATCATCATTCGATCATCATTTTCATCCATAGCGATTATCAAGAAAATCAAGGGAGGTGTTGCCCAAGTTTATCCACACAAATCGAAGCAATCCAAGAGCATTCAAAAATCATCCAAGTGAAAATCCTACACATCAAAGGAAGATTTTTGCAACTTATAGGTAAGTGTGGGTATCAAATCTCTCCTTTCTTTCCATTCATTGCTCTATATGAGATTTTGTATGAGAAGATTAGATTAGGGAACAATTTTTCTTGTTTTCCTCATATTTGCACACTAATCTTTTCTTACATTACAATTATTATTATTTTAAAGGAGTTGCGATTACCCTAAGAGAAATTTTATATTATTTTATTATTATTCTATTTTTAACTTAACCAAGTATCATTACCTTATGAGACCTAAATATGAATAATGTACATTATTATATTTAATATACACTAGCTTTTGACCAAAATCTTCACTTTAGTTATATCAAATTTATATTTATTTAACTAATAGGAATGGAAATAATTAATAGTCCTCTTACACAAATTAGAAGGTTAGTCCACTTGGAAATTCATTAGTAAGTTGAAGTATCCAAAATAAATATATTCCTTAGCATTAAATCCTTCTATCTTGTGGATGTTATGTATCCTAAGCTCCCTAAAATCATTTACAATGTTTTAATCTCTTTTATTTTCTCATTCTCCTTCCATTTCTTTTCTTGCTTTTTTAAAAATTATTTCTTACATACGGAGTTATGGAGCGAGGATCTTCCCTTCATGGAGGCACAAGGATTTTATTTATCTTATTTACCAAACTTGGGTGTTTCCACTAATTCTGCATGGCTTTCCTAGAAGGATACATGTTTAATATACATTGTAAATTTTGTTTAAAAACTTATTTATACACCTACCCATTATTTTGGCTTTCACGGATCTGTGTGCATATGTAAGTGAAAATATATTTACAAGGGTTTGGAATTTATTTATTTATGTTTTTAAAACCCAACCACGATGAAGAATCCATGAAGGTTAGGGGATTATATGATTTTTTCATATATATATATATATATATATATATATATATATATATATATATATAGTATTGGAAGCCATGATTTTGAGTGGGACGACTGTGCGCATGATTGACCAAGGGCCACATAGGGTTAGTGACATGGTCATGTTAAAGAGGTTTATGATCGGCCAAAGGAGGGGAAGTGTTAGGGGAGAGGAGTCATGGTTAGGTTGTGGCCCCTCAACCCATAAGTTACCTTTTTATAAAAACATATTAAATCTTTTTAATATTATTATACGAGGAAAATGACATGTCTACGAAAGGTCATTTAGAATGTGTTTCTCTTCCATGTTCTTCTTTTCTTAATCCATTTGGTGGGTTTTTTTGACATGAGTCTATTTTTCCCACTCAACTATTATTTTGTTGTTAAATGTATGGAGAACAAACAACATATACGATTCTTTTGAAGCTATATGATCCATATAATATCTTTTTAACCGAATCGCAAAACTCTAAATTGAACTCACTTTAATACAAATCTAAAATGTGTCCTAACTCTATAACCCCAAAATTTCCTACATTAAACTTGTTTTATTAAGAAAATATTGATAATGACATCTGATATAAATAATCTAAAACATGTATAACCATATCAAGGAAATATTGATGAAGCACGTCAAAGTATGTGTACATGGGTGAGATTTAATTTTTGTGAAATCTCCCAACACCAAAAAAATGTGTGCAAGGAGTTCCTTACTTACCAAGGGGATAATGACATACTGATATAAAAAATCTAAAACGTGTATAACCATATCAAGGAAATATTGATGAAGCGCATCTGAGGTATTTGTACATGGGTGAGATTTATTTTTGTGAAATCTCCCAACACCAATAAAATGTGTCGAGGAGTTCCTTACTAACCAAGGATAATATGTTAATTTTATTTCAATTGTTGGAAATAAAAATACTCTAATATTTTTCGACATGTAAATTCTTATCATCACAAATGAATAAATCAATCTATAGTAGATAATATTACTTGTTGACAATAAAAGTAAAATCAAAATTTGATTTAATAAGGTGCATATAAACAAATACAATTATTAGCGATGTAATACTTATCTCAATGTGAAAATGATATTTCCATTCTTATATCAATGAAAGAAAAAAATTCATATAATAACTTCACCATTTCAACCCCATGGTATTTATTATGTTGAAAGGAAAAGATTAGTAGACCTCAATCAAACAAGGTTAATCAAAAGCAAGGGTTTTTTTATAGCATTAAAAAATAAATTCTTTTATTTATTGTTTCATAATGCATAAATACATAGTTTCAAAGGAAAATAATGATATCATTTTTCTCCATTAAAATACCCGAGTTAAGCGAATTAGTATAATTCCATAACACCTAAAATAATCTTATAGTTTCCTTTATATGACAATCACCAAGTAAGGAAATTACATTTCATGATTTAAGGCTTGTTTCTTACTATGTAAGCCTTTTCCTCATTTATTACTTTACATTTTAAAATAAGATTATAACATAAAAATCAAGAAGAGGATAACATGGCTAACTATTTTATTTGACAGATCCCCCCATTTCTCCAACCGAGAATGCAAGCTCCAAATTTCTTTGCCAAAGTTTCAAAACCACAAGGAAAGATGCTTGGTTTTCCACCCAATCAATAAGCATCATTACATGGATTTTCAATAAATGGAGGAAATGTTAGCCTCCCTCCAATCCTATGGGAAAGAGAGGGAGCATTCCTTCAAGACCCAAAAGGTGAGAGAGGGAAAAAAAATAACAAAACATATAGAAAAGCCAACCAACTTACCACAAAACAATAACACACCCATAAAAAGCCCAACACTTCTTAATAAGGAAGAAAATAAATAGAACTAATTTGATGCCCCCTAATTTCCCATATAACAAAATGAGTATAAACACATTTTCATGCTACCATAAGCCTCCATGGCTTCCCATACCTCCCAAAGGTATTTCCATGCATTTAAAAAGAAGGAAAAATAATGGAGAACTAAGAAACAAAGCATTTAAGAAAAGCTCTACAACCATATAAAATAAAAAGATTCCCAAGCTAAATAAACTAAATAAATTTGTGAGACTTACCTCAGAAGAAAGAACATAAAACTCCAAATTGCAAGCTCAAACTCCCCATGAGCTCCAAGAATCCAAAAGATATCTCCCAAAATCTAGCTCTTTGAAGTTCTCTTCCCCAAAAATATCCATGTAAAAATGAGGCCAAAAAGTTCCCCCAAAGCTTCAAAGTGGAGGTATATGAAAAGAAATCCCCAAGAATTCTCACACATGAGAGGGTGACACATGTCAACCTCTTCCCTCTCTGAACATGACTCCCATGCAACAAAAGACTAGATTAATAATGGATGAGAGTCCCTAAAATCCAAGTTAAAATTAAAACTAAATTTCCTTCACTCTAAGGTGGCTCAAAAATCAAGCTCATTAAGAATGATGTGGACAACATGGTCCCAAATGGGAGGAAAATCTCATTTGAACCTTGAAAAAGACCCTCCTACCCATAGGTATGGTACTGAAGGGGTCATTTTGGTGAAAAATAGACCCCAACACAAAAAGGAACACTCAAAATTTCCACTTTGATCCCACTTTCGGGTTTGGGAAAGGTGGCACACATACTGAGAGGTGGTGTAGACCACCCAACTCATGTTTAAGTGGTTGTGCTGAAATTTATCGTACATGTGCAAGGGGTCAACTCAAAAAAATTGTTTAAGATTAAACATGGTTAGGTTGAGGGATCTAACTAAGGAAGAAAGGAGAAGTGAGTATGTATTGTCACTGTGTTTGTTTTAGAATGTCTATCCTCCCCTTGAAATGCCTTTCCAAATTCATCATCTTCATCATGATCATGCATCAACCCTTGACACCGATGCAAGATCCTAATATGGAAGGGAAATACATGGAATTTTGAAGACGGACATCCCAAAGCAATCAAAGGGATAGTCCATATGTTGAGGTTGAAGTAAGTCGGGTTGTTGGCTTTCATTCATTTTAGTTTCATGCTTTAATCAAAGTGCATTTGATTCATTCCCTTATGATTACGTGAAATTACTTAGTGTGTTGAGTTGAAAAGTTCATTTAACATTACGTTAATGAAAAGAAATGCAAAAAAATCATGTACAACTCATCACAATAAGTAGTTTTCATTTTATTCATAAGTAAATTGTACAATAATCCCACACAAGCCATGGGAAATGACTCATAAAGTATAGTACATACAAAGGAAAATGCATATACATGAAACTATAAATGAATGAGAAGGGAAGAAAACCCATCATTTCCTTGAATGGATTGGATTTGTGTCATGGTTCTTTGGCTTGTAGCTGTTTTGTTATCATCCTCTTCCTTTCAAGAGTTGGAATACCTATAAACAGAAAACAAAATATGATTAGAGCTATAGGTTTTAATCAATCTCATGCACTATATGGGTTTAGATATATGAATTTCCCTTATTTGTACATTAAAATCGAAAGTGCGAGAATACATGATAAGATCAAAAATAGAACAAAAATAGATTATCATCACCTAGATGCATCCAAGAGAAATTTTAGAACTATGTCATGAAAAAGAAATCAAGAAAGATTGAAAAAAAGAGGGCCTATGGCCTTTTCCATATTTTCTAGCTATTTTCTTAATGTGCATGTACATGTTTTAAATGCCACATTGCTCATAATCTATTCATGTCCGAGATTATGCAAATTAAAGAACCATGCTAATTTTAGGAGAATCAATCAAGAGTACGAGTTCGGCCAATAAATGTAAATGAGTGAGTTACTTCAGGAACTATGAGATATGTATTTTAAGGCATAATCAAAACATGCTGATATGAGCTTATTTCTATACATTTGGAAAAGAAAAAAGGTGAGATATTGAAGCATTATACAAGCTACTGAGTCACATATGTGCATAGTACTATAAGAAGTATAGAGTTTTGAGATTGGAATGGAAAACAAGCAACATTCAAGAACAACATAGTTTCATATTTTAAAACAAATCATAATAGGCTGCCATTAAGACAAAAGTGCATAGATACATGTTCAAAGCCAAGTAGGGTTTTTAACAAGAGTGGTGAGTTCAACAATCTGAAAATAAGGAGAAGGTTCAACACGAGTTTTCAATTCCAAGGGTTGTAAAGCCGCATATTACAAGGAAACTCATTTTCAAACCTCATGTGATCACATCCTTCGTGCAATAAATAGATTTCCAACATTATGATACATTTGCAAGGCTTATTTTCCAATAAATACAAATTCACGGATTAAAAAGGAAAAAAAAACAACTAGGCACAAAAAAATTAAGTCACATTTTCATTTTTAGATATTAAATGTCTTCGTATGAGGCCATACATGAAGTTTTAAAGGAAGAAAACAACCTTTTCATTAAAAGGGAAACATCATTTCATAGGTGAAAAACATATTTACTGAGTACTAAAGAAGCAATTAACAAAGTTCACCACTAGCTTCCATCTCTTGTAAATACCTTCAAGTGAAGACAAAGTTTCATAATGATCAATGATGACAAAATGTGCACCACTACGGTGGAAAATTACAACATATGGTTAGCATTTTTAAGCCTTAAAGTTTATAAAGGAGCAAATTTAGAATGATACAGATCAAATTTCATGTGAAGTTTATCCCAGAGCATATATATTAGCACATATAATTATTGGTACAAGTCATAGATAAAATTTGAACATACATGAGAAACAGAGATCTTCATGCATACATTCAGGAAGAGACAAAATGCTAACCTTCAAGTTGAAAAGCGGAAGTAATTATTAATTCATGATTTTGAATTAAACATATATCAAAGCGTGAAGGGGTACTGCCAAGTCGATATGACCTTTTAACGTATGATATTGTTACACACAACCAAGACTACAAATGAAAAAGGAAAACATAACTCACCATTCAAACCTCACGGCACATAGATCGGTGCAAAAATAAAGAAATAAACAAATAATTCTAGAAATACAAAGCTCACAAGCTTGAAGGCACAAATATATAACCACAAGCGCAAAGTGAACATAGAGCTCAAGGCTCGAAATCAATGGTGTACCCAATGAGTTGTAGAATGAATTAACAAGCATCCAACAAGGGAAATGATACAAAAATAGAGCACCAAATCTCGATAGGCGAGCTTATATATAAATAAAATAGAAGTGTAAACCACACAATTCAATTATTCACAAAGAAGAGAAAGGTGAGTTTTCAAGATAACATATGTCGGGGTTTAATTCGGTAAGATCAAACTCAAGCAAGCGGTTTATGGAAAACACATGGTCTAGCTATTCCAAAATCCATTCAAAAACTTTGCAAATCATATGGGTTCTTCAAAACTTGGATTTACTGGTATAAGAACAAATAAGCACATTTCTTACCTCTATAAAGTATCGATTCAACTCATCACAACAAGAAGATGAGTTCTCCAATATTCGAATAGATCTCTAGTCGAGCTATACCAACATATGTAATCTTCTATAGCTAAACGATGCCCAAGCTAGAGACTGGTAACAAGGTGAGCTGTGTGTTTCACGATGAGCGTCCCATATAATAAAAACAAGCCACATATGAGTTGTTGCTTAAGTATATAGCTCGAGTTAGAGAACCAATATGATCTAAAAACCAATTCTAATCCCAAGGTCGGTTTAAAAAGAAAAATGATGGAAATCATGACAATGAAAGTGAGCAACCCGAAATAGAACGAGCTCACCATAACTTGAGAAAACGAGTGCAGAGGGAACTCACTATGTGGTTCAAGATGTGCAAATGAAACATGAACCCTCGATATAGACCCACACGGTACCATAGCATTCCAATATGCAATGAAATAAAGCTTCTAAAGTGACGGATGATGCAAAACAATAGAAAGTCCCAGCTAGTGAAGGGGCCATAGAAAAGTAACGACAAGAAACAAATCTTCCAAGAAAATAGATGGGTTTGAATCTTACCCATGTTGGAAAATATGTTTTTACAAAAAAACCAAGGCAAAAAAGTTTCCAATGGTAACCCATAGGACTCAGTAACCAGAAATACACCAAAATATGAGAAAGTAAAGGCACATACAATGAGCTACAGATTATTACACATAGATGAGCTCTCATTAAAGCAAATCAGGGAAAAAAATAATTATGGAGAGCTAATAAGATCTCGAATACGAAGCAAAGTAAGGACTAACCCTCTAATGTAAACTCAGAACCAAATCTGATGCAAATCGATCCCATGCAAATGAAAACCAAAAAAACCTCAAAATTCTATCTAGAAACCAGAGGATAATGAGCTCCAAATAATCCACCATGACAGCCAAGGGTTTAACATAAAAATAAAAAGCTATGGAATAAGAGGATTTTCTAGAAAAATGACGAAGCATGTATGGTAAAACTAGAGTACAAAGTATTGAATGATGGCCGTGAAAAAGTAAGAGATATTGAAGTACCTTCAAATGGTAGTCTAGTACGTAAAACAAGGCAATCTAGAGCTTCAGTCAACACCCATGGAGGCCATGTCAAATTCTATAGTCTCCCTCCATACCTAAGCCCCCCAATGTAAAACTTGAAATTGTAAAATGATTAATTTTAGGGTTTGACCCTTATGGGATTGAGATGGGTTAACAGTGATATAATATAGCCATAGTTATTTCACCTTGGTTAAGTTCCTCACTTTACCATATACCATGAATGGATCTACATGATGTATTTAATCATTATTAATTCTTGCATGGGGAGGAAATGGATCACCTTTTTATAAAGTCAAAACCTTATCATTATCACGCCTTGATGGAAAATGAAATAAATTAATAATTTTCATTCATGTGCTAAATACCAAGAATAGCTTTTGCATATAGAACCAAATTTATCCTTTTGAGACAAGACAAATATGGAATTACCTTGTAAACTCAAAATTACCTTAACATATGCAAGATTCTTGTGCGCTTTCTTTAATTTTTGCAAAGGATAAGAAAAAGAAGTTAACTTCAGTTTGAAAAAGGAGGAATTTGAATCACATGCAAGCTATTATTAACTTTTATTTATTGTAATTGTATTTTGTAAGTAAGCTGGAGTTTTGCATGTAAAGTTAACCTTTGATTCATCTCCGAGTTAACTAATTTTGATGTTGAGTTTGATGAGATACCTTGGGAGTCAAGGGTGTGTAACCTTGACTATATATTCTAGTCCTCTTGCAAGCACCAAGGAGTTCAATTGATGTAAAAATTGCTACAAAAAGTTCTCAAAAAGTACCTTATTGATAATAAATCTTTCTACCTTTACTAAAATTCTTTTCAATCTTGTGCACTTAGATAGTTGATTCTTGTGATTTATCCCTAAATTTATTAAGTCAATTGTTTATGCTATCTTCCTTTGTTGCGATTAATTGTGTTTTGTGTGTCTTTTTAGTGTGCATGCAAGTTAAAAACTATGTATTTTGAGCCATCCCTTCATAGATTTTGTCATTTTACCTTGGAAATTCACTCAAAACCCTCTAGTTCATACAAGTTTAATATTTTATTTATTTGTTTGTGCACATTATTGTTTTTAGAAATATCCAATAATCCATGGTGTATCACCCCCATTTTCAAGTTTTCATTCTAACCCTTACCCCCATCAGACTTAGTTGGGATACATTGAAAGGTATCCAACCCTTGAAATATGGACAATCACCTCACTTTTAGGATACCCACAACCTGTGAGGTGTTTCCATTGTCTATCCGTAGAAGTGAGGAGAGAGAGAGAGAGAGAGAGAGAGAGAGAGAGAGAGAGAGAGAGAGAGAGAGAGAGAGAGAGAGAGACCAAATCTACCAATCCTCACAAGGGTTCATACGCTAGTTAACGGGTTCCACATCTCTAAAACGTGATTAACAATAATTAATCATCCCTAACACAAGTAGGAACCATTATGCCTCTGACTAACTTAAAACAAAGGTTAAAAAATTAATAGAATAAGGGTCAAGAGGGAACCACTAAGGGTGCGTGAAACATTATGCAACACAAACATAGGCCAAAATGAATAATCAAACAAGAGTAAGGTTTAAGACCAATTAGCCACTTTTGTAAATTAGAGGGGCATCTCTGAGTCCCACATTCTCCTGTGATGAACTCTGTATGATGCATGTTTGATTCACACATCGTCATACTTGCTTGATATGATAGAACAAATGAAATTCTTCTATATACATACAACTAATCAATCAATTTTGAGCATTAAAACATTCAAATTTTGTAATCAATTAATATCCATATTGAGATAACAGAAAAAAAAATATAGATTCACAATATATATATAATAGAACCCATTCAAAAAATCATCTCAATAACATTCGTCACAATCAACATCAAAACAAGCAACAATGATAATAATATAGGCATTGGGTGCCTCACACACAACTTTGCCCAATCATGTTAGTATATTCCAAATAGAGATGACAAGTTATTATACACATATTCACAAAATTAACAAATATGAGCATTATCACAAAATATAATTTTTGTAACATTAGGTCAATAATATCCACCACACTTAATATGGGCAAGGTGAAGACAAGAGATATTATAACTACCAAATCATTATACTATTCACGTAAGCTTCTTAATCACTAAATCATGCACTTTGGGTAATTATATTATCCACGAGTGCATACTACTATGCATGTGATCCCTAAGTAGGAAAATTAATAACTAACCAATGTCTTCGGCCCCCTTTCTTTTCTTTCCATTACCATTTTTGGTCTTGCACACCCTCTTGCTTAGTCGACCTCGACCCTTTAATTTCTCTAAGTTTGGACACTAGAACCCAATTAGGATGCAATGCTTAGTCGCCCTCATCCCCTCACGGGAACTCCTAGCTTCTTTGTACTTTACTCACCTCTTTTGGGTCATTTCTATCTGTTTGAGCACTTTATATTTACGGTAGTCAAAATTTTTTGGGGTTGATTACGAAATTCAAGAAAGGGAATCATATAAATATAGAGTTATGTGATCATAATAAATGACCAAACACTAAGCATTATCTATCACCACCTAATGTTGCATCGTAATGTTATAAAAGAGTATTCAAGCATCCATTCCGAGTATCCATCATAAGGGACAAGGGTTGGTTTTTGCATGTTTGTTTTTTGGGATTTGATGTCTATTTGATGGTTTTATAGGTTCATTCCTCATTGCAGGTTTCTAGGAACTCGATGATCTTAGTTTGAATCAGTGTGACAAAGGAGAGTAAGAAGTACCTTTTAACCATGAAAAGTTGGGATTACGAGATTTTTCACAAACCCAAGTGCCCATTTCTAGTCTGTAGCATCCGTGGGTGCCCCTGCCCCATTTTGGGCACCCCTATCAGGGTTGTTCGTCTAGATTTGCATTTTTACGAGCTTTAGTGCAACAATCATTTCTTCATATTTTCCAGTTTTCAATCATTGTATCTACCGAGTTTTTGTGAATTAGATAAGGATTCTTACACTCTCTTTGCACTTAGTGTTTTACATATTTTGTCTTAGTTTACTTGGGATAATTTACGCACCTATTTATTTATTCATTTACTCTGCTTTATAACATTGATTAGGATCATAATTTACATTTTAGCTTAATCATTTTGGTGAAGCCGAACTCAATCTTCACACTCCTAGGGTCCTCATACCTTTCTTGCTCATTGTAATGCCCAAATTTTTGGACCCAAAACATAAGCGATTAATCGGTAATAATTAGAACAATTTTTTTAAACATTAGTTACAATTTACACGAGATTTAAAATATTCAAAACAATTAACTTTCTCTTAAAGAAAAAGAACTATTATTACTTTTGCCTCACTCTAGGGTTCATACGATTAAGAACTTGCTAAATTTCATCGGCATTGACCACTCAATGGATAAACAATGTTTTATCTCGTCAAAGGGGAAGCATAAGATGATCTATACTATCACGGGATAGTCCATCCTCGTGAGTTAGGAAAAATGATAAATAATTGATATTTCAACTAAGGAGGAATAAACATTTTCTAATATGCTTATCATTAAATAAGATAACTATGGAAAATCAATCACAAAACATTAGAGGATTTACACTGCATCTTGAAAGATACAATTTCATCATCGAATACCTTTAGTCGACCCAAAATAATTTTATAGACTTTATTTCTAATCTCTAATAAAAAAATCAACTATAGCCGATAATCCAAAACAATAGTATTTTTTTAAGACTTATTTATATAAATATATATTTTTCCAACAATAAAAATAAATTTAGATATTATATAATGATTACTCTTTCCTCGAGAAAAAAACAAATATATTATTTATGTGTGGTCTAATACAAATTAATGTGACTAAAGAAAATCTTTATAGAATCATAATCTAGGTCTAAAAATAAAAACTTCAACCTAATGTTAAAATATCCATGTAATAATAATTATTTCCCCACCATAGGTGAGAAGAGGAAATTAGGAAAACCTATAATAAGCTAAACCTCTATCATTTTTATGACCCTGGGATGAAATATCTTACCACCGTAGATTTTAGGGATAAGAAGAAAAACCTAATCTTAGTTAGGTGTTTTTTTGTTAAAGGCTCTCATTAAATTTTTATTTTTATTCATTCTCACAGTCTCTTCTCTTTGCAGGTAGACCAGAAAGAGCCGCCATGGGGAAAATATTTATTCATTTATTTTCTTTTGATTGTAGGGTGAAAATCTGGTTGTAGTTTTCTTTTATCTCTGTATTATTATTATTATTATTTCCTATCTTAGCTGTGAATTGAGCAGATGGGGGCGGCCATGGTTGAGGCGCCAGGGTGAATTTTTTTTTCAAAATTTATTTATTTAGCATGCCCTAACCTAGGCAGACTTGTCGGAGGCATGGATTGTGCCAACTAGATCTTAGATCTGTTTCTTTATTATTATTATTTTTAATGAAAGCACAAATTGAGATCAATCAATTTGTATATAGCAGGATGAAGAGATTTTAGAGTTACTGATTTATTTCTGTGTGCAGGGCAACGTTTTTAACCCATACACACACACACACACATATATATAAACGATGGGAGTAAGTCGACTTCCATTTTTGTTATATGAATATTTATATTGATATATTTAAAATAAGGGGGCTTAAAATGCCTTCAGGTCCCAAATATTTATTCACAGAGATTAAAAAAATGATTTCCAGAAGTGGTTTGTTTTCAAATGGTAATTAATTATAAAATTATAAGTGTATACACATATATATTCCTATATATATGTATATATACGTATAGTTTTATAAAGTTTGAAAATTATTAGAAAGTACAGGGAACGAAGCACTAAATTAAATGAAAGAAAAAATCATTTCCATTGATACAATAAGTAGTTCTAGTGGACAAAAAATCTAGATTATTAATTCCACATTCATTGAATTTATCTAACCTTCCTACATTACATACGAAATGCAATCTATCCATTTCCCATATATATATTAGGTAAACAACCATTCTTTTCATGGAGGTGAAGGTATATCACAAGCTTCCCAACTGAAATTAGTAACTTTTCAAAAACAAAAAAATCATTTATCATGAAAGCATCAAACTTCAATGCAACAACATTCCTCTTAATAGATGGAAGACATGAGGGGAACGTTTATTATTACAAGCCAAAATGTGTAGTAGTATTTAAAATGTTAAATAGTTTTCAAACCATTAAGATACAAGATACCCATATTTTTCCAACTTAATCATATCTTCCATTCCCTTAAAAATACAAGTTCCTTTCAACTTTTACCATGCAAAGCTACACAATAAAAATAAGATTTAAAACATGTGTTTTTCACAAAATTTGGAACAAGTTTACATGTCACTAAGATGTTACAATACAAGGCTTTACAAGACTCCTTCTAAGATCGAAGAGGACACAACACTTGTTTGCTCAAACTACAATTAGTATCCCAATATGGAAGGCTTACAAAGGAGTAATACAACATGACATTACAATAACCAAATGAGATCAAAGAAGTAAAACTCTCCTAAAATTGGGAAGAAAAATGTGAAGGTATCCAAGAATGCTCCACTATCTTCAAACTATAATCTTCATACTTTGTACTTCAAAAGATCTTTAAGCACAAGGAGAAAGGCCCGATTTACCACCCAACCTATAGGCATCATTACATGCCTTTCCAAAGTTTGGAAGACATGTTAGCCTCCCTCCAAGCCCATGGGAGAGAGAGCAAGCATTCCTCAAATGTGCACAAGAAGGGAAGGGGTAGAAACAAGAACAATAACATAATCAAACATTAACCACACACCCAAATACAAAGAGAAAACCAAAAAAGGAGGAGAAAACACCAAGTTCAACCTCCAAATGGGGAAGAGTGGATGAGAAATCCAAATGAACCAAAAGGTGTGATCCAACCATAGGAAGCACACATACATAAGATCTCCAAAAACCTCCTTATTCCTCCATAACAAGCACCCCTCCTTATTTCTCCTCCCATTCACCAAAATTCCTCCTTGGGAGGATTTTCAAACCTCTTGGGTTTCCTTTCCAAGGATGGGAAGGGGGTTCAAACCATATGAACCACCTTCCCCACCTCAAACCATATGAGGGGATAAAATATGAGAAACCAACATGGCTTGCCCATCAAGCCATGAGGTTTAAGAGGGAAATTCCCTCCCTCTTCCCCCACACAACTCCAAAATCCATTAAAAAGCAGTATATCAAACATTCATAGATGCATTCTCTTAGCATATTGATTTTATGTCCAATCCTAATGCTGATCTTGTTATTTTCGATAATGACCCAACATTGTACATAATGCTTCGCATATATAACATGGGTATAAAACACATTGTGATTAATGATGGATCGAACTTAATCTTTGTCCTATGTAATCCTTTGAAATTATTGGTCTTTCGGTTGTTAATGTTATTCCATCATGTCTTTCTCTTCATCCATATGATGGCTCTGTTTGTCCATACTTAGGTCACATTACTTTACCTATTACTGTTGGACCAAAAACTCTTAACACCGTCTTCTTTGTCATCGACTTCCTCATTTTATATAATTGTTTACTTGGTCACCCATGGCTTCATGTCATGCAAGTAGTTCCATCTACCGTACATCATTGTGTTAAGTTTATACATGAGGGCATAGAATATACAGTTCCCCGTGACTGTCACCCATACAAATATTGTGACCATGATCCTAACACTACACTTCCTACTCCAATAACTGATACTACTGATGAACCGCAACCTATGGATTCTTCACCTCATATGTCGGTGCTTGAAGATGCTATTTGCATGACGGATATTGTCTCATCTATACCACCACCTCCACCTACTACTACTACTTCTATAATTATTTATCAGGGGCTTATCTAGTCAATGAACATCGATCCATCCCCTACACCTTCACATGAGTGACCTTCATTACCACGACCTCCATTTACATGCACACTTTTCATGAATAAATCTTATTGGCGAAAATTCCATTCAATCCTACTTTTTACGAATCGGTATACACACATGATGGATTGACTCGCCTAGGCTTCACCATTGATAACATTACACCTACATCTCTGATTTCTATCTCTATGTTGGATCCAGTATTTGTTGTGCATACTCCTCGCACTTCTCCACTTACACTTGGTCAGTCTTGGCTTGATTACATTAGGGGCATGTTAGATCATAATCATATTGATATGTAGTTTCCCATGCCATTTGGTCATGTCTTCATTTTAAACAACTCATTCCTAGGCTATTCATAAAACCTCACTTGTTGGTATGCACACAGTTGTCCATTACTACCTTTCACGAGATGAAACATATCTATGGGCATGTATAATTTATGATTAAAGGGTGAGTTACTTGACTAACTTGACACTATTTCTTATCACATTTTAGAACCTTCACTAGTTGGATTTGACTATGATAATGATGACCTTTTAGATGACATTACTTGATCATTCTCATCCCTCATACACTAGGGGGCATCATCTTTATTCTCCCCTCATCTAGCATCGAGAAAGTGTCTTGTTTTCTCACACCTTGCATATAGTCTATCAACATATACACTCTCAAACATATCATGATACACCACCGTATCATCATTCTCGATGACACACTTTCATGATTTGGTTCACACTTGGTGTTAAGAGCAACCTATACACATGAACCTCATACATACGACATGCTGGACACACTTATATTCATCACTACAAAATCAACATACTTACGACTTATTCTTCCTTATCACACGGATTCAACACAAATGACACATACCCTCCTCGCACTTTGTCAACATACTGATACACGCGGCATATTCATGACATACCTATTTTGATTCATACAACACATGCCATATATGCGTAATCAACACATGCATCTTATAATATCTCAACATGTCCAAAAATCGGTCTATCTGATCCACCCTACATTTTCGTGACCTACATTACACATGTAATGCGACTATAATCAAATATCTTTCACAAACCAATAAACAAAACATAATCGACATATTTTTTTCCAACACTGATACACTACCCTATGATGCGATCTAGTTCCACAATCCATTTTTGACTGCTTTGAGGATTTCCATATGAAATTGACCTCACACCACACTTGTGTGTTCAATCACTCACTCACTCATGTATTTACACTCTACATATTGTTCTTTTGACAATCACATATTTTTCGCATACATATTTTAGACCATTTCCGATGATGAACTCTCATTTACGGTTCATTCTTGATTACCTGGGGCATAAATAAATGAACCTCATTGGATAAAATTCTATTCACACACACTCGGGGGACTAATGGTTCCTATCATTCACATTGCATTCCATCTCATCTCATCCACAACATACTTTATAAATCTTGGTTGCATTTAGCCTTGCTTACATTTACATTTTACACGTGCATCTTATTACACATGCTAGATAGATATCTAGTATGTCATTATCTTTATCATAAACACATGTTCGTTCACTTTCCTTTCTAGTTGTGATCGTAGATTCTATAGATCCATTACACACAACATGGATGCTTGATGCGACATTACCAGTCCATAGCGGCTCTAAAGGGCATCCACATTCGTACACTATAGGTGATATTGTTTCATTTTGTGTCATAGCACACTACTTTATTGTATTATACATGTTTTAACATACTTTTTATTTTTCTAGCATGCTACGGGGTGCTTCATGTGTAGCATTTATTTTGTAGGCCTACTTGCTTCTATAGTTATTTGTTACATTGTTTTTCATTGTTTTGGGCTATGCTCTATGCATTGATTGTTCTATGATTACTTGTGGACACTACCACCCTTATTTTCTTGTGACATCTGAGCGGTGTCTGTACACACCCAAAATTACATGTGCTACATTGTCGGAAAATGGTTACAAAAGTCCCCAATGATGATTCATGTCATTTCAGAAGGTGTTGAATTCCTAAACCCATTCACAAGTGTATATTTGTAGCCTATACATCCTTACTTAGCTTTTCCACGCTTTCTTCCATCTTCCCACTCATTTCTATGCATGTTTTGGCCTTTAGTGTCAAAACCGCCTCTAAGCGAAAAGCGATCCTGGGATCGCCTCTGAGAGCATGACGAAGGTCTTGATACGCCTCCAAGAGCATGGCAGTGGTCATGGGACTGCCTCTCACGAGAAGGGCGACGATCCTTGGACCGCCTCCCGTGCGGGTGACGGTCTGCGTGATTTTCTAGAACTCTTCATGCGTGATTTTGACACACATGATTTCACTTAACTCGACTTTTAGGGTGCATTTGTGAACCAAATTTCCTAAAAATAGTCTTTTTTGCATGGTATTCCCTCCTCTATTTTTAAATATATTTAATTATTTGAACGCCTCTTCGCCCAATGATCCGGCACTCCAAGGCTACCTTGTGCATGAAGGCACATCCCATCCAATTCCTATATATTTCATGCTTGTATTCAAGCAAATGGCCTGAGAATTTTGTGTATCTTGTATAGTATTACTGTCGCAATCCTGCTAGAAATTGTATAGCCAAGATCTGTTCACTTGTTCTATCTCTCTTCCACCTGCATTACAACCAGATTACCTTCAAGCTACCATTGCTCAAGCGCCTTCTCCTACTGCTACCTTTGCATTCCCAATTCCTTGGACTCATATGGACACACAAAGAAAGAAAGGATAAACTGAGGGGACAAATTACTACATAGCTAGATTTACCTCTATTCTGTGAATTCCAAGTTGGATTTGTTGTTTTATTTCCTTCATTCCTGCAATTTATCATTGTTACATCATATCAAATAGAGTAGAAATCAATTTCCTTTCATTTGCAAGTAATTAGTTGATTTCCAAGAGGGTTTAAATCATTAATAGCAGCTCTGGTGACGGATCCTCTTCTTCCCATCCTTGTGGATTTGAAGGAGAGAATATCTATAGGAGGTTGTCTACACATCATAGATCATTTGGAAAAGTTCTTGTTTTAAGTTAGTTTAGTTTCAATACACTCAGCACATGTGAATAACCACACCGAGTTATTTTGCTTGTTTAGTTTTAGTGTAGAAATATTTTAATTACTTAGAATAGAAGAAAATTGTTTTTGTGATTGTAATATTTCAATTTTGTGACTTGTTTAGATTAGTTTCCCTTTCAGTAGTAGCATAGATTGTTAATTTCATTTAGTTTACAAGGACACTTCAAACTAGTTTAGTGCTTGAATTCGGTTAGAAAAACAAACCATAGGGAATTTACGCTACCTGTTCATAGCATCTAAATCTCCCCGTTGCCAACTCAGCTACTGGAGATCACACTACCAGGGTCTTAGTCTTTGATCCTCCTATATTTACATACACACATTCAACATTGAATGCTCCGGCATGACCTCGGGGGGTCGAGTGCGGTTGAAGGTTGCATGTCAATTTTCATCTGTACAAATTGGTGAACCCAATGTGAAGGATTAATTCCTTATTGTTTCCTTTTATTTCATTGCTAGTATCTTACCTTTCTGTTTCTTCCCCTATTTTGGTAGGTATTTTATACTTTCTAAAATATTTCTAAAAGAGAGTTTGGTGGGCCATTTAGCTCTGATAGATATTACACCAACGTTCAACCACAACAGTCCCCTTATTTTTTGAGATGGGGCAATAATTACACAAGCAATGTCCAAACCTCCCTTAGTTACACTTGAAACCCCATCGGTCATGTAAAAATGGAGAAGGTTGATCATTTGTTAATTATGCAATACGGTCAACCCAATGCAAACCACGTTGTTATCTCAAATGCAACATGTTCTTACCATAGTGTCTTTTCAAGACTAGACATTACCATGCAATCAACATAAGATGATATATTTACACTAATAGCTAATAAGATGATATATTTACACAAATAGCTAATCCTATTAAATCGAGATAGATGAGTCTTTGGATAGAATGAAGGATACAAACTTTGAGATTTTGAATTCCTATCCTAAGATTCTCACTTATGAGGAAGACAAGAATTATAACCTTTGAACAATTCATGATAGGGTATCATGAGCACCTCAGTCAAACCCTACGCCACAGACACCCAACAAGGGACTCGGTCCTCTCCCAACAATCTCATTTCTACTTTAATAGGGAGGATTAGAGATCTAGAAAGTTCCCATACTTCACAACCAACACATGCGGTAGGGAAGAATACGGGGTATCCAGGTGACAAAAAGGATACATCCCTTCCAATGAGCAACCAACGCAATATTCTGCATGCAACAAGGTTATCTCGGTTCATTCAAATCCAGGTGATCTTCTCACGGGGTTAGACACACACTAGGGATGGGTCCTCATCCTTCTAAATCTTATCCTACTCAAGGGATAGGCTGGAAGTGTGTTCTCAAATGCTTTGCGACAACGGGTAATGCGACGCTCCCTGGTTTTACACCCGCTAGTCCATATCTTGGTACTATCCCACCTTACATGCACATGTATTCAAAAACTCCCCAGATGGACCCATATAACATTTCTACTCCCTACATGCCATATCAAGGGACCCCATACATTCTCGTCAATGCTTATAACACAACTTATCCAACTTCTCTTCCTCTACCTCCTCATCAAGGATCTTCAATGGTGGAATATTATGTAATGGGTACATATCTTTGAGTACTTAAAGGATCTTCTTGAATTCACCATACGTGGTGTCATGCTTCCACGCCCATTGCGGATCTTCCAAAATTTAAGGAAGAAGGAGACTGAATGCTCATATCAAGGCATACGCCACTACTATTGGGGAATCACTTCTTTGGGATACTTTAGAGGATAAGATATTTCTAAAGAATCTCAAAGGAATCACATTGGATTGGTATTACAATATTCGGAAGCTTCATACATTCCTTTAAACAACTTGTTTACGAGTTCATCAAAGCATTTGACATAAACAAGTTGTTGTGTACAAGGATTAGGGAGTTCCTGCATATTAGATAGGAGCAAAATGAATCTTCCACCCATTTCATCTAGAGATGGCGCCAAGTTCTCTATTTCTCTACAAGTGTGCCCAACATGGACTAGATGGAACTTTGCGATATTTTCCTTCACTCACTCAATCAAGAGACTAGGGAGGAAGTCTAGAAGTTTCCTTTCTACAGTTACGAGGAAGTATTGGAAGGTGCACTTTGGATTGACCAAGCCGCTATAGATAGTGGGTGTAAGATCTATGGTCCCAATGGGAAATTGGTATCCCCAAATCAAAATAATGAAAATTATCAAAACAATGGTGCCAACAACCAAGGACATAAGGGCATGAATCACAATCATGGTGCTACCACGAATAGTGCTACTTGATCAAGCCAAGAACATTGGTTTTCCAAACAATGGTAACACTAACAATAAAAAAACACGGGAAATCAAAGAGCCCCTAACACTGTCTCCTCGGTCAACACAATTGATGTAAACCAACCCCGTAACAAAAAAATCAAACCCAAGGCCCAAACCAGTATCAAAAATTTGGCCAAGGGGCAACGAATCATGGTTATAACAATCAATTTCAAAATTATAACCGAGGTTATAATCAACAATAGAAAAACACTTATCAAAGGCCAATAGATTATGATTGAAACCTTTATTGTGGTTTCCAAAAGGTTTGAGGTCATGACGATAGAATTTTAGCGATTGCAATAAGTTTCTACAAAGACTTCTTGAAAACCAAAGGCAACTCTTTGTAGACATGTTCCTAGCAAATCTTGAAACAAACCCATAGCCTAGTCATACCAGACCTATCACACCTCAAAATGTGAACCCTAAACGTCCTAGGGATTCCCAAGTGAATACTCAAAATACAAACAAGGCTATTCTTGTAGGAAACAACGATGATGAAGCCCCAAATTACAACTGACTCTTGGGTTGCTCCTAACCTTGGTTCAAACGATAAT
Organism: Taxus wallichiana var. yunnanensis; assembly: GCA_018340775.1. Taxonomy (NCBI): domain Eukaryota; kingdom Viridiplantae; phylum Streptophyta; class Pinopsida; order Cupressales; family Taxaceae; genus Taxus; species Taxus wallichiana. The sequence continues at coordinate 231,305,671 of CM031238.1, read as the reverse complement.
ACAAAAATCTTGGGGTTAGTCGAGTTAGAGGTTGAGCTAGAAATTAATGCAACAACTCAAACGGAGGAGTGCATTTCATAACTCATACCTACTCTTTCCTTCCCGCAGGATGACATTCATACAATCTCAAAACCAGTAGGAGCCCGTGATTTAATATCAGATTTGAACAAGACCTTTTATCTCATTTTGTTTCTAGATTTGCTATAGAATTCACCCGTGCATTGATCTGCATTGCTCAATGCACTAGGTCTTGGTCATCTAATCCATGTTAAATGCCACCACCTAGCACTAAAATAAATCATATCGACTTTGACATACATCCTCCAGACAGAATGATAGGGATACTGGGTTTGTTTTCGATATAGACAAGATGTCATTTGATGCTGAAATTTCACGAAGAGGTGATCCTGCCTTATTTTGACAAGTTTGGCTTTATAACAATTGCATTAAGAGAGCTATGATTGATGACGGGGCTGCTGTAAATGTACTTCCCTTCTCTTTCTTATAGAAGTTGGGATATGGAGAGACAAATTGTTCCTCTACAATAAACACGTTACGAAGTGCAGCAGGTCTTAAAGTGACCTTGATTGGAACCATAGTTCTTCTAGTCACGCTTGGTCCAAAAACCATCTTAACGGAGTTTTACATTATCAACAGGGAAACAAGTTATAACATGATCCTTGGGAGACCCTGGATTCATCGAATGAAGGGTATCCCTCTACCCCCCTGTTCAGGGGATTATATTCCTCCATTTGGGGAAGGTCTTCATCACTCAAGGGAATCCTAAGCCCTTCAATATACACTTAGAAAACCTCAAGAAGAAGAAAGGAGTCCATACAGAGTATGAAATTCCTAAAAATTGATTGAACAAGCCACCTCCATTGAAAGAGCTAGTCCCGATCACCCTAGGTGGTCTCGAAGTGAAGTCGTTGACTCAAAAGCATTTGAGGTGGGAAAAACATATAAAGGTAAATCAATATCTGTGGAAAAAATGTTCACTAAAACCATAATGGAAATTATGAAATTCTTAGAGAGTGACGATCCAATATTCCTCTGTTTGAACCATAGGGAATGGGTAGTCTTCTCGGTTTAGCATCTTTTCCCTCCAATGACCTAGGTCTAGGTTTGAACATGATAGAATTAACAAATGAAGAAGAATTTTTTTTAATTGAAATGATGCCCATCAAAACCATATCTCGAGGGTTATTCTATTCTAAACCCCAGCCAACCCATGTGCTTACGAAACCAAGTTTTCCATATTCATAGGGCAATGCCTCATCATTCAAAGCAAGTGTCACAAGTAAACATAAAACTCTACATAGGAACGAGGCCGAGAAGCATAGTCATGCTCACCCACACACCATGTCTCAAGAACGTGAAAAAGAGGTGCACGAACGCCTCTTTCAGAAAAATGATTTTAATGATTGGAAATATACACTTTTGGGCAAGGGTTGTAAGTTTAAACCCAGAATGTTAGGACCTTGTCAAGAGAACAAAAATTTTGAGGATCATGGTTATCCATTGTGTACTTTTAGGGGTGAAGAATTCAATATTTGTCAACTTTCTTCACCATCATGACATGTAGTTTCACCAAACATTTCCATATGTATATTAATGCATCCGTATTGCATTTTCACCTACCGAGTTCATTTCGTAAAATTTGTGATCAAGGGACTTATTCTTATAACAATTCCTAAAATATTTTGAAAACATTGGCAAAACATTCAAATCATGTCTCTACAAATCTTCACGGTGTCTTCAATTGTTTCTGAATCATTTCATCAATCCAAGCAAGATAAGATAAAGCTTTGAAAGTAACCATACCAAGGCCTGCATACTTGGTTCTATTTATAGTCTCTTCTAGATTAGGTGTCTTTGTCTATAGTCTATTCTAGAAGCTTCATGGTGTCACATCTATCCCATATAAAGCTCTTTGGAAATAAGAACATTTTAGACATTTTTCCTAGATAAACAAGTCAAATGCAAATCCACATAAATTTTTTATTTTACACATTTCTTTTCCCTACCAACCTTCAAAGTGTTGAGCTGCGTCTCTTACTAGTGATGTAGGGTTGGGAAAGGAGAGAAGTGCCCTTACTCACCTATGCCTTGTCCATGGTGATGAGCCCATACTTCCTACTTGGTAGCATGGGGCAAGGTGTAGGGGTCTCTTTGACAAACTTAAAAGTTAAAAATAGTTCATTCAAATGAAATCATAAATAAAAACAAAGTGAGCTAGATGTCCAAAATTCTAAAAGAGTTTAAAACCTCAAAACTAGATTTTGTCAACCAAGTGGCCATCTATGGATCTAATTCTAGATAAACTGGAAAGCAATTCACATTATAAACTATGAAGAAAATTTGAGTAGAGTGAGGTTGTAGCATCTCGGTTTGATTTTTCCAAATCCTTGTCTTTCTCTCATCATTACCATTCAAAAAATTTCCATAACTTGTGCCCTTTTCGGATCTTGGTGTTGAGCCCTCACATCTTCTTGGTTGCATGAAATTAGGAGCGGGAAATTTCATTCACTTATCTTATCACTCTTTCGCCACGTTTTTCCAAAACAATATGAAGTACCAAAATTTTCTTGAAGAAACTAAAGTTCAACGTTACAATGTGATTGCATTATCATATATCAACATTATAAAACACAAAAAAGAAATCATTCTGTTAGCATTCATATCCACTACATTCATTTTGAAAAGCATAGAAAATTGGAAATTCTAAACATGTAAGAGTACACACATGAATCAAATCATAAATTGAAGCCAACTCTATGCAAGGAATAACCGAGCCAAAAAGAGATATATGTACATATCATGATGTGTCATAGTTTTGTACAATGCCATTGCACACTAGGTGTGGTCAAAACGCTCGCAATGAGCACGAAATACCAAAACATCATATATGCCTCACAAAATGGAGACTAAGCAATAAAGGCACTCTGCCTATCTGCCTCTTTGAGGCCCCTTATAACCGTTCTAGTTACTAATTTCTTGGGAATTCTTCTCAAAAACATTCAAACAGCAAAGGGCAAAGCCTAATGCAAAATACCATTCCTGAATCCATTCCAATACAACCATACTCACAAACAAAATGGTCGCCGTAGGCCTAAAGCTCAAAAATCACCAAGTCAATACACGTAAATGAATTAGAAAATGAGTTTGTTTTGATATATATATGTTGTTATAACTTCGTTTTGAGTGCATATGTTCGCAGGGTTGGAGCGTTGGCATAGGTATATTTCTATATCCCTGCACAAATGGTATGCCCTGTTGTTGTTTTAATTTAGTATTTATTTTTCGATATTTCATCTATCTGCACTTGAGTATTCTTTTTCGTTTTGATGGTAGCGGAGGTTTGGATGGTGACATTCCAAAACATGGGCATGTCAGTATAGCTTCTAACTCCCCATTTCGGAAATGCCATACTTAGACTCTACGTTTTATGATTTTTCATGGCTAAGATGCTTCTCAGGGGGAAATATGTACGTACCCAAAATTGCATGTGCTACATTGTCAGAAAATAGTTATAAAAGTCCCCAATGATGATTCATGTCCTTTTAGAAGGTGTTCGAGTTCTTAAACCCATTCGCAGTGTATATTTGTAGCCTAGACATCCTTACTTAGATTTTTCATGCTTTCTTCTAGCTTCCTGCTCATTTCTATTCATGTTTTAGCCTTTAGTGTTACAACTTTGCCTCCTAGGTAGGGTGGCGGTCCTGGGATTGCCTCCCGAGTAGGGTGGCGATCCTGGGACCACCTCCTGGAGCGGGGTGGTGGTCCAGGAGAGCCTCCCGAGAAGGGCGGTGTTCCGGGACCTCCTCCCTCTACGGGATGGTGGTCCTACATGATTTTTAAGAACTCTTCATGGGTGATTTTGACATGCATTATTTCAGTTAATTCGACTTTTAGGGTGCATTTGTGAACCAAATTTCCTAAAAATAATCTTGTTTTCATAGTATTCCCTCCCTCTTCTATTTTTAAATAGATTTAATTAGTTGAATTGCCTCTTCACCCAATGATTTGGCACTCCAAGGCTGCCTTGTGCATGAAGTCACATCCCAGCAAATTCCTATATATTCCATGCTTGTATTCAAGCAAATGGCCTGAGAATTTTATGTATCTTGCATAGTATTGCTATCACAATCCTGCTAGAAATTACATAGCCAAGCTCTGTTCACTTGTGCTATCTCTCTTCCACCTACATTATAACCAGACTACCTTCAAGCTGTCATTTCTCAAACACCTCTCCTTCTTCTGCCTTTGCATTCCCAATTCCTTGGACTCATATGAACACATAGAGAAAGAAAGGATAAACTGAGGGGACAAATTACTACACAACTGGATTTACCTCTATTATGTGAATTCTAGGTTGGATTTGTTGTTTGATTTCCTTCATTCTTGCAATTTATCATTGTTACATCATATCAAATAGAGTAGAAATCAATTTCCTTTCATTTGTAAGTAATTAGTTGATTTCCAAGAGGGTTTAAATCATTAATAGCAACTCTCGGTGATGGATCCTCTTCTTCCCATCCCTGTGGATCTGAAGGAGAGAATATCTATAGGAGGTTGTCTACACATCATAGATCATTTGGAAAAGTTCTTGTTTTAAGTTAGTTTAGTTTCAATACACTCAACATAGGTGAATAACCACACCGGGTTATTTTACTTGTTTAGTTTTAGTGTAGAAATATTTTAATTACTTAGAATAGAAGCAAATTTTTGTTTGTGATTGTAATATTTCATTTTTGTGACTTGTTTAGATTAGTTTCCCTTTTAGTAGTAACATAGATTGTTAATTTCATTCAATTTACATGGACACTTCAAACTAGTTTAGTACTTATATCTAGTTAGACAAACAAGCCATAGGGAGTTTACGCTATCCGTTCACTGACCTCTAAATCTCCCCTTTACCAACTCGGCTACCAGTGAGGAGATCACACTATCGGATCTTAGTCACCGATCCTCATATATTTAGCTACACACATTCAACATCGGCTGCTCCGACATGACCTTGGGGGTTGAGCGCGGTTGAAGGTGGCATGTCAATTTTCATCTCTACAAGTGTCCCATGTTTGCAACTTGCTTTTGCGGTGTACATTCTCTTCTGTTTTGTTTTACATTATCTATTTGCATCTTATCTTACACATTGTTTGCACTTGTCTTCTCCATGTGTGATTGCGTTTGCGTGTACTAACACTTGTTTTCCTAGCCACTTGTTTGCATGTTCCTTGGTTTCTACCAAGCATATTCCCTTCCTGTGCAGGGGCACAATTTTAGTACAACAATCGGTCCTCATTCAAACCGCATACTCCTTTAAGGACATCACATGTACCCTAAATGAGGGGGAATAATTTGGGTAAATCGGTCACCCCATACAACATTATATATAACATAACACGATACTTGTATAACCCATTTTTAGTTTCGGGGCTTCGAATTGGGCTTGGATCCTTAGCACAATGGCCCTTCCTAGATGTCTGTAATCGAGGGAAATCATAATGTGATTGGTAGTTCAACATAGTCCACATAAATCCACATAATGGATTTACAAGGCACACATGATCCTTAGCACTTGTGTTATATACACACCATCTTCAATGGTGTTCTACATTTCGAGAAGCGGTTAAAGGTTGGAAGATGACACCGAGAAAATTCTCCCTACACTTCTTCCATTTCAATGGCGTGAGATGACCCAAAAAACTCATTTGTCTACAACAGCTTCAAGATCCTTTCTACAATCTTTCCTCATCACAGATCAAGTGCACATGTACCTTTTTCACTATACATATACATGTGTATTTGACTACTTGTTCATCTTATTTTTTGCAGGTCCTTTTGTATGGGAAGCGGTAGTCCAACAATCACTCAACGTCATTCAACAACATCAAACACATCAAGACCGACGCGTCAATATCGGTACATAACTAGCATCTACGACATGTGTTTTTACCCTAGGTACATCATCTCATCACTTTTACACTTTTATCATCTTTAGTCTCCACGCTTCATATTTTTATTAATCCAAAAATTTTCCTTGTCTTTTAACATATTTATCACCATCAATCTACATGGTTATCAGTACGGATCTCTATCTACTTTATGTTATCGATATTTCACTCAACAACATAAAGTGGGTGAAAATGTAAACACTAAATCACACACTTTGGGTATAATTATCTACTCTTGATTGTATACTACTATTCATGTGATTCCTAAGTAAGAAAATTAACAACTAACCCATGTCTTTGGCCAAATTTTTGTCTTTTTTGTGTTACCACTTTTGGTCTTACACACCCTCTTGCTCGGTTTGACCACTAACCCTTCGGTTTCTTTAAGTCTGGACACCAACACCCAGCCCGGGATGCAAGCGCCAGTGTCCCCATCCCCTTTGAGTGCTCCTCCCCTCTTTGTACTTTACTCACCTCTTTTGGGTCATTTCTATCCATTTGAGCACTTTATCTTTTTGGTAGTAGGCATTTTTCAGGGTTGATTACAAAATTCAAGCAAGGGAATCATATAAATATAAAATTATGTGATCATATATAATATAGGACCAAGCACTAAAATATATCTATCACCACCTAAGGTTGCATCCAAAGGCTATCAAAGAGCATTCAAACATCCATTCTAGCATCCATCACAAGGGACAAGGGTTGGTTTTCGCATCTTTCTTTTTTGGGATTTGAAGTCTATTTGAGGGTTTTGCGGGTTCATTCTTCATTACAAGTTTCCAGTGAACTCGGTGATCTTAGTGCGAATCTGTAGCACCCAAAGGAGAGTAACAAAGTGAACAACTTCCAACCATGAAAAGTGTTAGGTTGTGGAGCTAGATTGCTTCACAATAAGCATGCATTACATGTGGATGGTTTACACAATAACCGGTGTCGGTCAACATATTAACCGTCATCAGTCAACATATTAACCGCCCTGGTTGTGATTAACCTCCATCGGTTAGAAGATGAACTGCCATTGGTCGGGTAACCGCGCTAGTTACTGTGTGTGGAATGTTTAATTTAACTCACGGGACTTTAGTCTAGTTTTTGTTTTAAAGCTGATTTAAAGGATGTAAATGCATAGCTAAGGTTTCCTAAGTTTGTCTAAGGTTATATAAGCTAGAAAACTGGGGTTAGAACATAAGGAATGAGAAAAGAGAATAATTGAGCTATCCTTGGTTGAAAGGATGAAGAAAAAAAATCAAATTGCATGAAGACAAGAGCTTTCATAGAGAGAAGTTGAATAGAAGGAAAGTGCAGGTACACTAGTGGTGAGAAGATGGTATTATCTTCTACTATATTTCCTTTGTATTATTTAGTCTCATGTAATGGATTGCATAGTATGAAAAGCACTTAGTGTTTCTTCTTGTCAGATCCACAGGTTTTTGTGAAATCTTGTTATTGCTCATTCTTGTAGATCCACATGTTGTGAGATCTTGCATTACAGATTCATGAGATCATGATGTATTGTTGATCCATAGGAATTTAGTATTGTAGAGGATTTTTTCTTCATAATTGCACATGTTGATACAATGATGATGGAGAGACTTAATTCTTGGTGCATGGTTACGATTGCACATTGGTAGACCCTTCTAGATGTCTTTTTGCAGATTCACAATACGGTGAGAGCTTGGTTGCACAAGTGGCAAATGTAGGGCAGCTTCGGGTATGTGAGATCTAGTGGTGTTTCGGAGGAACAATTGTAGTGCACTCGGGTAGATCATGTTAGAGATTTGGAGGAGACATAGGTGGTGGTGGTAGGGAGGCACGATTTAGTGTACTTAGGCAGATCTGGTTAGATATCTAGGAGGAGGAGATAATCTTATAGAGATACATGTACTCTTGTGTAGAAGAGTTGGTTTGTAATCTCTTGTTACATAATATATATGAGATCTCTATGTTTGGTGGACGTAGCCCACATTGGGTGAAGTACGAGTACATGGTGTGTTATGTGTGTGTAATTTTGTGTGATTTGGATTATTATTGTTTATACTTCCACTACTATAGATTTTGTGGGGATTGTTAGATCCGTATTTGCATGTTTTGGATTTGATATTCTATAGTTGCAAATGTTTCGCATAGACCCATCCCCAACAACTTTTTTGATTTGTTGATATCCTTGAAAATATTTGAAAATTTTGTCTCATTTATTGCAATAGTACTTACTAGGGCAAGGACTAATAACTAATCGCTTAACAAAATTAGGTTTCAAGAATTAAATTTCCTCCATTTCTATAAAATTTAGATAACATTTATATTTATGCCAAATATCATAATGAATGTGTATTAAAATCCCCATTTTATCTTCAATATGAGATAAATTTCACGCATTATTTTGGTAAATGTGATTTTGAGAAAGCTTAAAATATGAAACTCTTCCATAAGTGTCATAACATAACATATCTTAATTCTAGATGGGAAACATATTATAGTCTTATACATCTACACATTTTATAGATTCTTTTCCAAGAACACTATGAGGGGTTGGATGATACAGAGAGGATTATTTCATATATATATAGAAATAAAATGCATTTACTAAATTTCTATCTACGTGGATATATGAATTTAATATGTTATCTATAGGTTACCTTACCTAACCAATACTAAGAATAAAACTATTCACCTATGCTTTAAGACATAATTGAAATTTATGTCAAATATCCAATAAAAGAATTGAGTGTGCCATCAAAAGAAAAAATAATAACTCTACCAACATTTATATGCTCAATCATTACGCAAGGCATTACCTATGGGAAAAGGATTTGTGGTCATTCATGGGATTGTGTTAAATTTGATGACCTAAATGACGGTTTTATTATTTTTACCAATTTTGCTTTTGTCGGTTTTGCTATTTTTAACAATTTTACTTTTGCTATTTTTAACAATTTTGTTTTTTGTTTTTCTAACAATTTTACTTTTATTTTTAAATTTTATTTTATAGCTTATGCATACATTAACCTTTGCTTTTGCTATTTTTAACAATTTTACTTTTTGCTTTTCTAACAATTTTACTTTTCTGATTTTGCATGTTGCTTTGACTTTTTTTTTTTTAATTGTTACTATTTTTGATATACTTATATTACACTTACATAATTAGATAGGTGCCTCAAATATATCTCCACATATACCTAGATATATTTAAGATATCTATACTACTTCAGTTTCTTTTTGAGTCACGTGAGAGAGCTCATCATTCAAACTGGGTTCTGCCGAAGTTGATTTCAAAGGTTACGAGGGTTTCAAGGGTTGTTAGGGTTTCTGATCATAACAAATAGTAGAACAAGAGCAGCCATGGTGAAGAAGAGAAAGGTCATAGATCAAGTAGTAGAAGAGACCGTTGCAGAGGCAGAGCCTCAGCCTGTAAAAACTGATGATGACGACTTTGATTCAAGAGGAAGAAGAAATTGCAAATGGAAACACCAACAGAAACAAGGAGATGGAGATGGAGATGGAGGTATCTTAAGTCATCTTTCTTCTTCAATTTTAAAATTTTCCTTGGTCTTTTCGAATATATATATTTTTATTATAAAATTACCTCTTTATTAATTTGTATCTTTGAAAATTGGTGCTCGGCTATTCATTGATCAATTTATAATCTCATCGAAAAGAGGGTTGTTTTTATGTAACTAATTGAATAAGTATAGATATATTTAGTTTTATTAACTTCTTTTTTCACATTTTTGTAGGGTATTTGTGATTGGAGCTACAACAAGAACCGTAAAGGAGATAAATGGAAATTGTGGTCGACTAAAGCAATTGTTCGGGTCCACCCAAGATTTGTGGATGTCCCAACTCAGGATTCAATGTCATATGACCTTTTTGTTGGTTAGAACTCATTTTATACAAGCCTTTCATAAATATTGCCTTTGAATTTGGCTCAAGCCCACATGACATGAATGGCACTTGGAACATGTTTAAACACAACTATAGAATGTGGCATGTTTTACGCATTACCGCATATATAGGACATGATATAGATGTTAGTTCTGACTCTGATGTCGAATGTAATATTCAACACAAACCATTGCAAGAATGACAGGTCTTCACAAAAATTCGCTCAGAAACAACACGGGTCTTGACAGTCTTGAAATGTTGGGAAATGATATTTTGACATACACAATAATTGGAACATACATGGCATTCCACATGATTTGCAGATAATTGGTTCATCATTCATCGAGAGAGAAAAGGTAGACACAAATAACAATAGCATGCAAGCCACACCACCATCTACCACACTACCTTTGTCTTCAGAATAACAACTAGCTCTTGATACCATACTGCACCATTCAACAAAAAAACACTTCTACCTCCATGAACAATCGGCACAAGAAAATCATTTCTGATAAATAAAATCCAAAATTCATTTACAGTAGCATCAACCACATCTCCCTCGCCTCTCCTTCTGCTCACCCCTACCGGTGTTTCAGCATTCAACATCTCCACACCCACAATCCATGCAACCCTCTCGTATTCCAATCAAAGAATTAAAACCCCTTGAAGGCCAAGCATTATCGTCTTTTCAAGAGTCATTGAAACATATAGAATATGTTCTTATTGATGAAATGAGTTTCATCGGCCCAAAGTTGCTAGGAAAAATTGACAGTAGGCTACGCGAGGCTTTCCCACACTCAAAAACATCTGAATTTGGAAACAGATCAGTCATCCTCCTCGGTGACCTCGGAAATTACCACCGGTTATGGACAGTCCTCTTTATGCAAGTAAATCCTATGGAGCCACCCTTTGGAAGGGATTTCATTCTTCCATTACATTGCAAACTATATTTCAACAACAAGGAACAATCGATGCACAAATTTTCATTCAAAATTTACTGCTCAACATGCAAGATTCAACCCCTCTTATTGAGGACTGGGAACTCCTAATGTCTCACACAGAAACACACCTAACTCAGCAAGAGCTCAAAATTTTAAGGACGCACCACATTTGTTTGCAAAAAATGACCTCGCAAACTCCCACAACCTTCAAATGCTGAAGGCATTGAATGTTTCGATCACCCAATCCATTGCTGAAAGTAACAGGTGGGTTGACTAAGAAATCCTGATGATGATCAGTTGGAGCACAAAGTTCTACTTGTGCAAACAACAAAAAAACATGCTTATTGCAAATTTATGGGTTGACGTAGGCCTCGTAAATGGTGCTACAGAAAAATCATCGACATTGTCTGTGACGCATCAATGCCACCACCAAGATTACCTTTATTTGTTGTTGTCAAATTTGATAGATACAACGACCCATGTTGGGATCCCTCCAACCCAGTTACATATTCCAATACCCCTATTTTGAGAGGGAATCAAAGACAATTGCCACTTAAAATGGCACGGGCATTAACTATCCACAAGTCCCAGGGACTTACTATGCATAGAGAAATTGTTGACATTGGAACCAATGAAAGGTAGGGTTTGACATTCACATCTTTCTCTAGAGTTTCCTCGCTTGCAAATCTGCACATTTCACCTCCTTTTTCATTCAAAAGGTACTCAAAAATGGTGCACATAGCAACACTTGGAGCAAGAAGAAAGGAGGAAGCAAGACTACTATCACTCAACCCTTCATAAATACTACACTCTTCTTTGATAACACCTCCACTACTACTTTACTCAACACTTCTTCTATCCTAGATGCCATTTCCATTCAAGGGGTATCAAATGTACTCATGTTTACCAGAAATAAAATTACCCTCAAAAGGCTACCATTCATGATATAATTCTTCTCATGTTAAGTTCAAATAAAACAGTCCACAAAACGATACCACTCATGATATGAGATTTGAAAATGTATATGTACGAATTTGTAACAACTTTGAAATGAAGAGATGAAACCTTTAAATGAAGTGGTTTGTCTATATATCTACAATTACAAAATTACACGTTTCAACATACATGTTCGATTTTTCCTTTTTATTGTTGCCTGTTTCTTTATGTTAACCAACAACAACACATTTTTAATGTCTTCATTTGCACACAAATACCTAGAAATTTAAAATTCGAGAAAGGACCATGCAAATTATAGTTGTTTCCATCCAAAGCTTTGTACATTATATCACTTTTTTGCATTTTGAATAGTTTTAAGGGTAAGACCTCATGTTTGCACTTTTTAAATGAAGTGACTCATCTATATTTCTACACATACAAAATCAATCACCCATAGTTTAAACAAACAAAACTACAAAAAAAAACTATCCCTATAACACAAATAACATATACCGTTTTTTGTTTGAAAAATGCCTCAAAGAAATAATATAACCATAACAATAACCATTTCAGATTTGTTTATATATAATTTCATATTTTGTCTCATTTTAGTTTCATGAAGAGATAATATGTTAAAGCACTTAGTCATTCTTTCAATCTACTTTGACAACAACACTTCACATTCACTACATTCTTGAGAGTGAGTATTAACAAACTTACATGTCTCACTTGCATTTGTATTCAATTATTACACAAATAACTGTTATCTAACATCCCTTCTAATGTATTTTGCAACATTTGTTTTGGCTTTAATAGAAAATTAGTATTGTCAATCACACCCCTTATCAACATCAACTACAAAAGTAATAACTTGTCTTTCTAAATCTAATAACATATATCATTTGGCGTTCACATTGCATTGTACACATGCGATTGCTAGTTTAAACTTTCTATAATTTTAATTTGAGCAATACTTATTCACTAAGCAATCAACTATACTAAACAAGCATGCCATCAAAAATTGAAATCAATGCATTTCACAATTATATATTCAATAAGTTAAACTCACACGCACACTAAATCATCATGTAAACTTTGAGCAATAGTTGAAAGCCAAATCAAATACCAAATAAAAGAATTAAGTGCATCAATAAAAAAAACTAACTAATACATTTATATACTCAATCACCTAGTGCAATTAACCACAACACTTTGCAATCAAACTTAAACTAACATAACTTAAATAATCTACATCTATATAATATTTTTAGTTCTACTCTCAATATAAAATGTATTATAATCCATATATTAAACTACCCGATTTACTCTCAACGGAGATTTACCATATTATGCCGCACACGTCTAATTCACAAGAAACAAAGCTCTTAAAATGACAATGACACCCCAATTTCAATATACAATGGATAATATGGGTTGAATGAGAAAATACGGTTGCTCTCCAAATAATGCACACGTTACCATCTGGTTGAAGCTTCTTCATAGGTAAGAATTCTTCCCCGTGTCCATGGAAGATACCTGCTATACAATAAAACCTAAATCTTTGAAAAGCTTGAATAAATTCCATGGGAACATCGTACTTCTCCAGCGCTGATTTCATTCTCTTCCAGTTTTGATGTTCTCCTCCTTTATTTTCTTGTCTTCGGCCTTTTTCTTAATCTTCTCACTTTGCTTTTTAACCATATGTTCTTTTCGTTCTTTCAGCTCAAGCGAGACTTGATCTCTTAATTCTTTCATTTCTTTCTTCAACTCACCCAATGTTTTCTTCAACTCACCCAATGTTTCCTTGCCATCGTAACCATCTGTACTTGTAGCCATTTCTCCTTCAAGCTTGGGAATTCTCGTCATCATGTCAAAAAGCAGCGTCTTTCAATTTCTAGGCTTCGTTTATAGAACTAGTCGCGGTTTCTTCTATATTTCCAGCTTTACCAACACTTCCTTCAACTTCTTGTATTTTCTCGGATGTCTCGTCTTTCTGTTAGGATGATATGCTATTTGTTCATGTTCTTCCATTAAATGCTCTACAATCGATAATGAGTGAAGGTCCACTGGAACCGAGTCGATATTGGGAAGACCAATTTCGCTCCGATTACGCCAAAAAAAAAAAAAAAAGATTGTCGTTTATTATTCATCTTCCACTATTTTACATATACGATTACAATTTAATGTAAAAAAAAGAGCTATTAACAAGGGGGATTAAGCCTAGGCAAACCAGGCAAATTTGCTAGGCGTTAATAGTTAGGGGGCGCCTAAATCTAATTTTTTTAATTTTTTTGTTATTATTAAAACTTAACATTACTATTATTTACCCTAATTTTATTGATATTATTAAATAATAGCAGAAATTTCATGCATACACATAAAAAGGTATTATAATATTTTTGCAAGTTAAAAAAATGTATATTTTTAAGCTTATACAACTTTTTGGGTATTTTTACTCTCTCTAATGTAGCTCTAGATAATTCAAGTGTGAATTTTTTATTAGCAAAGGTTCACGTATTTTCTATAATGTCATTGGTGTAGCTAGTAAAGGAAAGTATAATTGAAAGAAAGAATGATTTAATTCTTTGTTCTTAATGTTTTGAGGGAAATGTCTATTTTTCATAGAGGAATTTGTAGGCTTGGTCCAAATACCACTCTTCACAAAACCATGGGATCCTCTAAGAAGTTTTACTAATTTGCAAATAAATGATGCTTTGTTCAGTTTTGAGTCTCATCACCTACTTGACATTGCAAATAAGATGAGTAATAAGCCTTGTATAAAAAATATATTTGTTGCATTTTGAGCACCTCCTGTGATTAATTCTCTCAAGCTATCGATTATTACTTTTACTTATTTGAAAATTTTATAGAATATATTTATTTTCTTTTGTATACCAATTTATCTAAATTAGTGATTTATTATTATCCTTATACAACTTTTTAAATAAAATAAGGTATGTAGCTTTTATTTATTTATTTGATGGGAAAAATTACCAACTAAATTTGTAAGAAGGGTGTCCACTTGCTTGCCTAGGCGCTCCTAACCTTTAATTTGGCCTGCGTATCTGTCACTACTTCTTGACTACGGTGCATCGTCGATGTTCAAGACGACAAAGGTATGACACCCATCCACCATGTAGCCATGCATGATCAAGTTATGAATGTGTTTATTGAGAGCCCACATTTTAGTAATTGTGTTGATATTCAAGATAATGAAGGAAAACGCCCATCGACACAATGTTTGCCCGCTCCTTGGAATCGGGAATTAGTCGCAAAGGTGGTGTTCTTTTCAAAATAGCCACAAGATTATTTTACTAAACCGAATTGTGTAACGACCCAAAAATCACGACACACGAACAACACAGTGAAATACAGGATAATTTTTTTTTGACTGAACTTGCCTGACACATAACATGACGCAACAAGTCGTCACCAAGGATACAACTAACACTGTGAACAACCTGATACAAGGATGACCATAAAGGCAGCACGGAAACGTTCACACCTATCAAGGACAATCTACTTTTCTCTTTTTGACAGAACAACATTGAAGTCCAACCACAAAACACACTTACAGTTAGGGCATCCCATGAGGAATTTCTTGTTAAATTTTCTTGTTTACTAAAGTGTCTCTTAATTCTTAACTTACGTTCTTATAAAATTTCATGTAACGATTCACACAATTCTTTTCACAAGGAAGAACTTCTTTCTTTTCAACTGTTTGACTAAATAGCTTAAGGCCAAGCTTTCTAAACTAGGATCATCAATTTGATGTCCAAATCTTTCTTATTCATTTGATTTTAGAACATTTTCCATTTCTTACAAGGTTAATTAATCTTACTCAAGCCACTAACACATGTTCCACAACTCTATTGCACAGGTGAAGGCATAAGCTCCGATTGAGTGAAAAGTACCGCTTAGGGTTCATAACAATAGCCTTCTTGTTTAAGGATTAAATTTTGACCTTGCTTAAGAAATATCACCATGAATCAAGGCAAGGGTTAATGTAACAGACAACAAAATCTAGCTTGTGGTCACATTGTTTACTATCGCTCTTTTATTGAGGTTAAGAGTTTATCAAGATTGGTTAAATGTTCCATCTAGACTTTACTTCATTAAGTTTGACAAAGGAGAACATTTCAAACGATAGAGAGAGATTTAAGGTTTAAATAATCAATTTCCCTCCTACCTATTAAATCCTATCATCATCTAAAATCTAACCATTGATTTCACCATGAGATCATTTAAGGTTTCACCGAAAAAGGATAATGTTTATTAGTTTGGCGCGGAAAAAAATAAAAAATGAGTAATCATATTTCATTACAAAAGATAGTTTCCTCTTGATTGTTCCAGGTCTCAAAGGTTATCTAGTAGATCACATCTACATTAATATATTCATATATATAAATTTTAGTTTAACTTTTATCAGGACTATCCAGCTCACTTTATAGTGCTTACAAACTCATTGCTACTAAGCCTTAGGAGGATTTACAACTCAACATTTTAACTCAAGAGCAAAGTTTAACAGTACTCGTTTGCGGAAACAAAACAAGGTTATATCAATTCATTCCAACATGATGCACAAATCAAAGGGACATACCATCTCTATTGAACCATGACTAGGGAGCAAGAGAGTAATAACATGGGACATGCCCCGCTACTATTCTAAGGATTAAAATACACTAGAATATCCCGTAACCAAGCGGTAATCAAATTTCATCTTTCACATGATAACCAAACAAGCCAAAGTTTCAACAGTTACAACAACAATACTCTACAATACATTTACTAGGCACTGACCCTTCTTCTAAAATGTCCAAAGGCCCTTTCCAAATTTTATAACATAATACACATTCGTACAAAGGAACATCATAACCAAGATTGATGCAATAATCTACAAGTCTTTCCATCATCTAACCACATAAGCCATCTGCAACAATTAATAACCTGAGTCAGTTCGCGAGAACTGAGCAAGATAAGACTATACATAGCAACAATAAGCTACTAGCTAACAATATCATGAAAGGTAACATTCTATTTCAAGAAATGGATCAAGTTCTAACCTCTAACAACCTTTTGAAACAAGATATAATTTTCAACATATCAACTAAGAAGAAAATCCATAAATTTTAGTTATGAAAAATACCTCGAAAACTACAAAAGTTTGACAACCAAATACGCAAGACTATGAATTTTAAAAGATTAGACACAAGAGTTGAGAGTATTAGGATTTCAATCATGTAATCCCATAGATTACGTGATTGAAATCTAAAGTGTAACCCATCAATCCACATTCTCAAGGTGAAGTCAAAAGATAAAAACCAGACCCGATCTTAGCTGCCAAAAAGAATATAGTTTTGGAATCGTTCCATAGGGCCATAGGCCTAATAGGCTAGAAACGAACAACGAGGGTAATAACAAAGTTCCATCATGTAATCAAAAAGGTTTAAAGGGTGAAAATATTATATTCAACCCACAACCATTATATCTTAGGTAATAAGTGACTTCATAGCTAAAAGGATGAGTGGAAATGACGATAAGAATGTCCGAATAGGCATTGTCTAACAGCCTACCTACTGAACATAACCAGGGCCGGAATAGCGAAAAGCCTCATTAATACCCAAGTTGAGTAGGCAATCTAGTACTCTAAACACATCCTTGCAATTTTCATAATACCTTAGATTTATAACCCTCCCGTTCTAGAGGAACATAGCCATGAATCTAGACTTGGTTGAAATTTTCCGACGTCAACTCACTTTCTAAAATCATAAACGATGTATACAAAGAAAAAGGTCTCTCAACTCTCCTTAATTTACATCTCATCACTAAGTTTATGGTAACCTATGCAATGATTAAACACATAATATACTATTGAAGATAGATATCCTCCAATAACGAACTTCTATAACGATGTAATTATAATTATTACGTTCGACACATAAACAAACTATTCCATAGCTTCTTTTCCCTTTTTTTTTTTTGACAACAAAGTATATTCACGACCTTCCATCACAATCATCCTAAATTTGTAATGAAAGGTCACTCATCAAGAAGGAAGTACAAAACAAGTTTGACTAAATTAAGGAACTTCATGTTACCTTAAGCAGTTGATGAAAACCTTAACTCTCACGAACCGTGAAAGATATTACCTTACTCCATCAAGGCATTATGTCTATACATAATTAAATCGATCACACAAGGAATCATCAACATACCATATCTCAACACCATAAAGGTCATTAATTTTATCAAATTTTACTCATAGAAAGAGTAGAATCAAAAGGGGGTTCTATCAATAATTTATGCCCTTCTATCAACCCAGGACATATTTTCGGTCCAAAACTTCCTTCTTAACAAGCATATATATTGAACTTCTAATTTCCAAATGTCCTAATAATTTGCACAATACACGAAGTGCATAATCACGCTTATCATAAAAAAATAATAATAATTTAACTGTATATTTTCCTCTAGGGCAACAACATAAAAGGAAACCAATACTAGTCAAAGCTGCAAAGTTCTAGGGGCAATTACATACCCAGGTTCACAAAAGAAAACAACGACATTTTTCTAGAAGGAAGTAACTTTAAAATTATATATATATATATATATATATATTCATATGATCAATCGAAGCATACACTGAGAACCTTCGTTTGTTTTATATAAAAATGGGTTTGATCACGTCAACAAGAACAACCAATGAGCCAAATCCGTAAGTAACAAACTGTTAACCATGTATCTGAACGCAAATCCACAAAATCACGATTTAAACCAATTTCTAAAAAGAAAAGTTTCATTTCAAGAGGTTATTAGATACTAGCATATTATGTATATGGTTAGTCTATCTTTCCTGTTTTAACACATCCACCAATCGTGTACATCTAAAGAAGGATCGCTTCTGACCACACGCCCTTCGCTTTATCCTCTGTTTCACTGGTCTTTTCTTGCAATATACCACACCAGGATTCCCTTTTGAAGGCACGACTAGAAGGATGCAATAGGTGGCTGTCCAAACACTAGATTGCTTCCATGCAGTTGCTTTGGGGGTGAGAGTCGAACTGCTTACCACTCAGTCCGAGAGCACTTGCGCTAGAAAGCTAAACACCGACCATGGTTTGAAGCTCGGACACAAGACATAATGATTACATCGCTCCTGGTTCTGAAAGGCATCTACCGTATTGATACACAATCCTTTTCCTTCATCAGATTTGGGGACAACATCAAACTCTCGGTGCAAACATTGCAGCTGAAGCTTGTAAGGTGATGATAATTTCAACAGAGACCTTTATGCCTGCCAACTTAGTGACTTGTTGAAGCAGCTCATATCATTGCAAAGCAAAAAGTGCTTCATAAATACTCTGATATGAAACAGATCCGCCCCTATGAGATTCTCTTCCATGAGTTACATCGTAAACAAGTAAGAAAGCAATAGAGAATCTTAGAAATAAATTTCATCAGGTCTTCTGGTAATACTCTCACTGTCACATAACCGATTTTGGAGATACAAACTCAGTGCATGCTCTGGATCTGAAGAATATCCTGCTACCTTCATCTCCCAAGACATTTTCTCCAACATTGCATAGATCTCCTGTGCCCGTGGGTGTGATCTGTCACCATGAAGGAGGATCCCGAATTTGAGGATGCAGAGATACAGAACAGAAAACAACCTAGTTGGACAACCTGCCTGTTGGAGGCGCTCACGAAGGCTTCTACCAAACTGTAGCATGCCTGTTGCCTGGCTATTTACTGTTACAGGCTGTTGCTGTGGATCCCCAACAAGAACACACTTTACAGCTCCCAAAGAAAGTGGAGGTAACACGCCTGCTACACTAGCTGGTTTCCACGTCCCTCCTCCACAAGGAACCAGTCTCCACCTGATTTACACGCCTCAACCTGCACCCACGTCAACCAGGCTGAAGAAACTATAACACAAGGTGAAGCTCCTTCTTCTTTGCTTGTTGAGTGCTCAAATTCCACTCCAGGCTCCCCTTGAAAGGCACGGGCAGGGAGAAAACGACAGCAACCAAGGAGGACGTCTCTGCACCAGCTAAATGCATTTGCAAGAGAGATCCACGGCCTTTTCAATAGCCACGATTTGGGGCAAGTGTCCTCCTCAAAGAAGTATACGCAGCCCACAAGATTGATCGAGCTTCTTCCATGTTAGATTCACCACCTGGACAGAAGTGACTTTCCAAAATGAAAAGGCAAGACAGCTCAACAAGACTTTACCTCGTTCTTCTACTACAGCTGCAAGATTCTGCAACAACTGGTCTCGACTGTGGTCGCGTGCAACCAGAACATCAGGATCAACACCACGGCTCCCTGGGCTCGCCCTGCAGCAGCTGTCGCACATACTCTCTCTGGAGGCCGCTGATTTTCTGAGATAAGTTTACCTCGACCCTGTAGCTGCTGCATACAGCCAAATCTTCCTCACGGCCCTCCCAGGAGAAATTCAGTTCAACGCTCCACGGATACTACCTGCACAGCATGATTTTCGAGACCCACACCCACCTGTACGCATTGAAGGAGGATCCCAGAAGAGATTATGGTGAAGAAAAAAATGGCTCCACCGACTCCTCACGCAAGGACAGATGTGACAGTCTAAAAAAATTGCAGGTTGGGTGGTTGGGAGGAGGCCAAGGTGGCAGTGGAGGCAGGTGGAAAAAACGGAGGTCCTCGATGCACGGGGCATTACATTGACGATGGCACCACCGTGGAATATCAACTCAACTTGCCATAAACCCTTCTAGCAAGGCGTAATGCACATGCAAATACTCAACTCTAATGGGCTTGCTTTATTAGTAGCCGCTTCATAAGTAAGGAATAAAATATATTTTTTAAATACTGGCAGATCTTTCCAAATAAATAAGTGCAATAGTTTGGCGGAGATCATTTATAATCCAAAACATGGTGTTCTCGGTGAGTAGAATTGGCCTCTTATAGGTGTCATGGTTGCAGTGGAGGCCGATGCCCACGGGGCATTACAAATTGGGAACGTCTCGTACCTCAATTCTTACAAAAAGGTTCTGTAGACATGGTGAGTCAAATATTTCAAGCTAGAGCAAAGTTGCCCGACGTTTATGATGGGGGCAAAACAGCCTTGCATTTCGCCGTTATGTGCCAGGATCTGAATGATTCTTACGAGATGTTTAAGCTGATATTGGAGCATTCTCCGAGAAAGAATGATCTTGTGGCCAAGTGCGACAGAAAAGGTAGGATTGCTCTCCACGAGGTCACCCTCCACTATGCAGAAAAGATAGGATATCGTTATCTCTCAAGTCTTCTCGTGTGTGAGAATTCATATCTTGACATTCATGACTAAAATTCCTTTGTGTATTTATTTACCCAAAAATTATTCTCTTCAATCACATTGATTATTCTTGATTTTTCATGGACATTGATATCTAGATCATATTATATTGAATTCTCTATTTACTTTTCATTGGGAAGCTACCGACCATAAATTTGCACAAACTAAAAATTATGTGAGTCAGGGAGAGATGACTATGCACGTGTCTTGCTGCTCTATTCTTAAATCCATACCTAAAATCTCCTATTGCTGTTGGTATCTCTGGTAGTTGGGGAATGGGGAAATCCAGCCTAATGATACAGGTATGATTTGTATAGTTTACAAATTATAACAAAAAAATTTCTTTCAATACACAATCAATGTTCGACTTCTCTTCAAATTATAATAAATATGTTTTTTCCGCCTCCAATACATCTATTTAAATATTATTTTTGATGCAGACTGAAGTTATTTTGCTGCAAACATTGGCTCAATTATCATTGTTGCCTTCTTCAAATTTTTCAAATTCAACTTCAGATATTCCTGGAGCAAAAACGATGGAATTATCAAAGAAAGGACAAATGAAACATAGAGAAATTAAGAGGCAATTAGATTTACTGAGTGACGAACAAATGCAAGCAAAGGTAATGTTTTGAAATTAAAATAAAAGTATAGTTTTGTTTCATATTAAAACTTCCTATATAATGTTGAACGTAAAGCTATACGTTGATACTTTCAATTGTCATGTATGCAAAATAAAAAATGAAAAAAATATACAAATTGTTGTTTCAAATTTGTATATATAATATATAAGAAATTAAATTAAATCAACAAATAGTCTTATAATACTTTTGTTCTCTTCTATACCTTCTGCTTTATCTAATTATAATACTAAACACCACATATATATGTATTTGTATGTGTACATACATTTATATGTTTGTGTGTGCACGCAATTACAATGCTTTTTCAAATTCTATTTTTACATTGTTTTTTAAATTTTATTTTTCTATTTTGCATGATGTATATACATGTAAAATTTAGTGTTAAACCTTATTTCTAACACTCCTCCATAAACTTGAATTTAAGTTGATTAATGATGCCCAATCTTTCTCCTAGATATTAATAAGTTTCCTTAGCTATTTTTTTTGTGAAGGTATAAACATATTGGTCTTACAACCTATATAATTCCAAAAATATATCTCCATTATTGACTAGCTCTCTAATGAAATGATGTTTCCATTATTTGAAATTTCCGTGAACTTTGAAATTAGATTCACTACATACATTATGTCAAGCCTTATTATCATCAAAACTATTAAACTTCTAACTATTCTTGTATACATTGTTGGATTAATATAGTTGTATTTATCCTCTTTCCTCAATTTCAAACATAATGCCATTGGTGTAGGTGTTGGCTTCCATTTCAACATCCTAAGCCTTTTCAAAACATAACAAGTATACTTGGATGGTGAACAAAAATTTCATTTGTTTGTTTGATTTACTTTACCACCAAGAAAACATTTCATTGAATCTACATTTTACATCTCAACTTCTTGCTTCATTGTTGATATAGATAACTCCACTAAAAAAATCCCTATGACTATGAAATCATCAACATACATACATACACTTAGAATTTCACCTTCATCATTCACGTAGGTATTAAGATTTGGTTCGATTTTTTCTTCTCTGCTGAAACCATTACTCAATAAGTATGAGTTAATGCAATTATACCGAGCTCTTGATGTTTCCTTGAGACCATACCTAAAATATTTCAATTTGTAGATTTTTTTCATAACTAAGTGGTTTCTACACATATATTTCTTCTTCCAAAACTCCTTTCAAACATTATGTCTTGACATCCATATGATAAAATTTCCACTTTTTAAAGCTAAAATTGCTAAAATGATAGGACTATATCTAGTCTTACTATGGATACAAATGTCTCACCGAAATATATTCCTTCCTACTACGAATATGACATTATAACCAACATTGATTTATGTTTCTCAATATTTCCATCAACATTAAACTTTTTCTTGTAAACCCACTTTAATACAATAACATACATTCTTGTTGGAAGATTATGTAGATCGAAGTCGATCTCTCTCTATCACACCAATTTTTTCATACATGGCCTTGTACTAATTCTTATTATTGGTTGCTTCTTAAAAATATATTCAATAAACTACAATAAATAATGTAGAATCCAAATATTAATCATTTTCTAATTTTTGTATATTTCTTTCAAATTTCTTGTCTTCTATTAAATATCGCTAGAGTGAGTCTTAGAAAATATGGAATTGAATTTTTTGTTGATATTTATCCTCATTGATATCTTGTTGGATAAATTATATTTTTTATTAGTGATGTCGGTGTAATGATATCTCATGATGTATATGGCCTCAAGATATCTCCGGGAAATATCTTGGTAATTTTGAATGTGACATTGTCCTTGAGATGTATCCTAGGTGACATATTGTAGGATATTTACTTACTCTATACAATGGTAGATTTCATTGTAACAATATCTTGAGAAATGGGTTTTCCCCGTATTAAGAAATCACTGGGAATTATCTCGTGAGGTACTTGATGAATCATTTCATTTGTTGGCTCATTTTCAATAGAATTATTTGATGCCAAGAAAATTAGATTTTTTCAATGCTTTCATACCATGCTTCTTCTTCGGTGAATTGAACATCTTTTCTAACTACCACTTTCTTGGTGATTAGATTATACTTGTATGATTTTGATTCCTCATAGTATCCCAAGAGAATGTATTTATTCTTTATCAACTATTTTCTTTATCCTTTCATCTAGCACATGAGCATGCCCCACATGACAACAAAAATTCTCTATTGAGAAACAAAAATGTTTTTTGTTATTCCAATATTGTTGAGAATTTATTTCACAATCAATATTTGTAGAAAATATATTTAGAAGACATCGAAAGTTCAAATAGTTGGAGACTTGATCGTTGATCGATTGTGGATGAGATAGTGGGAGCTAAGCTAGAGAAAACAAATGGGGAAAGTGATCAAATGGTTAACTAACAGATGTCAATCAGATTTGGCAAAGAAGATCCCGCCCAAATCTAATTTGGCAATCGAACTCCAAGGATGCAGCAACGTGGGATAGATCATTCAAATCCTTGATGTTAGAAGTAGCGATCCGAGCATTGAGAAAAATTGGGACACTTTTAATATGGGGGAAGCTATTAATTTTGAGGCATTAATGGTAGAATCATTGCTTAATGACTTGGAGTGGAAATATGATTAATTGGAAAAAATGACAAGGCAAGTAGGGACCACCTTTAATTCGATCGGTGTTACAAAGGTGGCGAGTCCCCTCCTAAAGAATGTTAACAAAAAAGTTTTCACTATTTTCACTAAGTCTCGGGAAGGTGGACATCATAGCTCCAAATGAAGGCGATGATGGATGGACAAGAGTTAATAACAAAAAACCACATACTGTTCACCCCACCATGACCCGAAGTCGGGGTAGGAAATTTTAGTTGTAAACCTTTCGCTAGGCTAGTTCAGGTTTTTGACTGCCTTTGTTGCCTCTAGACCATACTTGAACCTGGTCTTCATTTAGCTTTTGTTTTGCTGCTATTGGAAGTTTTTGGTTCTCTTGTGTTGTGTAGTTGTCGTGTCACTATTGTCTAGTTTTTTTGGGCTTCTTGTGGCAGTTTGTCCACTTCCTTTGTGTTTCTTTGCTCTATCTAGATTCTTGGCCTTTTCTTTTGGGTGTGTTCTTCATGTATCATCGGCTTTTTATCCTATTTGTACTTTGTGTTATGGTCCCCTTCAAAACCATTTTCGGGTATGGTCCCTCCCAAAAACCATTTACCAATAATAAAAATATATATTCTAAAGACACACTATGCAAGTTAATTCTTTTCCCTAATACTTACAAGTTCCAAAATTGTTTTATTTTTCATTTTAGCCACACCATTTTGCTAAGTTGTATATCTTGTAGTAATTTATTTATTAATCCCATATGCTTTACAAAAAAATCATAAATTCATCGAAATATACTCACCTCCAATATCTATTCTCATGGATTTTATGAAGTGTCCACTTTGCTTTTCAACTAGTACTTTGAATTGTAGAAATATACCAAAGACATTTTATTTGTGTTTTGAAAAAGTTTATGAAATGAGATCATCAATTAATTTCATCGATAAATAGAGTTTAAATATTTGCACATGAATCGAATGGACAATATCAAGTAAGGATCATTATTTATGTTACTTTCCAACAACAAATCCTTCTCTATGTTTATTTCCTAGAATGCACCATTCATAAAATTTATTCAATTTCTCTATAAAGGGAAATAATTTTAACATTTTATTCTTATACAAAAACTATAAAGGTTCATAAAACTTAAATGACCACATGTAAGATGCCACTTTGCCATGAATGATCTTCTCTAACAACTTCAAAATAAATAGACAATTCATTATGCATTGTACTAGGAAACAAATCTTACTCTTTTTTATTGTAAGTTGGATAGTTAACTTATCACTACCATTTCTATTAATAATTAGATGGAAACAAGGAGGTCATCCTTGGACTAAAGTGGTAACAATAGACCTTTGTAGTTGTTTCCATATCCTCTGCCCAAAACACCGATAAGCCCATGGCATTTGCAAAGAAACCTCCTGTTGTTTGCTTTGGTGTAGATGTTCTAAAATATGAGGCTTACTTCAAGAAAAATGGACTGATATGAAAATTCAACATTTTTTTTCCTAGTCCGCGAAGTGCTACATGATTGGATTTCAACTCATTGGAGGCCTCTCATGATAGGTAAATTGGACATTTACTCTCAATCTAGAGTTTTCTTCATTTTTGTGTTTATTGAAACGCCCGATGAAGATTTGATTGTTTGAAAAGTTTGGGCTATTCAATGCCACTTTTTGCTTATGAAAAATTTGTTTCCTTTGTTTAATTTGATGATGGGAACCTTCTATGTCAAACATGTTTGTGTTTGGTTGCATTATTTACCCATCTAGTTTTGGAGTGAGAACTACTTACTCTCAATTGGGAAAACCTTTGGTAAATGCCTTACTATTGACCCAAAAACGTCATCCTATGACTATACCACATATGCCCACATATTGGTTGATTTGAATATTTATGTTGATTTTCTGAATCTATTGAGCTCAAAGTGGAGGATAGGATATGAAATCAAAATCTAGACTATGAAGGATTCCCCTTCAGATGTAAAACTTCTTTCTCTCTTGGTCACTTAGCTTTTGATTGTTAGGTTACGAGAAAATATGTCAAGAGTAGAACCTCTTGGTGGAAGAATTCAGATCCTTGTCACTAGTTGTTAAAGGTCCATTGGATAGTGATCCGAGAAGAAGATAGAGAGAGTGAGGATGATATGGCTTCTAAGAATGAGGAGGTCAGTCCTCCTTTTCCTATGGAAAAGGTTTCACTTGTTGGAAACAATCCCTATCCTCTTGTTTCAATGGAGCACCAAGTTCGTGTGGATAAGGAGAACATTGAAATCATCATACATGTTCACAATAATGAAAATGAAAATCCAAACATAGATGATGGTTGGACTACTGTGTGACAAAAGAAGAAAGGGGAAAATGTACATGTTTCCCTTAAGATGCATTCAAGATCACGTGGGAAGGGATCTCATGCATAAGTTATTTTTCCTATTTCAGTTTTTGTTTGTATCCATTTTGTGTCATTTGGAAGAAGCTCGATCTATTTGATCCTCATTGATATATCTTTTTCTCCATTTGATTATGTTGCATTGGGGTAGGGTACCCTCAACCCATTTTTACCTTTAATCAAAAAATATTCACATGTTGTAGTGCCCACTTCACACCAACACTTGAGACCTATGAACTAAACTAGGATTAGCTAGGAAAATTATGGGATAAATTTTTTTCATTAAGGGTTAACATTCACGATGTTACAAGGAAACATATTACACAAGAAAGTTCAAGGCTACTAACTAGCCGGGTTTGATTCAAGTTTTTCCGACAAAACCCAAGGAATAAGATCATAATGCTATCCCTTAACGCATGTCAACAACCTTCCAGGTTGTCTGCGCCAACACCTCCTAGTGATGTACGTCAATAACCCAATTTTTGCACATCAACAACGTTTCTTCGACGCGTGTCAACAACCCTTGGTTGTCACGCATCAACTCCTTCCGGTGACACACATTAACAACCTTCATGTCACGTGTCACTACATTCCTTTTGACATGCATCAACAATGCATCAACAGGTTCCCGTGACGTGTGTCAATAACTCGGGTTATCGCGCATCAACATCCTCCACCGACATGCGTCTACAACAACGAGTTGTCACGTGTCAACGCTTACTTCCATTGATGCGCATCAATAACCTCTTGTTGTCACACGTAAACTCTTTCTCCTTGACGTGCTTCAACAACCTCCCGTTGTTGCGCATCAACTCTTACACTTGTCGCGCGTCAACTTGTGATTGGGTACGAGTCGGTGGAGAAGCGGAGAAAGCTCAAAACGAACTTCGAAGGCAATTTGATCCTTTTAACAGTTAAAGATTAATGGATTTTAAAGGGATTTGAAGGTTCTTTCTTGAGTGTTGAATTCAATTAAGTTTGTTGAGACTTAATGCTTCTAAAATGTAAAGTTTCCATACTTTATTTATAAAGAAGATTGAAATTGTCCATTTCTAGATAAATTGATTCCCGATTTAAAAAAATAATAGAGTCCAACTCTCTGATTCTTAGAACCATTTTCTATCCAAACCATTCCATAAATTTCAACAACATCTAACCATCAATATGCCAAGTTTGATTATCAATATTACAACTTTGAATAAAAGAATAAACACTATCTTTTTCCTTCATACGTCTTTTCCTTTCAACAGAAATTAATTTCATCACAAAGCAACTCAAATCAATACATAAACGCTTTTGATAAACCGAGAAGAGAATAAACGTAATCCTTCATTGAATCAAACTACAACTTTACAAGTATCATTTATTCCTTCCATTTCAAAAACCAACATACATAATATATCACATTCTTTCAATAGGTAACAGATTGTAAATTTCACATTTACATATCAAACTTAAACCTTCATTTCCAAAACAATGCGTTTCTAAAGCAAATAACAGAACATTCCATCCACCTCAACGTGGGAAGGGTTACGATAATTTTACAAACAAGAGACTGTCAAAGTGAACATTTCTTTTCTAGAACAACAACACGCTGATTTTCTTCATTCATCAGTTGGATCACAACAAGATAGGGGAAAGGAAACGCTCTCTACCCAACCAAGATATCCAATGAGTAGGGAGAAGCCATCCTTTATCATCGGCCCCCAAGCCCTAACCATAATGCAATGAAAGATGAAAACTGACACATGGTAACAATGGTTTCCACACAACACACAGCAAAAAATGCATATTTAAAAAAGACATGTTTTATGAAAGATGTAGTTCCCAACTACATAACAATGCAAACAACACAGAGGCTTCATTCCACAAGCCAAATACAAGAGCAAGGATTCTATGGGGAGCTGCTTATGCCTCCCAATGGGAAATGAGCAACAACCTGAAACAACCCACCAAAATAATCTCCTTCCATACCCTTATGCCCCCCCAAACTTACTTCTTTTACCTCCCAAAACTTATCCCTTATGCCCCCCCAAAAGAGTAAGGAATGCAAGCTATTCCTTTTCCATGGTAGTTCCCAAATCCCAAACTCCCTCCACAATAACTGATGCCCTTGGCAATCCCTTATCCCTCCGCATATGAAATCCCCATAGCCTTCTCCTACACCATACCCTAAGCAGTCTACCCAACCAGCCAACAAATACAAACAACAAGCACCATTCTAAGAGAAAATAGCTTCAAAAAATAGCAAAATAAAAAGTTTAGTTTCCTACCTCTCCATTAATGGAGTTTGTCCCACACAATAAGCTTTTTCAAAACCAAATTCCATCTAGAAAATAAGCAAAACCAACAAGCAAATGAACTCCAATCCCTTCACAAGAAAGATCTCCCAACACAACAATGAAAAACACCCCCAAGAGGAAAATATGCAAGCTTTACACATGAAAGGAAAGCACTCAAGCAAAGGAAGTGCACACACTTCAACTTGCAACAAGCAAATGCGGTCAAGAGGAATGTGTCCAAGCTCCAACAAGCAAGAACAAAACCAAGGAAGAAGGTGAACAAGGTTTCTATAACTAGCAAAAATGCACCTAAGGAGGAATCCACCCAAGCTTCAATAGCAGAGAAATGTGCCCAAAGAAAACCAAAAGCCCCAAGAGGAGAGAACCTAAAACATCAACAACCCAAATAAAGGAAAAAGTTTGACTTTTAAAGGAAGGAGGAAGAAGAGGGTGATGTGGATTCCAAGTGGGATGCCACCTCATTCATCCTCAACCCTAAAAGAGAAAGTCAACAACATTAAAAGCTCACAATAAATGCAAGGACAAATCAACTTACACACTCCAAGAGACCCATACTCCAAAAGGGACAACATTAAAAGCATGTAAGACAAGTACAATAAATGCTTTCAAAAAGGTCATATCAAAAATACATTAAACAATTCAAAACTTGCCCTCCAACCCATAAATATGGTTGGTAATTACTTTTAAGAGGGGTGGGACAAGTCTAGCTTGTCCCACAAGCCTCCAAATTTAGCCAATAAGCCAAATTCGAATTCCAAGGGAATGGAGTGTCCAACACTCTAAATATTATCCTAAATTCTCTTACAAATTCTCTTACAACTTGCATTAACATTAATAACTCCATTTATTACATTCCTTTATCATTTTGATTTATTTAATTTAAACACAAGGGTAATCACATTATTTACTCAACACACAACAATTAATAAAAGGGTAACACATATTACAATGAAACAAAAGCAACATTAAAAAAGGAAAAATAAAATCAAACAAGAAAACCCTTGGTCACTTTTAAAAGGTGATCCCCCCATGGGAATCCCTAACAACACTAACAATCAAACAGAATAGTTTCCATGGTGACCCCGTCGAATTCATCCAACATTCCTATTATGGTTAGTTTCAGTCCCCCGATATTGTTGTGATGTTTGTCCTACAAAATACAAATACCCCTTCGGCCTCGTGGCCATATCAGAATATCAAGAAATGACATAAACAACATCTAAAATAAAATAAATCACAACAACATCATGAATTCAACATCATCTTTTCAATTTAAATAACACTGTATATCATCCAATGATTTTCCATATCAAGTCTGTCCATAATTTCCAATATCACAAGGTTGAACAACATCAATAGTATGTCAAAGCCAAACAAGTATATCATCATCCATGTAAGAACATCTCAAATAATCAACATGCATAATAACTGAATTCAATTTCATAATAATCCATGTCTAACATCTATACATCATAATGATCAAAATATAATTAACATCCAAAAATGATTAACAGTATCGGATTAGTGTCTAAAAGTGTCAAAGGAAAGTGGGCATTACATCCCCCTCCCCTTAGACTCGACTTCCTCCTAGAAGTCATTGGAACAAACGTGGAAACTACACTCGTAACACGGTGGCATCCTCCCAAGTAGCTGCAGTCTCGTCATATATGTCCCACTGTACCCGTACCTGATCAATCTCTCTGCCTCGAAGGCCTAAGGTCCTACGATCTATGATATAGATGGGTTCGACCATCACCTTCCCCTTTATCCTACACCTTCAAAGAGGTCCAATCTAATACATGAGAAGGATCTATAATGTACTTCCTAAGAATAGAAACATGAAATACATCATGTACGCGAGACAAGCTAGGTGGCAAAGCTAAACAATAGGACAAAGGGCCGATATGCTCCAAGATCTCAAAAGGTCCAACAAAATGAGAAGCCAACTTAGAACCTTTTCCATAATGGATAGGGCTCTTATGTGGCTTGACACAAAGGAACACCTTCATGCCCACATCAAAATTCCATTATGTCCTATGCTGATCCGTGTACTTCTTCTATCTATCGTGTGCCTCCTGTAATCATTGTCTTATCATCACTACCTACGTCTCCATGTCCTACAAAAGGGTTGGTCCAAGAGACACTCTGTCCTCCAACCGATCCAAGCTAAGAGGTGTCTGCACTCTCTACCATATAAGGCTTGAAAAGAAGCCATGCCTATAGAACTCTAAAAATGTTGTTGTAGGAAAACTCCACCAAATATAGATACTCCTCCCATCTCACCTGATGATCCATCACATACATCCTGAGCATGTCCTCCAAAATCTGATTCACTCTCTCTATCTATCCATCTATCTTAGGGTGATAAGTTATACTGAAATTAATCTTTGTCCGAGGACATACTGCATAGTAGTCCAGAAATTAGAAGTGTACAAAGGATCACGGTCACAAATGATCTTCTATGGAATCCCATGTAACCTAACAATCTCATCCAAATACACATGCCACTGCACTAGCTTTATAAGTGGTCTTCACCGGTGAAAAATGAGAAACTTTTGTCAATTTATCAACCGTGACCATAATGGCATTATGGTGATATCTCGACATCGGTAGCCCGATAATGAAATCCATGGAAATGGTGTCCCATTTCCACTCGGTGTAGAATAAGGATAGAGAAGGCCAACTAGATGCCGATGCTCACCTTCACTTTTCGGCACTCTAAAAAAGCATGACACAAACCGAGCCATGTCTCTATGAAGTCCTCTCCAATGATACAATTGTCTCAAAGTTGCATGCATCTTCTTTACCCAAGGATGGGTGGAAATACGGTGCATGATGTGCCTCTACCAAGATGTCCTACCTCAAGCCTCCATCTCTGGGAACATAAATCTGACCTCTCGTGTTCCGAGAAGTCCATTTGCCTCTTGTGTGAAACCATCAAACTTCCCCTCAAGGGGTCTCTGGGAATCAAATCTCGCTCGTGAATCAGTAACGTAGAAGCTATCAAGAGGAAGCTGCTGAAGAATCCTACTCCGCAAATCTGTACCAACTGAAGTGGCCAAACTCAAATCCACGCTTCTACTGAGTGCATTTGCAACCACATTCTCCTTTCCTTTCACATGCTCTATCTCCATATCATACTCACAAAGCAACTCCATCCAACGCCATTGACAAGCATTGATTGGGCCATGTGAAAAGGTGGCGAAGATCTTAAATGATCCGTCCCGAGTATGAACTCGACCAAGAAGAAAATGCCTCCAATGAACCAAGGCATACACAACTGCAACAAGCTCAAGATCATGAGTCAGATAATTAAGCTCATAATCCTTGATTTTGTGAGACTCAAAGGCCACTACCCTTCCTTCCTACATCAAGCATGCCTCTAAGGCTCCAACGAAGCATCCGTGCACACGAAGAACTCACCATGTGGATCTGAAGCACCGCAAGAATGGATGCAAAAGTGAGACGCTCCTTCAAAGTGTCTTGAAGGCCTTGCTCACACCTATCGACCACACAAACTTCTTCCCTTTCCACTAAAGGGAAGTGAATGGGGTGTGTTATCGAGAGAAATCTGAACAAAATCTGGTAGTAAGAACTTGCCAACTCCATGAAGCTACGCACCTTGTCACGGTAGTGGGTGTTGGCCAATCCATGATGGCTTTAATCTTGGAAGGATCGACAGTGATACCTTCCCTAGAGATGATATGACCCAAGTCTGGACTTTAGACTGAAAGAAAACACACTTCTCCAAGTTCCCGTAAAGCTCTTGCTCACGAAGACAAGAAGAACTTTGAGGTGCTCCTCGTGCTCCTCACGCGTACGTGAGTAAATCAAGATGTCATCAAGGAAGATGAGCACGAAGCGATCCAAGAAGGTTTTGAATACCCCATTCATCAAACTCATAAACACAGAGGGGGGCATTCGTCAAACCAAAAGGTACCACAGTGAACTCATAGTGTCCATACCTCGTACGAAAAGCAGTCTTATGAATGTCTACCTCCGTAATCCTCAACTGATGGTAACCTGACTTGAGATCAATCTTAGAGAACACCGTAGCTCCCTTCATTTGATCAAACAAGTCATCAATATGAGGAAGAGGATAATGATTCTTAATCATCACCTTGTTCAATTGACGGTAGTCGATACACAACCGACAAGGATCCATCCTTCTTCTTCACAAAGATCATGGTGCACCCCAAGGGGATACACTAGGATGGATAAGGCCTTTATCCAAAAGGCCCTCTAACTACAACTTGAGCTCACAGAGCTCCGGGGTGGTCATCCAATAAGGTGCCCGTGAGATAGGCTCCGCTCTCGGAACTAGATCTATATGGAAATCAATCTCACGTGGAGGTGGCATCCCGATAGCTCCCCTGGAAAGACATCCACAAACTCTCCCAGAATGGGATGATCATCCAACGATGGTCCATGAGACCATCCTATGACTTGTCACTGATTGTGATAGCATACATCCGACAACCCCATCGCACACACCGCTTGAGCTGCATAGCGGAGATGGTGCGAATTGAAACGGGTCTCTTGACCCCGAAATCACCGACTCAACTCCAAGATCATCTACACAAGATATGGTCTTGTGATAACAATCCATCCTGGCCTATGTCCGATAACCAATCCATACCTAAGATGACTCCATACGAGCCCAAAGGAAGGATATGAAGATCGAAGAAGTGGTGAAAGATCCCAAATCTACAACACACTCCTTAACCAAGGAATCAACAGAGATCTTGGCTCCCGAAGCCATCTCAACATTCCAAATAAGACCTTGCCCTAGCGCCACCAGCTTGCATTCGCTCTACTAAATGCGGTGCAATAAAGAATCGAAGAACCAGAAGAATCAAACAATATGGAGGTAGGAATACCCCCAATGTTACCTGAAGTCTCGATGACTATGCTTTGGTGTTCAGCCTGGCGGTTCTAAACCATTGCATAGATCCTGTGGCTGCGCCCCATATCACCAACTGTAGGCTCTGAAATAGGTGCTTTACCATTACTAGGATTTATGAGGGAAGTCTCTCCAAAATTCCCTACCACTCCACATCAAAACATTTCCACTGCTTCTCCAAGGAGCGGCACCGCCGAGAAGGTGCCTAGAAGTAGGCATTGCGGATCCCGATGATCTGGCTACTATTTCTTGCTGCGGCCTCTACCGACGAGCTCCCATTGATTGAGCTCTAGGTCCACCATGTGTCCCTATTGGACCCTGTAGGAGGTAGGCCCCATACTCGACCTCTCCGTGCATCGGCTCTCTTTGGAGGCCCTGCATGGTGGGCGAGACTTTTGTTGCTGTTACTACAATGGTTTGAAGGATACCTTTGAAGACTACCGACTACCACGAGGAGGAGGAACTGAACCCCTTGATCTGTTGTCCTACATCTGCTTGAATGCGGTTCTTGACTCGAGTCTCTAGCTCTGGGTCTTACCTTAAGTCTCTTTTTCTATCTAAGCCTTCTCCATAGCCTCTGCTAAAGGTTTGTGGGTAGTGGATCCAAATTGCACGCTCCTCCAATGTCCAAATTGAGACCCAGTATAAAGCGTTGGTTCCACACCAACTCATCCAATATGTCCTCCACATGTATGAAGTAAGTCCAAAAACTTACTTTCATACTCTACCAATGAAAGGAATGCATGTCGAAGGTCGTGGAACTCATCGATTCTCTCTCTTGTATGAACCTCGAGATAGGTATCTACTTCTGAACCTCTCCTCAAACAACTCCCAAGTGACTATCTCTCCGAATCTACATGGAGTTTTACTCCTCGGTCCTCCACCATACTCGGCTCCATCCTTTAATAGGTGGATTGCAACATGAGATTTTGTGTTGTGGTGCAAGGACAAAGCTTGAAACATCCGCTCAAGCTCACTAGCAGATTTTTCTGAAAACCTCTTGTGTCACTTGAATACTTGTGACGGTTGAAAGTTTCAAGATTTCCTTTACGTGATTTGTTGTTGTGGGCTGATGACCTTTAGGCCTTTCTTCATGCTCATCTCCTCGAGCCTAGGGGTCCAAGATCTCTCTATGCCCCAAAACTTGGTCACCATGTCCCCTCAAAGAGGACTCTGCTCTAGCTGATTCTTCATGGAAATTCTCTCCTCCATGCTCCTCACTGGGTGGAGGAGGTGCATGTCCCTCAATGGAAGTGATTCTGTCATGCCTGCCATGCCCTCCAATTGAACCTCTGCGTAAAGCGACATTCACATCCTAAAGGGTCTACAAGATCTGTGGCAAGATGGCTGCCATAGCATTCTCCGAAGGTGGTATCTCTAAGTCTATGTGGAAAGACTCATCATCTTGTCTACGCCTCCTACACAACAAAATGAGAGTTAGCTCATCATTCTAAGTTTTCTTCAGTTTCAAAGTTTACTACCATATACAAGTTTTCAATCAGTTTGTTCTCTAAGTTAAAGATGTGCTAGCTTTAAATTTCATGTCTCAAGTTTTTTTTTCTAGTGTACCCAATGGTCCAAGCTTTTGAACCACTGCTCTGATACCAAGTATAGTGCCCACTTCAAACCAACACTTGAGACCTATGAACTAAACTAGGATTAGCTAGGAAAATTATGGTATAATATTTTTTTGATTAAGGGTTAACATCCACAAGGCAATAGACTACAAAGCAAGTTGAAGGTTGATAAAATCTTAGGTTTTAATTCAAGTTTTGTCTAACGAAAACCCAAGGAAGAAGATCACAACACTATCCCTTGACGTGCGTCAACAACCTTCTAGTTTTCATGCGTCAACACCTCCTAGTGACATGCGTCAACAACCCAGTTGTCACACGTCAACAATGTCCTAATCGACATGTGTCAACAACCCTTGGTTATCGCATCAACTCTTCAGTGACATGTTCAACAACCTTCATGTCGTGTGTCACTACATTCCTTTTTATGTGCGTCAACGTTGCATCAACAGTTCCCTATGACGCGTGTCAACAACCTCCCATTGTCACGTGTCAACTCTTTGTCCTTGACGCACGTCAACAACCTTCCATTGTCACACGTCAACTCTTTCTCCTTCGATGCACGTCAACAACCTCCCTGTTGTGCGGCGTCAACTCTTTCACTTTGACGCGCGTCTACATCCCGTTAAAACTTTTTTTCTCTGTCACGCATAAACTCTTACACTTGTTGCACGTCAACTCGTGATTGGGTAAGTCGGCAGAGAAAAAAAAAGCTCGAAAAAAAAATTCCAAGGCTATTTGATCCTTTTAATACAAAAGTTAGATTAATGGATTTTAAATGGATTGAAGGTTCTTTCTTGAGTGTTGAATTCAATTAAGTTCGTTGAGACTTAATGCTTCTAAAATGTAATGTTTCCATACTTTACTTATAAAGAAGATTGAAATTGTCCATTTCCAGATAAATTGATTACCATATTTAAAAAAAATAGAGAGAACTATTCTGATTCTTAGAACCATTTTCTATCCAACCCATTCCATAAAATTCAACAACATCTAACCATCAATATGCCAAGTCGATTATCAATTTTGTAACTTTGAATAAAAGAATAAACATTGTCTTTTTCCTTCATTTTTAATGAAATTCATTTCATCAAATGCAACTCAAATCAATACATAACACACGTTTTACAACCGAGAGAAAAAAACAATCCTTTATTGAATCAAACAACAACTTTACGATATCATTATTCCTTCCAAATTTCCAAAAACAAAATACATAATATATCACATTCTTTCAACATGTAATGATTGTAAATTTCACATTTACATATCAAACTTAAGCTTAGCCTTTTTTTCCAAAACAATGCGTTTTCTAAATAATAACAAAACGTTTCATCCACCTCAACGTGGGAAGGGTTACAATAATTTTACAAACAAGAGACTGTCAAAACTGAACATTTCTTTCTCCAGAACAACAACA
The DNA here is from genome assembly GCA_018340775.1 of Taxus wallichiana var. yunnanensis. Classification (NCBI taxonomy): domain Eukaryota; kingdom Viridiplantae; phylum Streptophyta; class Pinopsida; order Cupressales; family Taxaceae; genus Taxus; species Taxus wallichiana. The sequence goes on along the minus strand of CM031238.1, from coordinate 231,268,827 downwards.
GGCTGATTTTCTTCATTCTTCAGTTGGATCACAACAAGATAGGGGAAAGGAAATGCTCTCCACCCAACCAAAATATCCAATGAGTAGGGAGAATCCGTCCATTCTCATCGGCCCCCGAGCCCCAACCATAATGTAATAAAAGATGAAATCCAACACATGGCAACAATGGCTTCCACAAAACACACAAGGAAGCAAAATGCATATTTAAAAAGACATGTTTTACGAAAGATGTAGTTCCCAACTACATAACAATGCAAACAAACAAAGGCTTCATTAGCAAGCCAAATACAAGAGCAAGGATTCTATGGGGAGATGTTTATGCCTCCCAATGGGAAATGAGAAACAACATGAAATAACCCACCAAAATCATCTCCTTTCCATGCCCTTATACCCCCCAAACTTACTTCTTGTACCTCCCAAAACTTATCCCTTATCCCCCCAAAAGAGTAAGGAATGCAAGCTATTCCTTTTCCAAGGTAGTTCCCAAATCCCAAACTCCCTCCACAATAACAGATGCCCTTGGCAATCCCTTATCCCTCTGCATAAGAAATCCCCATAGCCTTCTCCTACACCTTACCCTAGGTAGTCTACCCAACCAATGAACAAATACAAAAACAAGCACCATTCTAATAGAAAACAACTTTAGAAAACAACAAAATAAAAAGTTCAGTTTCCTACCTCTCCATTAATGGAGTCTCATCCCACATAGCAAGCTTTTTCAAAACCAAATTCTAGTCCAGAAAATAGCAAAACCAATTATCAAATGAACTCCAATCCCTTCATAAGAAAGAGCTCCCAACACAACAATGAAAAACACCCTCAAGAGGAAAATATGCAAGCTTTACATAGCAAGGAAAGCGCCAGCAAGGAAGTTCGCACAACTTCAACCAACAAGCAAATGCAGCTAAGAGGAAGGCGCCAAGCTCCAACAGCAAGAACAACACCTAAGGAAGAAGGTGAAGAAGGTTTCTACAACCAGCTAAAATGCGCCTAAGGAGGAATCCACCCAAGTTTCAATAGCACAGAAAATGCGCCCAAGAGGATAGAACCCAAAACATCAACAACCCAAAAAAAGGCAAAAAGTTTGACTTTTAAAGGAAGGAGGAAGAAGAGGGTGATGTGGATTCCAAGTGGGATTCCACCTCATTCATCCTCAACCCTAAAAGAGAAAGTCAACAACATTAAAAGCTCAAGATAAATGCAAGGGAAAATCAACTTACACACCCCAAGAGACCCATACTCCAAAAGGAACAACAAAAGAGACCAATACTTAAACAATTCAAAACTTTCCCTCCAACCCATAAATATGGTTGGTAATTACTTTTAAGAGGGGTGGGACAAGTCTAGCTTGTCCCACAAGCCTCCAAATTTAGCCAACAAAGCCAAATTCGAATTCCAAGGGAATGGAGTGTCCAACACTCCAAATCTTATCCTTAAATTCTCTTACAAATTCTCTTACAACTTGCATTTACATTAATAACTTCATTTATTACATTCCTTTAACATATTGATTTATTTAATTAACACAAGGGTATTCACATTATTTACTCAACACATAACAATTAATGAAAAGGGGTAACACATTACAATAAAACACATACAAACATTACAAAAAGGAAACACATAAAAATAAAAACAAAGAAAACCCCTTGGTCACTTTTAAAAGGTGATCCCCCCCATGGGAATCCCTAACAACACAACACACACAAACAGCAGTTGCCATGGTGACCTGTCGAATTCATCCAGCATTCTATTATGGTTAGTTTCCAGTCCCCTGATATTGTTGTGATGTTTGTCCTGCAAAATACAAATACCCCTTCGGCCTCGTGGCCATATCAGTACATCCAAGGAGATAAAATTAACAACTCAAAATGAAATACAATCACAACAATATTATGAATTCAACATCACATTTTCAATGTAAAAAGCACTTGTATATCATCTAATGATTTTCCATATCAAGTCTATCCATAATTTCCAACATCACAAGGCTAAACAACATCAATAGTATGTGAAATCCAAACAATATATCATCATCCATGTAAAGAACATCTCAAATAAAAACATTTATAATAACTGAATTCAATTTCATAATAATCCATGTCCAATATCTATACATCATAGCAATCAAAATATAATTGACATCCAAAATGAGATCAACAGTATCAGGATTAGTGTCTAAAAGTGTCAAAGGAAAGTGGGCATTACACGTGTACCATTCTCAAAATAGGTTCTATATCTTATTGTACCTAATTAGATTTTGTTAAGACCTAGAACATAATAGACATCTATGATGTGATTCTTCACTCATTTCTTAATTTTAATGTTTATGAATCCTTTACCCATGATAACTACATTGTTATCATTCCAAGCAATTTGATCTCCAATTTCACATATTAATCTATACTTGCAAAAATGTCATTATTTCCACTCATGTGATTACTATATAGCCTACAATATCCAAATATCACTCTTCTTTAATAGTTTCTTTACCCACATTACACACAGTAAACATTGTACTATTTTCATTCTTGCCTGATTTGTTCTTGAAAATTTTGCACTTGATTACATTGTTTCTTTTTACACTCATTTGCATAGTGAAAATTTATTTGTTAGTAATGATGTTGGACATTATATTTTTCATACCTTTGACCTCCATGATTGTTTTTATGATTTTTTCCTCTCTGCATCTTCAACTTGCGAAAAAAATGGAGTTGGATCTTCCTTCTTCATGAAAATTGTTGATCATTCGTTTGCTTGTAATAAATGCATTACTACCTCCTTTTCCTTGTGTGCCTCATTACTTGAACTAACATGTGTGAGTTGAATTCATGTTCTAGGGTAGAATTTCTTTTCCAATTTAGCACACATTTAGCATTTGTTCATGGGTTTGTAGAGACCCCATCAACTCACCAAGAGACAATTGTGCTAAGTCTTTCAACTCTTCGATTGTAACTACAATAGAGTCATACCTAGTAGGTAGAATTCTATTTGGAATTTTTCTATATTTCTTAGATCCTCTAATGTATCACCATGAGACTTAAATTGATTTATAACTTCAATTGCATGGGTAAAAAAACATCAATTGAATCGAAAATTTCATATGTAGATTTTCAAAATATCTCCTAAGAATTTGTAATTTTGGTAATTTAACCTTATTAGTACCTTGATATATTATTTATAATATTTTTCATTCTTATTGTATAATGAATAGTAATTTGCATCCTTTTATTGTTCTCTTTTAACAAATTCTTCTCTCGATACAAAAAGGAATTGAATGTCGCTTGATTACAGTGTAAATTTTAGTACAATTTAATGTTTTTTAATTCACAAATATTTGGGTTTTTGAAATTTGGATTTGGCTAATTTTTAGGGGTTAGGTCGCTTGCTATTTCGCCTAAATTTTTTTGGGTTAATTCCCTAACGTTTATAGTAATAGAGAAATTTTTATATTCAAATAATCTCCATTCTTGCATGGAAAAAGAGAATTTGTCTACCATTCGGTAGCCTAATGTTGTCATCGATAGTTGATACCATCGACATTGTTTCCTTTCAATTTGTGGAATTCATGAAGATTTCGGAAGTCATGTATAGAAATTCGTCAAATGATATCTATATTTTTTTAGAGAGGGGGAGGGCTTAAAATTTACCCTACCTAATTTGTAAGTTTTGTAAATCCGTATTCGATCAAACACCACACATCTTGGGGGAAAGAGTGTATTTGTCTTGATATTGTAGTCTAATCATTATTTTTCTCATGGATTAAACTAGAGATTTGAAGATAGGTAAGGTGGTTGTTCTTACAATCACCATAAGCTGAATTGAAAGCTTCAAACTTGACTAGTAAATCTAGATAACAAATTATCTTTGATACCAATTTAAATATATTCTTTAATACCTTGAATTTCTATATATGTAAAAATAAATTGAATAAATAAACTATTATATCAATTTTAAATACACGTAAAATAAATTCTATAAAATGAAAAAGTCTTAAAAAAAGACTCTTCCTATTCCACTTACTTGAACTTTTTCTCTTCTATACATTCTAGTCTAACTAAATAAAAACCTAGAGGCTACACACAGATCTATGCAATTAGAATACTTTTCCAAATCCTATTTTGAAAGCTGTTTTTTTGATGTTTGTTTTTCTTATTTTTATCCTAAATCTTGCTTTATTACTTATTAGTAATTCCATTTACTTCTAAAAGTAAAAGTTTACATTATGTGCATGCATGTATGAAAGTATTTGAAAATGATTGTAAGTTTATATTTCTAATAGAATGTGTTTGTTTATCGAGAATCCGAATGAAGATTCTCTAGATAAGTTTCTAGATAAATATGATGTCAAATATCATGGCATTTTTAAATCACTATTTGTGATGGACAAGAGTGACATGGTGAGTTTTAAATCTCGAGTTAGATTAACTAATTCAAATTTTAATATGCTCTTATATACTAAAATTTTGGTCTCATAATTTTTAATTTTAGTTTTAATTGCAAGGCTAAATCATCTTGAAAGACTTGTGTTGCATTAAATTTCTATTTCACGTGTTGAGAGACTATAACCTAAGCACTAAAGAATATCTAAATTTTCTTGTCCAAAGTTCAACATTCATTAATTTTCAATCATTATTCATTCCCAGATTCAAACAAAATGGCCAACCATCAAATTCAAAAGGTGATTTTCCAATGAAGAAAGTCTACCTACTATCCTAATGATCCCAATACAATGCATGGAAGTATAGGAACGAAACGAAGCCGGTTTGGTATGGTGTAGAAATCACAAAAGAAATCGAAGGAACCATGACCGGGGCCCAATGGTTGGCACTTGTTGGAGAAATACATGGAACAGAAAGAAATATGCCATATTTGTTGATATTATATTTCCATGTCTTCTTACAATTGCTTTGGCCTCTTCCATTACTTTTATTGTATGGGTAATGCTGACAGATACAAGTTTAAGGAATGGGCAAAAGCAAAATATGCATGTCTTCCTGCAGCCCTAGTCTTTACAAGGTGGACATTAACTAAGTCCGTAATGGGAATTATAAAACCAGTTAGTAGTCAACTCATGAATTACATGTCATTTCTAGATCACACGAGATAAACCGGGTTATCAAGAAAGGGTTATCTCGAATATCAAATTCTTGAAAGAAGAAATGGGTAAACAACCCCATGGTGCATTCACTACATTTCTCATGCTATGGAAGTGGACCACGTCATTGTTCACTACCATTCTCATGCTATGGCGAGTGGATCACATTATCTATTTTAAATCCTGCACGCTCTAAAAGAGATACTAGAATTGTGGAAGTAGCCACCGAGATTGCAAAAGTAGCCCCTGCATTAGTAATAAGTCTTACAAGAATCATCGTTTTTGTAGATGATTTGGATAGGTGCAACGAATCGTGATTTTGCGGGTGTGCTCGAGTGTAATTTATCTTCGTTTTCTTTCATGCATTATTAATGTAATTTGTTGAATATATTCCATTGTAAGTTTTGAGAATAAATTGTAGATGGATTCGAGTTTTTATATTTTTCTTGATGTATTCTCGCTTTTTATATTGTTCTAGATGTATTCTATGTTTTCGAGATAGGCGGGGGCCGAATTAAAGGTTAGGAGCGCCCTAGGCAGTAATTGAAGTGGACGCCCTTCTTACATATTTAGTTGGTAATTTTTCCCATCAAATAAATAAATAAAAGCTACGTACCTTATTTTATTTAAAAAGTTGTATAAGGATAATAATAAATCACTAATTTAGACAAATTGGTATACAAAAGAAAATATATATATTCTATAAAATTTTCATATAAGTAAAAGTAATAATCGATAGCTTGAGAGAATTAATCACAGGAGGTGCTCAGAATGCAACAAATATAATTTTTTATACAAGGCTTATTACTCATCTTATTTACCAATGTCAAGTAGGTGATGAGACTCAAAACTGAACAAAGCATCATTTATTTGCAAATTAGTAAAACTTCTTAGGAGGCTCCCATGGTTTTGTGAAGAGTGGTATTTGGACCAAGCCTACAAATTCCTCCATAAAAAATAGACATTTCCCTCAAAACATTAAGAACAAAGAATTAAATCATTCTTTCTTTCAATTATACTTGCCTCTACTAGCTACACCAATGACATTATAAAAAATACGTGAACCTTTTCTAAGAAAAAATTCACACTTGAATTATCTAGAGCTACATTAGAGAAAGAGTAAAAATACCAAAAAAGTTGTATAAGCTTAAAAATATACATATTTATTTTTACTTGCAAAAATATTATAATACCTTTTATGTGTATGCATGAAATTTCTGCTACTTTATAATAATATCAATAAAATTAAGGTAAATAATAGTAATGTTAAGTTTTAATAATAACAAAAAATTAAAAAAAAAAAAAAGATTTAGGCACCCCCTAACTGTTGGCGCCCTAGGCAGTTGCCTAGTTTGCCTAGGGCTTAATCCCCCTCAGAGATAGGTTTATGTTTGAGTGCAGTTTTATCAAAGAATGAATCTTGTGTTGGCAGTGTGTGAAATCAATGTTATTCGGGAATGGACAAAGATTTAATAGAGAGAGCAATAATAAAAAAATATGGAGATGCCAAAGAAAATAAATCCTCGAGCATAATAAGGAGTTGGCCAATATGTATATATAAAAATCATACAATTGCCACTAGACTGGCCGACCCTAGTAAAGAGGAATCGAGGAGATTTCTCAAAGGACGATTGGGTGTGTTTGAAATAAAACTTCCGAGACGGGTAAGATGAGATTAGGAGATGATTTGTAGTGAGGGAAAGAAATAGCATTCAACTTCTTGAATGTTTTTTTCTTCCATGTTATATTTTTTTGTTGGTTTTTAAGTCTCTCTTAAATTTCCACACATGTAACTTTTCATTTTGTAGTTCTTAAAATGTTCAATTTCCGCACTATAATGATAGATTCTAGAGCGTCAAGAGTATCAATCCCACATGCTTTGAGATCGAAAGGGAGAGCGAGAAAGAAATCAATCCAGTCCGGACTTTACTATAGAGATGCAGAACCCAGCAGAAACAAGTAAGAAAGGAAAAACTTCCACATTAATTGTATTTTTAGTCTTTTTAATCTACAACTAAAGACGACATTAATCCACTGAGATATCAATGCTATAAGTATGCTAGCAATTTGATATTTCCTTGAGAGGTTATTCCTATGTAGATTTAATAATGTACAATCTCTGTTATTCATAGATTGTAGTATCTATGAAGTAAATTAATGTTTCTTCTCGCATAGCTACACAAGCTCCAACAGAAACAGATCCTACGGTAAGTCTAGTTATTCCAATAGGAGCGAAGCTACTCAAGGAAATTATTCAAACAGAGGTGCTAGTGATGAGTGATTTATGCGAAATACAATTTTTTTGTATAAACGAAAACCGATTTTAGTTATAGTTTTCCATAAAGACTACAAAATTTTGACGACACTTGTTTGTGTAGGGATCAAAAGTTCTGTTTCATTAATACCAATAAGAGAGATTTTGTTTGTAACCTATAGCGAAGGAGAGCAAGATGCCTTTTGTTACTTTCGGAGATGGCTACGAGTGCAAAAACTTCCACGAGAGTGGAAGTGCCTTCTTAATTACCACGGACTAGTGTGGTATATATTCCTTATTAGCAATCAAGCAAAGGTCTTAGCATTTGGATGGCGGAGTTCACTGATCGCTGGATATTTGTGTGTTGGGAATGGAAGGACAACATGAATTTTCCTATAAAGGTATACCAACCTACATTAATAGGCTCCAGGGCCGAATAAAAGGTTAGGAGCGCCCTAGGCGAGAATCGAAGTGGACACCCTTCTTACATATTTAGTTGGTAATTTTTCCCATCAAATAAATAAATAATAAAAGCTACGTACCTTATTTTATTTAAAAAGTTGTATAAGGATAATAATAAATCACTAATTTAGAGAAATTGGTATACAAAAGAAAATATATATATTCTATAAAATTTTCATATAAGTAAAAGTAATAATCGATAGCTTGAGAGAATTAATTACAGGAGGTGCTCAAAATGCAACAAATATATTTTTATACAAGGCTTATTACTCATCTTATTTACCAATGTCAAGTAGGTGATGAGATTCAAAACTGAACAAAGCATCATTTATTTGCAAATTAGTAAAACTTCTTAGGAGGATCCCATGGTTTTGTGAAGAGTGGTATTTGGAACAAGCCTACAAATTCCTCTATAAAAAATAGACATTTCCCTCAAAACATTAAGAACAAAGAATTAAATCATTCTTTCTTTCAATTATACTTGCCTCTACTAGCTACACTAATGACATTATAAAAAATATGTGAACCTTTTCTAATAAAAAATTCACACTTGAATTATCTAGAGCTACATTAGAGAAAGAGTAAAAATACCCAAAAAGTTGTATAAGCTTAAAAATATACATATTTTTTTTTACTTGCAAAAATATTATAATACCTTTTTATGTGTATGCATGAAATGTCTGCTACTATTTAATAATATCAATAAAATTAGGGTAAATAATAGTAATGTTAAATTTTAATAATAACAAAAAATTAAAATAAAATAAAATTTAGAGGCCCCCTAACTGTTGACACCCTAGGCAGTTGCCTAGTTTGCCTAGGGCTTAATCCCCCTTGCAGATAGGTGCGCTACCTATCTCACAAGCCCTGTGAAGAGCAGTCATTTCTTTCTCATCTGTGGCGTCGATCAGCGCTTTTCGTTCTTTCTCATCACATTTCTGCAGAAGACTCTTTGCAAGCTCTAGTGCCTGATCTTCATTGTAACCCCGTCCCGCAGCCGCAGCACAGTGTAGAGCCGTTGTTTTGTTTTCGCAGCACCCAATTGCATTGGCTGCTCGCGGCCGAGCGCAGCATTGTAAAAGCATATTTACCTCCGGGATGGCGAAATCCAAACCCTTGACCTTTGTAATCGTGATTAAAAGCACGTGTAGAAGATCATAATTACCGATGTCAGTGTAGCATCTCCACATTGCGTTGTCTTGAAGCATCTGTTTAAAACATGTTGGATCGCCTGAAGCCTTCTCAGTCAAGTAACGAAAAATCTTGGGAGCACAATCCTCGGCCATTCATTATGTTGCAGGGGTGCATGTATAATGTCGCAATCAAATTCTAGGAGACAACAAAGAATTTTACTGGCGAGAATAAAATTATTTTCAATATTTACCCTAGAGATGTGGCGAACACAGTGAAATGCATACGCGTTTACAATAGAGTATGCAAAAGAGTCACTGAAAAAGCTCCAGAATGCTTCCGCTATCTCAATCCAAGCATCATATGAAAGCCAGACGGGCTCCACGGACAGTGGAAAAAGTTTTTCCTGCGTGAATCAATTGTAAAACGGCCTCCAAAGTTACTATCAACAAATTCCGCAGCATCGGGATCTTCTTTTAGAAATTCGATAATGCCACACATCACATCTTTGATCGAATTCCGGCCATAATACGTCTTCTTTCCTGCTTTTTCACATGCCGCACCAACCAAATTACCAAGGTTTCTTGCGAGCTTACATATTTTCACGTTCATCTCTCTAAACTTGGCGGCATCGGTGAGAGGTAAGGGTATGTTTCCATCTCTTACATCGCGTATGTCCATCAACTCTGATTTTGACCAACAGTTAAACAACCAGTAAACTACCTCAAAATTCCAGTCCTCCGCACACAATAACAATGCCACCTCTTTCCCTAAATCGCCGAGACTAACATCCACATACGCACTACCTGAAAGTATTTTTCAATTATATTAACATTTAGACTTGCGTTCCATCACCGGTTATATTATTCTGCATAAGGTACGTATATGCCTTCTTAACATATTTCCCCCACCCCCAATATATATATATATATATATATATATATATATATATATATTTCTCAAGGTATTTTGTTTTATTTTTCATTACCAAACAAATATTTTATTAAAAAAGAAAAATGGTTGCAATACACAATTCTATTTGATATATCTTCAATTTTTTTTTGTTTTTAGGTTGAAGTATATCGTTCTATATCCTTATTTATTTATTCTACTTCTACAATGGTGGAACTCTAAGAGATATTATGGAAAATGCGCAGTCCCATAACAACAATAATGAGCTTTAATATACAGAGCATGCATCTAACCTCTCCGATAGAGACCTCATGTAAAGTGAAATTTCCAAATGTAATTTCAGTCCAAGGAATTGGCCACTTGGATAAGGCCAAAGGTGTAACTTAACTTCCATCTCTTGTTTTATTAACACGTGTAATGGTGATTACTATCTTGATCTTAATTGAGGCGTATACACCGACCACAAATACATACATATTGCACTTGCCTTTGGGAATTGGATTGATGTTCATCATTTATTATAAATATGCAATCAAAATGTTTTTGCACATTTAATGAGCATCTTCAATATCCTAATCGACTTCGTATTTGATTTACAAGATTTTGAAATGATTAGGTGAATTTAACCAATGATTAAAGTGAAGATTAGTTTAAGTTTATTTGCACTGTTAATTCGAGAGTTTGATGTGTTGGATGGGGATTTTATCATTCATGAAACATAACAATCATGTGATTTATTTCTTGAATAAATGTTTATTTAACTCAACATGTCAAAATTTTCTTGAATTATTGTGCTTGTCAAAATCCAAAATTATAATGTTCAAAACTATGTATATCAACAAATATGTAACTAACTATTCCGTCTTTACTCATTTGTCTAGCATCTTTTTATTAATAGATCACGAGACTATCCTTTTTCACCTCTATAATAGTGAATAAAATATAATATTTTCTTGTTCATTTATGATAATTTTTTATTTGTTAGTCTTTTTTATTTGATAATTTTCTTGTTCATTTATGATAAATATATAATCTTTCTTATTTAATTAATATTTATTTCTTGTTGCTAATGGGTTCTCGGTGGAGTGGTTAAGACGGATGGTTGTATCTACCTCCACCCGGGATCAAATCCCACTTAGGCACGATCCATGTTCGGGCGGTGATGTTCGAGGTGGCGCGGTTGGCGAGGCTAATTTAATAGAGGTGGATTCTAGTTCGAGATTGCCTACGCTAGAAGTGTGTTCAAATTTTGGTGATTCTGTTTCGCTAATTGTTGAGTTTAAATGCTATATTGTGGTTGAATGTACTTGGTTCATAGCTTTGGTCAAAAGCATTTATCTATCTAGAAAAATATTCATCCACTTTTATTTCTTATTTACAATTTTTTAATATAGGAAGAGAAGGTGATGATAGGGTCATCCACCTTCATAGCATCATTCTCCAACTGTGATAGATGTTTTGTTTTAGACCCAATCAAATCTCTTGTCATGCCCACCTCTTCTTGTAGAAGCTTAATTTTCGACTCATTGCTTCTATTTGATGATGGACATGGATTTTAGCACCATTTGGATACTATATGTTCTTATTATGGTTCTTTTGACAACACTTGTGGTGATTTGGGTGCATAACGCCAAGCTAGTATTATGGATCATTATCTTAGCTCTTGCATGGTATGGTTTTTGATATCTACATGTTATAGTACAGTTGATTTCATTTCATATGTGATAAATTGACGTATGGTTTTGTCATATACTTGATGATCATTTGATTTGTAATGGCTAATTGGATGTCGTCATGTAATGTTTAGATGGATAGTATAGTTTGAGTTAAAATGAATGTATAGGATTAACGTTTATCCATTTCATACTGACATTTATTGTGATGTAATTAGTGAGCTATATCCATGATTGATTTATTAAGATTATTTGATTAGTATATTTTATCGAGTTGGTATGTTTAATGTTTGCATTGAGTGTGCAGATTTCAGGACACAAGAGAACGTAGGGTTTCAGAGCTACACCTTGGGTTTGCACAAGTGGCTAAGCTCGGGCCAAGTTTGTAGGCATGTTTTATTGTGTGTAGCCTTGTGTGTATGTGGAATATTCATGTTTGGGAACCATGGGTGATCCCTAATTGTAATTTTGTTAATTGTAATTTATTTTAGTCTTATAATGAGCTAGTTTAGGGACCTAGTGGTCCCTACATGTGTTAATTGTGTTTTAAGTTAATTAATTATGTTGTTTGAAGTATGGACCACCTAATTGTCATGTGGGTGGGCCCCACCACCTCAACCCTTGTTCCATTTATCCCAATCTCGAATTTGGGCTAAATGTGGCAATTTTGGGGACCTCTTTTCACTTTGGGAGCTCCTTTCATGGAAATGAGACCTTTGGACCCTACCTAATGGTAGGGGGTCTATTTTCAAGGCCAAGTGGAATTTTATCTCCCATTTGACCCCTCACACATAACTATCTTGTAAGAATGATTAGTTTTGTGTGTCTTAAAAGTATTAGGGTGTTGAATTTATTTACATTTTTGGGGAATTTGGGAGATTACCTCATGCAAATGGGATTTGTTTTATTCTCTTTGTATTTTTGGGAATATTTTTTGGGGAGATGATAAGGGTGACACATATCACCCTCTCATTTGGGAGAATTGTAAATATTCATTCTTTTATACTACCTCATGGAGAGGGGTTGGGGAGTTTTTGGTCATTCTTGCTTTGGGAGTTGGAGATTTAGAGAGTGATTGGAGATTGTAGCTTTGGAGTGTTGGTTTTTAATGCCCCCTCCTCATCTCCCAACCATCAAGGTTCGGGTATCACCTCTACACTTGGCCTTCGGTACATACGAGGAAATTCAAACTCCTATCAAGGTCACTAATACCTCTCTGGTCACCTTTGAACATCATCCGTGACTTAGGATAATCTATCTTCCCTTGTTTATTTTGGTTGGATAATAATTGTATTAACATCCTTACTGTTTATATAATACGTAACTTGTATAGAATATTGTATTGTTTAAAACTAACGTAATAATAATAATAATAACAATAATAATAGGAATTATTAAGACTAATGATAAAACAAGAAGAATATGTATAGCATAAAATACAAAAATGATTTAAATGTATATACATTAATAAAAGGAAAGTAAATATAATAGGGCTTAGTGAATGGAGTAAACAATTTCATGTGAAGCCACATGTGCTAGCTGCCTTGGGAAGGTGTGAAAGCATGGGGAGGATGTATGTTGTTGACTAATGAAAGAGTGGGATTTATAAATGGAATTCATACCTATAATTTCCCTTGTACAAGAATACAACCAATTTAACTAATGCTAGAAGTGTAAACCATGTTGAATTGTGTTAGATTTTAAATTTAATAGTATTTGGAAAGCTGCAACGATGACGGAAGACATGGGTTTCCTCACGGGAAGTCACTCTATTTTGTCTATGCAAGAAAACAGTCACCAACCTAACTAGTTTAATTTTCCTACATACTCTCTGCATGGGCCAAGATGCCAACTCTAGAGCGAGGTTTGGTCACTCATCAAAGCATAAGATCCTTTGTACATGGCATGAATTTCCTCTGTTGCATAATAGAAAGGTGTTTTGTCGGATGTTGCAATTTCAAATGTTCGGTAGATATGTATGCAAAATATGGAAGCGTGCACTTGGCATATGAACTATTTAAACTAAATGCCTGAAACAAATGTGGCATTAATTGCAATGATTGTAGGAAACCAAATCATAATGAAGACGGGATAAAATTTTGTTAGATGTTGTAGTTGCAAGTGCTCTAGTAGGTATGTATGCAAAATGTGGAAGCATGCACTTGGCATGTGAACTGTTTGACTAAATTCCCAAAAGAAATGTGGCCTCGTTGACTACAATGGCTGCAGGATATGCAAAAATGGGTTTTTGAAAAGGCTTAGAAAATTTCAAGCAAATGCAATTGACATGTGTAAATTCAAATTTCATGTGCTTTACCTGCATCCTCCCAATGTGTGTCAAAATAAGATTTTTTTGTTTGTCCTTTACTCCTTTGTTAGAGATTTATCAAGCAATGAATCTGAACTGGAATCTTCATAACATGGTGATTTGGATGAGAGAATAGTGTCCGGTTGGTAATTTCCCATTAGGTTTGAGCCAAGTGTAAAAATTGATTTTGAGCTTGAAATGGCTATGCTGGTTGATCCTGGAAACGAGTTGGGTGCATGTGTGAACATTGATGATGTAACTAATCATATCTTTTGACTGGTTTTAATGAATGATTGGAGTGCAAGAGATATATAGACATGAGAAGCTCAACCTCTTGGACCATTTTTTAGGAAATAAATTTAGAACAAATATCTCACCTTGGATCATCACTCTAGAGGCATTAGAACCTTTCACTTATAAAGCTCCAACTCGGGACACCACTTGTGTATTGTATCCAGGAGGGGAGCAATAGTCAACGGTTACTGGAGAAAATGCTACTTTTATCAAAATGAAGAAGAGGACTGAGGACAAGGAGGTGCTTCATGTGGAAGCATTCGCTAGACACCCAAATAAATTGGGTCTCTTGGAGTAGATCCTGACCGTGTAAGCTTCATTTTTGGTTTTTTGGTTGTAGCCTTGCATTTGGGGAGTGAGAGAGGTCAATATCTCATTGGAATGAGTTCTATTATAGAAGTAAGTTGAAAATAAATAATTATGTGTATAAGGTTGTAATTTGGCTTCATCGTTAGATGGTTGGCACTTTGGGTTAAGCCTTAGAGAGAGGGAAATGGTGTAGTAGTGAATAAGAGTAGAATCCTCCTAGTATCGGCTATGATACCTTGATCCACTTCTTTGGCGAGATGAGTTGGACCTTGCAATCTCGACAACCATTTGGACCTTGGTAGCTTGTGCATGTTGTGCTTATTTTGAGCCACTTTGCCGATTCGTTGTCCCTCAGGCATGGTCTCCTTAGCTTATCTTTTATAATTTTCATATAATTTGGATCTTCGTTTTGCAATGTAATAGAAATAATAAACCATTGGATAAGTGTACAATTGAGTATTTTAATTAGAATGTTAGTGTGAAACAATAAAACTCTACCTGGTCATCTATGCTACCGGTTTACAAATTGACCATCAACCATGTTGTTACCATAACCTTGTATGTGCTAGACTCACGGTATAAAAATTAGGTGCTTGTTTCCGTTGGTTTTGGGCGAGAGCTAGATGAGTTAACTAAAACAACCATTTTATCTTCATTGCAAAGTTAGAAAAATGCTATTTCGATTACTTGCAAAACAAAACTCCGAGCCCCATAAAAGAGATGTCCAAGCGTCATATGTGTTCCCTGTTATGTAAAGAGTTGCATCAAGCATTAGCTCAACCTCGTTTTACCATTTGTGTTCTCTTCATCGCTCCTCTAGGATCCTTGTTACCCCGTTTTACACTTTTATGAAGTTGTTAAAATTGAAAGTTATATTTCATTTTGCTTGCTTAGTTTGAATCCTAAGTAAGCGAAATGTTTTTCCGCCTTCGCAAAACTCTAGTATTTTTACAAGAAAATTTCCTGGTACCTTCAGTTTGGGGAAAAAAATCTTCTTGATAGTTTGGAAAAGGCATTTTCTAGGCCTTGGATCACTATTTGATTAGGTCAAACTGACTCAACTATGACCGGTGGCTCTAAAAAACTTGTCGCCATTTGCAACCTGTTTTCCAGTTCTTAGTTACTGTCAACTCCAGACATATTCTCTATATATAGGAGGGCATGTAGGAATCTTCTGTGGAGATTCCAACCATCGAAATTCAATTTTAGAATGAGTGTTCTTAGCCCTCGACCTAAAATTGGTTGATGTTAGAACTAGCCTAATTCTGATTAGCAGCCCCGGAAAACTAGTCGCCAATCGTAAACTATTCTTGAGTTCCGAATTCCCTTAGTTCCTGTGAACTCTTGGTATATAGGTGGACACGTAGAAACTCTCTTGTTGTGAATTTTATTATCAGTAAGAATAAATTTTTTAAGCACACTTTCTTAGCCTTCGAGCCAAAATTGGGCATTTTTGCAATTAGAAGGAAAATGTAAAAGAAATTCATAGGACCCTAGTAAAGTTAGAAAATCACCCTAGAAACTTATTAACACTTGTAAATAACTATTTGAAACTCTATCTAATGGCTTGGAATGTGAAATTTGAGTTTTGGGAAAATAGTGTTTTCTCTCCCCTTATTTAAGAAATGAAATGAACATATGCCATAACCCTCTCTTATTGCGTGTGTATTATTATTAAAATGTAAATGGAAAAACAATAAAGTTAATTATGCTAGATCTAGGTGGATGCCATGCCAACGATTTATCACTGATTTCACACTCACATGGTTTTTTCATGATGTAAGTAAGATGGTGAAACGACATGGTTGTGATTCATTGTATATTATTGTAATTCATGTATGTTAATGGAAAGAAATTTTTATGTATTTCTATGTTACAGTAAAGACTTATTATTGAAATTTGGAAATATGAATGAGATGCTAGATTTAGGGTGCTTTGGGAAATGTGTATTTAACTATAGGTTTTCTTTTGATTTAGATTTATGTATGGTATACAAAGGGAGGGTTGGATATATATGTTAAGTGAAATTGTAGAGGATAGTTCAACATTTTGCGAAGTATTGAAAGGTTTATTAGTGAAGTTTTGTAATATTTTAGATGTTAGGGTTTAAGGGAAATGTTCATCTAAACATGGGTGTTATCTTGATCCCCAAATTTTGTATTGTAAAAGTTGGATATGTATGTTAAATGAAATCGAATTTAATATCTTATAGTGCATTCTTGTTGTGAAATTTATGATGAAATATCCAGAGTGTTGTGTTATTTAACTAGCAAATATAGAAAAGAAACCTAATTATAACAATCAACCTTAGTTTAAAACTTGTGCATATCTACCCTTCTCGCATGATCTTTATTAACACAGAAGAAACCAAAACCTTAGAATGAACTTAAAACTTTACGCTTGATAACACCTTCTAGCTTAAGTAACTAAGATCCCAAGTTTGAGTTGGTCATTATATCCTATATGCTTAGTGACATTGTCGTGAACCCGACAATTAGGAACCACATGGTAAAAATTTATCTTGGGTATATGTTCCCCTTGTGGGAATGATAGTTGTGTGTGTAGTAAGGAGAATGTGATTACCTTTAGGTATTACTCTATGGGTAACCAAACCCCAACATAATGTAAGATCCTCTTGGTCGGGCACACATGTAAAGTGAAGAGTGTAGGTGGTGAAGATCGCTAACTAACCTTGGAATTCACTGTATGAGTTGGGATCATAAATGAACTCGATACCCAATTTCTATTATCGTTTGGATTATATGGTGCAATACTAAGAGTTATTTATGAAACTTAACAACATTTCAATCTATGATTAGTTGTGGGAATGTAACCATAATATGTCGTGTTAGGAGAAAAGTGAAACTTATATCATTCATATAGCATGTTTAAACCATCTTGTGGTAAGAAAAGGGACCCATGTTGTGTAAAATCTAATGCAACCCTTAATCCTTTAAATGATGAACTATTCCATCTTGCTCTCCCACTTGTCCCATTATGTCATGGATTCATGATGTGAAAATATGGGGTTATATTTTTAGAGATAAACTCCCTTAAGACAGGGACTAGTGGTCTCATTGAGGATTCAAATGCCCCAACAACAAATAGGTTACACAATTCATTACAAAAAGGTATATGAACCTAATTAGGGAAAATCCTCTTAAGTCGGACATAAAATGATACTCAAAGAAACCTAATTTAGAAAACTAAAATAATGAAGTATGTTGCCATGCTATGACTCATCGAATCCTTAACTAATTTTTGGATCATAACTATGGTAAAAATTATAATTGATGTTTTTCCTTGGGAAGGGTAATCATGAGCTGTTATTCCACGAGGTAAAGTAAAACACAATTTTCCTTGTAATATGATTAAATGCTCTTGCTGTGAATAAAGAACCTACCTTGTATATGATACTTATTGTGTATGAAATCAATTACCAATTTATAAATGAATGAAAGAAACTTGACCTAAAATCCCCGAGAAATTGATGTGAACCTTTCCCTCCTTTGGGCTAACACTTGTTCCATTACATAATTAAGGTATGATACAAGATCAAGATGCATTCCCTTAGGAGTGAATCCTAGTTACAATACATAGTAGTCCGGTGTGTAAATAAATACCATAATAACAAATGAGTGAATTAAACAAGTAATTGAAATAATATAGATGATCCTTATTTAATGAGATACTATGAAAATTAAATGTTAAACAATATAGAGAAAATCTAGAAAAAGGTGAAAAGGAATGTATGATTCCCACATTATGAGCCTTTTTAGAACTTAAGTTAAAGATTGAAACATAATTGTAATAAATGTGTAATCCTAAAATATTATGCCATGGGAAAACCCTATCTATAAATGTATACTGTAGTTGAATCGTTACGTTGTGCCTTGTCAAAAAAAAAGGCCTTGAAGTACATCACATGTTTTTGAAAGAGGGTTTAAAACCCGCAAGCGAGGATCACAAGGGATGACGTGCACATCAACGAACGTGCGAACGGCAGCGTGAAGAGATCTCGGGAGGAGCGAGCATCAACCGAATGTGCATGTAAAGATTTGAAACACGGGTAGAACCTGGTTAAGCCATAAAACTCTCCTCTATCTCATAAATTAAATGGGGTGTACATATAGGAGGTGTTGAGTAACCCCCAGTGCTGCAATCATGACAACTCGAGTAGAGAGGGGGAGTTACATTCCCAGAATAGAATTTTAACTCCCAATGGTGCATATGACCTTGACGACCGATACTTGTTGCTGACGCGTAAGAGAATCTCATAGTGACCCCTAAATGACACGTGGACCTAAGATCTCACCTAAGTGAGATGACTCACCTAATGATGTGGAAAATAATACACACCAACACCCCCTTCATCATAACTTAAGATGAGGCGGAAAGGCGAAATGAGAAATGGGTAAAGCCACAAAGCCCGATGAGGTACCGTGCACAAGAAAAAGGTCCCAAGCGGTGAAGGAAAACCCAGTGGGAAAAACATCCACCACAAGAGAAAAACACACTCTCTAATATAAGAAAGATGCCAAATATGGGTCCAGGTCATAGACGAGCACGAAAAGGTACCCATGTCCAAAGAGTAATCTCTCGGAAAGAATTAGAAAAGAGAAGAAGAGGGAGATGAGAGGAATGCGAGAAGATGCCATGGACGGATCGAACTCGCGGCTCTAGGAGGTCTCGAGAAGAATGTTGATGATAAGATCCTCTTCCGCCTCGGGTGAAGAAGAGCCACTGCTTTGAAGTGTGTGCCTGCCCTTAGGAAGGACAGAAATGACATATTGGAAGTCCACCCACTCCACAAAGGAAAATGAAGGCGAAACATGAAGAACTCCGAGTCCGGTGCACGAAAGTGTTACAGAGGTCTAGCAAGTGAGTGCCAAGGAACCAAAGGTAATGGCACGTGCGTAGAACTCATTAGAGTAAAAAGAGGAACACCGTAGAAAGGATGTCCAAGTGATGTGAAGGAACATCCTTTCGACATATTTTATTTCAACCATTAAACATTTAACTTTGACACACCAACAGTTTTCATGTTATTTATGTGGGTTAATTTTGTGCAAATGTATCATGTGTTGTGTGTAGTCCTAAGTGATCTCTTATAGTGTCATGTGTAGTACAATGTAATTCAAAACAAAATTATTCCATTACTTTTTAGTATTGTTTTTGTGTGTGTAAAATGTGGGAGTTACAAGATTGATTTCAGTTTTGAAATAACTTCAATGAGGTAGGCTTCTATGTCTTTCTCTTATTTTTGCTTATGATAATACAATGTGATTTGGAAATAAAAATGGTGTCAAATGTGTTTTTGTTTGCATGTTGTTATGAGAGTGTTTGTGAATTTGTTTTCTTGTCTTTTTCTCCATCCATCATGCTTTGTGATGAATTTTGGAGTGTTGGGGAAGAGGGAGGAAGATTTTTTTCACCACATGGCTTGATGGGAAATCCATGATGGTCCTTTTTATTCCTCCCCTCATATTTTTGATGTGGAGAAGGATTTTCATATGGTTTTAACTTCCTTCTCCATCCTTGGCAAAGAAATCATACATGGTTTGAAAATCCTTCCAAGGAGGAGGTTTAGTGCTTGCGTTGGAGAGATAAGGAGGGAATTTTTAATAGAGAGATAAGGAGGGTGTTTGGAGATTATTATTGTGTTCCCATGGTTGGTTCACACTTTTATTCTTATGGGATTATTCTCACTCTTCCCCATTTGGGTAAAACACGGAGTTTTCTCTCAAGTGTTGGTTTTGTTTATTTGATTATTGAGTGTTTTGTAAAATTGTGCTTGTTTGTTTGTTACCCCTTTTCCTATTTAGTTGTGCAACTCGAGGCATGCATCCTCTCTCTCTCTCATGGGCTTAGATGGAGGCTAGCATGTTCTCCATGTGTTGGAGATGGCATGTAATGATGCCAATTTATTGGGAGGTAACCGGGCCCTTTCTTCTTGTGCTATGAAGACTATTTTTGAAGTGGAAACATGCAGATTTAGCGTGTAACTTTGTGAATAAAATTTAGAGATTTTGAAATTTTGTTCCACATTTTAGGGGAGGATTTTCCACTTGGATTTTATTTGTTTCTTGTAAAGATGTTGTAACTCTTGTTTAGAAGTCTCCCATCTTGGGATGAAATTTGTATCTTACACCTAAATATGTTGTATCTATTGTTAAGTTTCTCCTTCCTTGAGAAGGAACTTGAACCCTTGTATTTGAAAAGGATGGGTCCTTTATCCTCCCTTTGAGAGGGAATTGTGGAATGTTGTGAAGTTAATCCCCTTTTTATAAAAAGTTTCTATACTTGATTTTGTGTATGTTTTGTAAACATTTCGGATGAAAGGTTTGGTTATGCTTGCATCCTTTGAGAAGGAATATAATTATATTTTGATCTTGATCCTTTCATGTTGAAATATAATTTTATTCTAGCCTTTGTGTATATTTGTAAACATTGCATGATGAAATATATGGGGATGCTTGTATTCTTTTAAAGGCATATTGAAAGGCTTGGGTTATGGATGGGAAGTTTACATTTTATGTTGTATTGAAAAGAAAATTTAATGAAACGAAAGTATGTTGAGATTAATGAATTTGTTACTCTTGCCCTATTTATCTTGCTTGTGGTGTTAAGAGAAATGAGTTCATATTTATTAGTTCATTATGGTTCATCAAATGTGATTTTATTGGCATGAGTTATGAATATTAAGGAAGCATATTTTTGTGTGCTTTTCTAAGTATCTCATAGCAATACAATGAAGGGTGGTAGTAGAGTTTTTAGTGTTGTTACTTGTATAAAAGGAAAGCTATATTGTTAAGATTCATGTTTACTCATCTTTATAAACTTGGATAGTATAATTTATTCAAGTAGGTTGTAAAGTAGGTAAATCTTTACTCTTTGCTTTTAAAAAAAATATAGTGGCATAAGAAAATGAGAATTAGAGAGCCTGTATTAAAACTAGTTTCAGGTGGTATGCTCTCCCCTTAGTATCGTGATTTAACATTCAAACCGAAATGAACATTGTCCTTATCGTTCATAAAAATATTATTTCAAAAAGCATATATATATATATATATATATATATATATATATATATAATATTCATTTATATTTCCTCATATATTTATCCAAATTTGTGATAAATACAATAAAACCACACATTATATCCAATGCATTACCAAACCCTTATATGCATGTACACACATGCACACGCACACATACACACACACACTCACACACACATAAATATAAATTTTGGCAAAAAAAAGATTTAAAAATGAAAACAGTAGTGTTCGGTTAAATGTTTTATGGTTGAAATAAAATATGGGTTGGGAGGGGAGGCCATGGCCTTGCGATGACTTGTGCCCCCAAAATCCCCCTCCTTTAACCCTTTTGGGAGTTGTGTGGCTACGCCACACCCCCCGCCCAAACCCTTGTATCCCTTTCCCATGTCATTCACTACTTCCTCCCACATTGAATACGACTTCTCCATGGAATGTTATCGCTGCCCCTCTCAAACCCAATACCACCACTCTCCGTTCTCTACTAGGAAATAAAAACTATGAAAATTTTTAAGATCCGAGTTCATTTATATATATATGTATATATATATATATATATATATATATATATATATATATATATATATATATATATATATATATATATTTCAAACCATTATTACAACCAAAGAGCTCTAACCATGGTTTTTCAAATAAAAAATAATAAGGAAGAAATATGAAAGTAAATACTAAAATGGGAAAACTTGTATTCCTCCTTTAGAACCCTGCATAACATGAAGTATAGATTTTCTTAGGGCCTCCATGGCCATCCCTTTCCTTCTTTCTCCTCCCTAGAATTCAACCTATAAAATGAGAGGCAAAATAAAACAAAAAAAAATAATAAGGAAATAAAAAGAAGAGGATTAGGGTTTGCTAGAATCCCATAAGATCTAGGGATGCGATTAAAAGGATCCTAGGGTGGAGATTAATTCGTCAAACTTTTATTTTATGGGATTTAAAAGTTTTATTGGAGGGTAAGGGGTGAATTTAATTAAGAGTACTTTAGAGTATTAGGGGCTTTTCTAGGTTTGAACTTAAATAAGACTCATAATATTATTTTTGGCTATTAAATAAAGGGTTTTCTTAGGTGTAATTGAGTCAATTATTTAAAGGGGTGATTAAATGTTAAATAAAATTATAATAAGTTAATAAATTAAATAAATCAAATGCGGACTGATGTGGACTAAGGGTGCTCTTTAACTTGATATGAAAATAAATTAGCAATGATATAACACGTAAAAAAAAAAAAATTCACTACGATTTTAGTGGTTATTCTTTAGGTTTAGACATGCCAAATATGGGGCATTACACCCCCTCCATCTTATCACATGCCTCCACCAGCTGACGGACCGCACACAATATATGACATGAGCTCATTTGATTCCTTGATCATCTGTTCCTCGAGGGCAACATCAAAGCGAACCCAACCACATACAAACCACATTGGGTGCTCTATCCAACACCACTTTCACCCCCATTCAAAACATCCAAAAGGAACGATGGATAAGTAAACCGCTCCTTCAAGCACCCAATCATTGCCACAGATGGAGACCTAGAGGCATATATTTCCATAGCCAACTCCATGCAAGCCACACCAAAATTTTCTCCACCATCCAATGGAACATAGGGGAGATCCCCAAAGACGCAATCACACCAACACTATCATCCTCCCTAATAGGGGATTCAATCATATGCATGCCAAGATCGAAGCGCCCACCGGGAGGTGGCAAGGAGAAGAAAACTTGAGGGTTGACAAAAACTATAAAGATTTCTTTAATATCAATCCTACTTGGTATTACTGATCTCCTTCTCTGTGATCCGTAGACTGCACACCAAAAAAAAATATGGGAAGCTTCGTAAATGAGTTTCTAATTTCATATTCCAAACTAAGAGATAATGTTGATAGAGGCATGAATATGCTTCCCCAACTCCACGTTACCACACATCCTAGAAAATACAAGCCTAGATCTATATTTGGTGGTTGAATCAATAGACAATACATCCTAGTGCTTTAGAAATTCCTAGGAGCACTTCTTTTCACAAAATTCCAATGAAAATGCAGGAATCTTGATCCAAATAGGAAGGGAATTAGGAACAAGATCTAGTGACCCATACTAGATATCCATTTGAAGTGTGTAGAATGGTTACGCCATAGAACCAAGGCCCTCAATAAGGTATTTGAGTAAATTTGTTTCATAACCAAACTTGAATAGGAAATCTTCCTTAGAAAGGGCATAAACCAAAAGGAAACCAAGAAATTAATATTTTTAGACCGAGTCTAACTCGAATTTATACTATCCCTTGTGGGAAAAAATCTGCCTATAACAAGAAAATCCCACTCATTTACATGATTTATCCACCACTTCTACCGGAACCACCGAGAGCGAGGCCGGTATTGTCCTAAGAGAAGGATAGTTGGGTAACCTCATGATTTTCATAGCCACCAATCACCCGTTTAGCAAAGGAGGGAGACCTAACCTCACCTATAGTTGGTGCCTTTTGGCCTTTGAGGTCCCTCCCAGAAAATTGAAACTTCCTCTCCCGATCCTCCATTCAAATTTCAATACAGGAAGAAATGGTAATTTGTGAGACGAATTTGCATTAGGGACCCTTTGTTAAAAATTAAGGTAACCACTATGAGTGATGAGTGACAATAGCTATGTGGTTTAAGAGGACAAGAAAGCTTAAAATTAAAGTCATACATATCTTAAGACAAATATGATGGTGTGTAGTCAAAGAATGGACATATTGGAGAGAAAGGAATTTGTGCATTAAAGACCAAAGATATGGTTGAATGAAATTCTTATTGTCCCTTAAATTTTTATTTCTATGAGCACTACGAGTTTGAAATTTAAACTAGAGTAAATTTTCTTACAAGTTCCACTAGAACAAAATGAATTATACATATAATACATATTGATGTGTTTGGAATTGTGAAAAGTACATCATTAGGAAACCATGTATATTATGTCACTCTTATAGTTGATTTGATAAATACCTATGTGTATTTTACTTTTAAAAATATGAGGTATTCAATAAGTTAAAAGAGTTAAAGGCTAGATTGTGTAAAATAAAAACATAAGATAGAGGTTTTGAGAAGTGATAATCACAAAGAATATTTCTCTAATGTCTTTTCTGAAATTTCATAAATAGTGTGGAATTTAAAGGTAGAGGATAAATATATATAAGGAGGGGGGTCATGGATTGCTTAATGAAGTTTGTTTTAGCCCACTTAAAAAGGCAATCTTGAGGCTAAACGAGAAGATTTCCAACCATTTTATTTATAAGAGAATCATCAACAAAGTGGTCATTAATGAGTTGTTGGTATTTTTGAAGGAGGGAAATACCTTTAACTAATCCCTTGAAAGAGTAGTTGGCTAGAAGCTAGCTAATAACTATACCAGAAATATCATTAAGAGAGGAAACAAGGGGGAATACTTAGTGAATTGATCTAAAAGTACAAATATGTGAGATTGAGCTCCATTAATAATGATATAGGATCAACATGGTGAAATAACATAATGGTTTGTGTGTAAAAATATGGGACAAAACCCTAAGGATTGCAGTATGTGTATGATGAAGGGCCATTCAATCCTATCATAGGATTGTTAAAATTAAATTTTGATTAAACTAGCTTATAGATTAGAGAGTCAACCACATTAATCCATACCATCCCAAACTACATTTATTTTGTGAAGAATATATCTCTGTAAAATGAAACTAGTCCGGTAGCTTTTACATGATTAGAGGAAGAAGGTTGTCGAGCCTATGGGATAAATATTTATCAATTATCTTATAAGAGACATTGATCGAGGTAATATATTATTAATTATTTAATTTCTCTGGATCTCTAAACTTAGGAATGAAATTTTAATATTTCCCTTGTTGATAAACTCACCTAGAGTTTTAGCTTGCAAGGCTTCCAAGTGGACTATATGGAGATGAGGCCCTATTATGTCCCGAGTATTTGATAAAATTCACATAGAAATCTATCAATATAAGGATCTTTTTAGTGGATATATTCATGATTTCTTACTTAATATTTCTCACATTAAGAAGCATGTTACATGCCATAGTGTAAGATTTTGTAATCTTGTAAGGGACAACTTGGAGGCATTGCACAAGTGTGTTTTCCATAGTAGGGGAGGAAGTTTGAGAAACCTAAAAATCAATAAAATGATGGAAAAAGGTACCCAAAATATTAGGTAATTTAGTAATTCTAGAATTAAAATCCTTAATCATGTTAATTCAATTAACAACTTATCTAGAGAGAAGGAGAGGAAAAATTCTTGGGTGACTCTATCCACTATTTTTAGCCAATAGATTTATATAGCTCCTCCACCTTAAGCTTATGAACATAAAATGCAACTTGGATCTGAAGTCGGGATTAAATGGCGAGGTGTAGAAGGCCTATGAAAGTATTTATAATTCATAGTTAGTAGCTTCATGTGCATGCTTCCTATATATATCCTTTTATTTTCCATAAATTATGAGAAAGGAAGTGGTGTCGGAAACATTGTTAAACCACCATTCAATCTAGTTCGAGTCACCATGAAGTTTAGTAACTAAATTACAATCTCAAACAATATGTCCCATTGTCTTCTCATTTTTGAGATGGGTGGTGTTGATATAGAATTGGGACTTATGGATTTTGGACTAAGTGGTGCTCCATTTAATATAGAATAAAATAGGAGATTGATTGGAAAAGGTGACTACCTTATTAAAAATAATTGGGCTTGCACGATTATGCACAATTTAAACTCTTAATGACTATGCCTTTGCCTTCTCTAAAATCATACCAAGTGACCAATGAGGAAGTAGAAAAAAATTTGTCGAGGGTGATTAGGATAAAAAATCCCAAGTTTATAGTTTATAAAACTAGGATTCTCTTTTAATGGTGCACTAATGCATTGGGAGATGAATTAATTTTTCCTCACATGGTTCAACCATGTTGAAATCACCTCAAACAACACAATGAGAATCAAGGAGTGAATCTTCTAGCCATATCCATAGTTGGGTGCATTCCACAACATTGTTGAGGAGTAAAGGTTGATGAGCCCAAGAATAAAGTTTTCAAACTCAAAAAGGTCCACACAACTAGATGGATAGGGTCTTAACCTTAAGAAATAATATTCTAAGAAATATTTTATGAAAGAAATATGATGACACCTCCTCTACCGGGGTCATGCCTCGACATATGACACACTAAATGTTGTTGTATGATGACTTAAGAATAAATCATGTGATTTAACTTCCTATAAGAAAAAAATTTGCACATTTTCAAAATACCGACAAGCTGTTCGTCACAACCAAATATTTGCATGTTTGTTCGTAACACCTCAAACATTCCAAGAGTATTCAATTATTGTATACTATCAAGTTTCATATTAATTCCGTCATTTAGGTCTTAGATGGTTGCAACTTATTAGTAAAGGCATTTTTGTGCTCCATAAACTCACTTTGAGT
Organism: Taxus wallichiana var. yunnanensis; assembly: GCA_018340775.1. Classification (NCBI taxonomy): domain Eukaryota; kingdom Viridiplantae; phylum Streptophyta; class Pinopsida; order Cupressales; family Taxaceae; genus Taxus; species Taxus wallichiana. The sequence continues at coordinate 231,241,862 of CM031238.1, read as the reverse complement.
TATAGAGAATGGAATTTTCATTGGATATAATCCTCTTCTTTAGAAGGCGGGGGTCTGAGACCGGAAAAGAAAGGTCTTATAGTCAAAGGAATCTATATTATCAAAGGAATTTTTAGGGTTTGACTATGGATTGAGGTTCCCAAGAATGTGAGGTAAATGTTAAGGTTTTGGAATTTAAGAAGATGGAAATGGATTTCGGGACTCAAGGGATGGATGAAGGTAGATCTTGGGAAAATGGCTTGATGCAATATACTAGAGTAGGTCTTCTAGACCCAACTGTTGCTCTCTGTACATATAAGCAAGGTGGCTTGGAAGTGCCCTGAGGGGTTGAAGATTTTTCTTGTTTGAAACTATTGTCAACCATCACTAGACGTCCGAGGATTTGGTGGCTTTGTTATATGTAGTAGGTTTTTCGTATGGTCGCAACTATGTATCTACCATCAAAAGGAATTCTCAAATCATATGAATAGAGGACTGATAGTGGAAATTGGTGTATTTGCAAAGTTTTAGATTAATATATCATCACATATTAAGTAGAAATGTGTGTAATACTTTATAACCCTAGTTTTTACTTTCCTATATGTAACTCATTTGTGCTACTAATTTCATAATTTTTCCAAACGTGATTTAGGATTTGAATAATTGCCATGTTAGTATAATCCAATGTTATAACATTAATACACAATTGTTTAATATATCAATTAAATAAACCTTTATTTTAGTTTTACATTTTGGTGAACCCATGTATTTAATTTACATGTAGCTTATGGTTTCCTTGTTTACCCTTAGGGTTTTAGATTTGAATCTTTTTCTTGCTAGTTTAATTAGGGATAATATTCACTATATAAGCATTTTTCCAAAATCATAATTCCTTTTGAGTACAAACAAATGCTATCTCCTTATGCCATCTATGAAATCTAAATCCACAACTCAAACTTGTCATAGTCCATGATTATGTGGTACTCTAATAGATTACATTTAAATTGTAACGCACCAAAATTACCAACACAAGAACAACACAGTGAAATACAGGATAACTTTTTTTTTTGACTTGCTTTGACTCAACACGACACAACATGTCGTCACAAGGTTACAATCAACACTTGGAATCATTTGTTACGGGGAAGACCACAAGGTCAGCATGGAAACGTTCACACTTATCAAGGACAATTTATTTTTCTTTTGACAAGACAACATGAAAGTCCAATCCACATGACACACTCACGGCTAGGGCAAGCCACAGTAAGAAATGGTTAGGGTTTATTTATTTTGGTAAGACGCCCTTTAGCTCATGACTTAAGTTTTCAGAAGGAAATCAATATATGGTTTGCACAAATTCATCTCACCAACTGAGTTAATTTCTTATACACTGAAGAGTAGTTCACTTAAAGTCTTCTCCTACTTACTAAATCTTAATATCTTCCAGAAACTAACCATTGTTTTCCTTTAAGCTTGTTTAAGAGTTCACCCCAAAGGGATAGTGTTCGCTAGTTTAGCTAGGGGTATCGATTAATAAATGTTTACCTCACAAAGGATGTTTTCATTTTGATCACTCATGGAATTATTTGATTTCAAATAGATCACCTTTACATTTATTTGTTGAATATAAAATCATTATTTTTGTTTAGCTTCTTTAAGGGTTAACCGACTCATTTTTCTTTACTTATAAAATATTGTCGCTAAGTCTTAGAAAGATTTAACTTAATAATTTATTCTCAAGATCAAAGTTTTACAATACTCATATCAATGTAAAGATTGAATGCCATTTCTCACAAGGATAATTTCAAGCTTAACTACACAAGAACAAGACACTTTATTTCACCATTACCAAACAATACAAGGCAAGAGGTCATATCAACTCTCTTTACAAGCAATGTTACACAATTTACAACACATTGGACATTTTTTTACAAGGAACTTCATAATGGTACAGATGAAACTTTTACACTCTTTTCTTCTAGTCTACTCGCATAATCCATCTGCACATTTGTTAGCACATGTCAGTTCGCAAGAACTGAGCACGATAAAAGCTATAACATTAAGACAATATGTTGTTATCTAACTGTTTCAAGGAAGAAAAGCACTGTGAAGAAGAAAACAATAATCCAAGAGTCTAAACAAGAGCAATTAAAGAGCTGTCCAAAAACATAAAATGCCTAAATAAAAGGGATGGCACTAACTCTATTCAATTATCATTTTCACATAGGAGCAGTTAATAAACATCATAGTGAATTACACCCATATCACAATAATGACCGTCATTTAAACAAGATAACATTTGAAACAAAAACAATTACGGGAAGAGGATTAATTTCAAACGTAATCTATCCCTATTTGTTTAAGTTAGTTCACCAAGCCAAGGATTCACTATGCCCTTTGGAAGATCCCAAACAATCAATCGACATGAGGATATCTAAACCAACATGACTTATTAATATTAAGATGATGTGCCTATAATAGTTAATTTTATGTCAGTACAGATTAAAAAAATGGAAAGAAAGGGATGAAACGCACAAATGACCTCGCATGGGTCACATCCTATCCTAACAATCCTTCTATTAGACTTTCTTCTAATCAAGAGAATGTATTAAGAAAAAGGACAAACTTGACAAGACCAAACATATCCATTATAAATCTTACAGGAGGGTTACTCAATCATTCGCAAGAACACGACACAAGATACATAGCTTCCAAAGGATCTGTCGTCAACAACAAGTTGACTTAAACCTTTCTGGTCAATACATAACCATTCTACTACAATGACAGCAAGGAGGTCGTATCACAACGATCACCACGAAAACCAGTCAACCAAAGAGTTTCCAAACACACCAACCTATGAGTCACAGGAGGATGAAATTTAAGCATCTTTACGGAGCAAAACGTAGAGTAATTTCTTACGCATAAAACCCACATCTCAATTTTCAAGATTTGAAAACTTCCTCATTAATGATCCAGTAGATCTCGTATCCTCCAACATGTGTGAAACAAAATCAAGGTACGAAAGAGAGTATTTCCTCTGACATTTTAAACTATCCAAAAGGAATGTGAGTATCGTCAAAAGAAGACATTCCATAGGATCAGCTACATTCCTCAAAACATACAGCAGTTACCAAGGGAGAGAAGGTGATTCCAAAGACGACAATCTCCAAACGGTGAACATGAATTGATATCAACTTATGACGATCAACCATGACACTCGAAGAATAAAAGTATTTCTTTGAGCGATTCAAACAAGTAACAAAAGCAACTAACCTAGTTCAGAGTAATATCAACTTGGCTCAAATCGATAATCAGTCAAGCTAAGCACACACCAAGCCAACCGGGAAGGGTTACTAGAAACTAAAAGAAAGAATAGAGACAGGAAAAGCATCATTCACCTGTACACAATGCACTTGTAGTACTCAATCCCTAATTCGCAAATACTCGACATAACCCAGAACTAAAGATCTCGAACCGAAACAAGAATAAGAACAAAACAGGAACTGTAAGGTTGAGTCCAACAACAATGTTTGATAAAACATTCAAATTGTGAGACCAACATAAGGAACTAGGGGGTGTTCATTACAGGACCCCACCTCTTTTGCTTTATTAGACTTAAGAACAAAGTTCACCCAACTAAAATTTATTAAAACCCAGAAACAATATAGAGGCTTCAACCAGCGCAATCATTTCTAACGCCAAAAAAAAAGAATACAAATGAGCAAGGGAACTGGAAACCAAACAGTATACCATCACACGAGACATTAATATGAAGAGTAGAGTTATTTAGTGATTCAATTAAATAACAGCATAAGAATTAATGGTATAGAGAATATCGTGCCTGATTAAGCTCCCACAGTCGATGACAAGATAAACGGGGCTCAGCAAATAAAGAACCGAAGCCTAAATCCATTTTCTTCAAGCTCGTTGGGCGCCCAAACATCGAACATCTTCATGTTGGCACAGGTAGGAGTTCACAGCCAGGGTGGGTGGTCTAAAATGCTTGCCATCATTCTCCCAACACCGCTCCAAGATCAGCCCTAGAACTTCTGTAGGTCCCATTTTGGCAATTGAGCTTAATCCTTCGTCATTCATCCAAACACCTCCACCATCTCCATATGCATCTGATTGTTTCTAATTTGGACCTCCTAACCTTGGTGCTCTCATATTAGGAGCAGCCCTAGTTTGAGACAAAGCAAAAAGGAGATGGCTTATAACCAAAACAATCTCGGGCAGACTCCATATCCATAAAACAGTCCTTAGACTTAGCATCCTCAATTAAGGCTGACCAGTCACTAGATTGCTTCAATGCAGCTGCTTTGCGAGCTCGTGCCAGTGCCACATTCATGCGGCGAATATCATCTACAAAGCCAACCCCATGATTTGAAGCTTGGACACAAAATAAACTGATTACATCACACTCCTGGCTCTGGTAGGCATCTATCTTATTGATGGATAAACCTTTTCCTTCATTAGATTGAGGACAGCAACATACACTCGGTGAAAACATTTCAGCTGTAGCTTGAAAGTGTGATAATTCCATCAGCACCCTTTATGCCTGCCAACATAGTGACTCGTAGAAGGTGCTCATATAGTTGCAAGGCAATTTGTGCTTTATGAAAACTCTGATATGAAACAGATCCGCCCCTATCAGATTCTCTTCCATGAGTTACATCCTACAACAAGTAAGATCTCAATAGAGACTCTTTGTAAATAAATTTCATCAGGCCTGTTGGTAACACCCTCACTGTCACGAATCAGTTTTGGAGAAACGACTCAGTGCAAGCTATGGATCTGAGGAATATCCTGCTACCTTTATCTCCCAAGACATTTTCTTCAACATTGCATAGATCTTCTGTGCCTGCGGGTGTGATCTGTCACCAACACAAAAAGCACGTGCCATTACTATGGAAAAGTAAACGTGCTTCAGGAATATTTTGATCTAAAACAGATCCACGCATATGGGATTCTCTCCCATGAGTTACATCGAACAGCAAGGTCTCCACAGAGAATCTCTGTAATAAATTTCATCGGGTCTCCTGGTAACACTCACACTGTCACTTAATCGATTTTGATAAAAACTACCTTGAAGGAGAAATCCCGAATTGAAAATGCATTCAAAACTGAACAGGAAACAACATAGTTGGACGAACTGCTTGTTGGAGCGCTCAAACGGGCTTCTGCCTCGCAGAAAAAAACTCCTGTCGCCTGGCTATTAACTGTTACAGGCTATCGCCATGGAGATCCGGCAAGAACACGCCTCGCAACACCCACGAAAATGGAGGAAACGCGTCTTCCTTGCTCGCTGAAGCTCCACGCCCCTCCTCCACAAGGAACCAGACTCCAGAGGAGCCCACGCGGCCAGTAGGGAGGAACCAGGAAGAAGAACAAAAACGTCACACAGATCTCGCCTGTACAGCATGATTTTTGCGAACCACACCCATTTCTCCATCTTCAACTCCCGCGCACAGGAAGGAAGGCAAGGAAAACGCCATGACTGAGAGGTTTGAGTAGCAGGAACAGGAATAGAACTGCGAAAAAGGGGCAAGAGACAGTCAAACACGTTTTCTCCCTCCATCAATGCCCGCAGCTCCAGAAAACGCGCCTCCCAACCATGCGCATTGAATAGAAGATCAAAAAAAAGATCACGGCAAGGAAAAACGGGACTCTGCCCACTCCGTCTCCCTCACGCAAGGACAGATGAGACACAAAGGTCAAAATTCTGCAGGCCGGTTTGAGAATTGTCTGCTTAGATTATATATATGAAAGAAGACCTCCAGATGCAGATGTAGGAATAAACATTGGTATTAGAATTGAAAGGGATGTTGTAAACGATGCTAGGGGAGATGTTTTACCCCGTAGAAAAACTATTGGTGCATGATAATAATTTTAATCTAATACCACTCCAAAAAAAAACATATAATGTTTTCATAAAAGTACAAAATACATATTTAGGCCAAGTGCATGCTTATAGTTAGGATATGCTATATGGATAAAACCCACTTATCTTTCACATCACTATCAATGAAATAATATTATTTATTATGGCATTTTTATTGTTATTTGGAATTTGTTTTCCTCTAAGAAGATAACACGTTGCCAGGTAGAAATTTTTTTGTTGTCGAAAGAAGAGGAAAAGTTTCATGCCTAGTTTTCTTTCCTTCCTCAGAACCAGAAGTCGTCGATGCACGGGCGTTACATAAATAACTATAATTCCTCAACAACATACTAAAATGTCCCTTATATCTAATGATCCTTTATCTTCTCCAATGAATGTTATTCTTAGCATAATTGAAAGTAATATTGTTTATGTTCATAGTAATCCTAAACATATTATTGAGTATGTTGTTGTCATCAAGACCATGTTTGACCATGAAAGTTAACAATATATTTTTAATACTACAGAAATTAATGACCTAACGACTTGGCACACTTCGAGTTAATGATAGTTAACAATCTTAAACTCAGCCTAATCAAGCTTCCATAATTTAGCAAATGGTACTACTAGTCAAGAATTATGACCACTTTCACATACACTGCCAACTATGATAAAATATGTATCATAAGCCCTTGATTTACCGTTGACCTAAACACATTGACGAGACTCAATCGATCAAATTATTCACTACTATAACTCCAGTTTCCTAATTTTACATCTTTTGAGAACCTTCATTAAACAATAAATACGATTGCTAAAATATTACAATGAAAGAACCATACCTGAGGTTGGTTGCATTTGAATGATAAGCATGTAGCCCATATAAAATCTAAAATCATTTTTCATTTGGAAGTTATAACCAGGACCACTTATCCAACCGTCCAGTAGACGAGCTCTGTCCCACTTGCCCAGAAGACCTTGCTCCTTAATAGTCTCCACCCCATTTTTGGCTTCCTCGTATGTTGCCAAACGCCACCCATTTGGAGTGCAATAACTCCTCTCCACCACCTTCAAAGACATGCTTACTCTCTCCACAAACTGATTTTCTGATTCACAGTGCCTACCTCAACCACAGAATATGCAGTCATATAAATATGTAGCAAGAAAGAAAGAAAGAAAATAATACCAAATCCTCATACAACTAATCTAAATGGACATACCTGCCGGAGTGTTTGTTTTGTTAGAGAATTGCAGTATTTGAGCCTCTCTGCTCTTCAACCGTGAAGCCAAATTGCTAACGATCGTAGCTACGTGATGTCAATCCCCCACACACATACATATACACAAAAATTGTGGGTAGTTTGTCGGTCACTAACCGAGTCAAAAAAGCAAAAGTGAAAGCATAATCATGTACCCAAATAAGTATAGCAAAGGTTGAAAAGCAAAAGTAAAAGCATAATAAACATAACAACGTAACTCCTTTACACTTCAGACTCTCAGAGAATAAAGAAAAAGAAAAAGCATTTCTCGTGTAAAACATTCGGGGTTTCGACTTTGGAATATTGATAGAAGAATTCAGTATTCTGGTGAGTATAGATTATATGAGGAGTTGAAAGCTAAAATTAATACTAAAGAGGATATGTTTGATTGTTTTGGTGGTGACATTGGTATTAAGTAAAGACCGTTGTCTTTTCCTCCATTTTTTTATTAGATAGGTAAAACATAGGGTTAAGGTACCCAAAAGCCACACAATAAAAGATACATTGTGAGGGAAACCGGGGAGAGAAAGATAAAGCATTGAAGAGTTACAAGAGCGAACTCTACATGCAATCGGAGAGAAAGAAAACCAGAAACAAAGGAAAAAGATCCTAAAACTCAGTCAAGGAGGCTTGAACCAAGCCACGAAAGAGCTTGAGCCTTAATCATCACCCTTTGGAAGCTGCCAAGGAGCGACTCCACAAAACACCGATGGGGGCCGAGCGAGAGGATGGGGTGGTCGGGGGTATATCTAGCTAGTGGGCTATTTTGTGAAGTTTTTATTATATGCTGACAATCTTGTCCTAATTTTAAAAATAACTCACAAATTGGTATAAGAGTTGAAAGTCTTGAAATTGTTTTGCAAAGAAGTTGGGATGCAAGTGAACAATTTCAGCATTACCAAAGTCATTATTTTTTCACTAAAAAGGAGTCACTTTAACTTTATTTTTGAAGGAGCTCATTGAAAATAGTGAAAGAGTACAATTACCTTGGGATTGATTTTCACAATAAACTCAATTGGGAGACACATACAGCGATAAGTATATAGGGAGGTTGAAAAGCTTCCTACTTACTTCAAAACAAGTGCAAAAAGTTGAGCTATGGGATTTGAAAACCAAGAAAACCCTCTTTGGCTTGTTGGTCACGATGGTTGCCCTATATGGTTGGGAGGTTTGCAAAAGTAGCATGTCTAATCACGGTTTAAGGCAATTGGAATGAATCCAAAAGCATATATAATCACAAGCACCCTCAAAGTCAAAATGGTCCCAAACGAGATTTTATTTGTTAAAGTAGGGATGTTTCGATGGAGACATCGGCAATAACTTGGATCACTACTACAAGGGGGTGTTTTGAGACAATAATAGAGACAATACTTGACCAAATTGTCTCAAATAGAGACAATAAAAAAGTTGTATATTGTCTCTATTATTGTCTCAAAGCGGGTGTCTCTAATATTGTCTCTAATTATTGTCTCTCTCAGGAGACATTATAGATTGATATAATTTTTGTCTCTTGAGAGACAATATCATTATTGTCTCCCTAGAGACAATACATAATACTAATTTTTTGTCTCTCTAGAGATAATACTAATTTCAATTTTTATTGTCTCTCTAGAGACGATACGAATTTAAAGAATGAAAAATCTAAATTTCAAGAATAAATAATAATCAAATATCATATAGTGCAATCGATGGCTACATATTGTCTATGATGTCAACGTGGGCTGATAATTAATATTAGAAATTAAAAACAATTTGATTTGAATTTTGTGCCCAACAAATGGGTCCACAAACATTTTATTATTATCAAATAAGATAAAATACAAAAGGGTGTCTAAATGCGGTTAACCCTTTAAATACAATGATAAAATAGAAAAAGGTGTCTAAATGCCGTTAACCCTTCACATACAATATGAACACCTTCTCTTCACCACCAGCTTCAAGCGATCTGTCTATTTCTCTGGTTCTACTTTGAGGTTCTTTTTCTTTACTTTTATTTTGAGCAATTGCCTCTCTACTGACAGTTGTCATCTTCATGTTCTTCGCTTTGATTGTCTCAACTTTGATACAATTCTCTATTATCGATAACAACAAAGGTGCATTAGATTCTGAGATATTAAGAACACATATTTTACTCTAGTTATGTGAAAAGTATTCACAAATTACATTTAAACTAGGACAATAATTAAAACCTCGCACAAAACTAATAAGCTAAGTTGTGCACTCATATACCTGTATGATAAAATCCATGTTTTCCTATCATTCCCAACACATAAATATCCAGGTGATCATTTGTACCCACCATCCAAGCAAAACTTTTGTTTCTTTGTTCATAGTCCTTACGAGAAAAAAATTGAGTCTATAAATTAAAATGGCAGTGCAAAACAAGAGAAGCGTACCGCTAAAAATATATCCCTAGTGATTAGAGAGTATCTAGCCCAGACAAGTGCATTTAGGGTGTTAAATAAGGATGTTAAAAATGGCATATACTCAACACTTTTGGTTCTAATAACAAGTACCTAAAATAAGAAATGAAATCACCAACCTTCTTGAAAGAATCATTGTACACATTTTATAGCAATCTATACTAAAAGAGAATAAGAATAAATACCTACCAAAAAAATCATCGGGAGGCATACATAAAAATGGAGAGGATCACACATGAAACTCCAACCAATAACTGTCTGGATTTGTACATGTGCAAGCGAAGAAAATATTAACTGCAAGTAACGTGACAAAAGCCAATATCATTGTTATTATCAACCCCAATGTTATCACCTCCAAGAATAGATTTAAACCTTTGTATCAACAATATTATAATAGATCCAAGTATAGAATCTAAGAAACCATTAAATGTGTCCAAAATGTTTAAAATACCTATCTCATAAGTGGCATATAGTAACATACCTTGTTTTTCTTAGAGTCAAAAATCAGAAAGGATAGAACATAAAACATCTCCAAAACAACTATATAAAGGATAGCACAATTTTCGCAAGCTATTGACTTTGTATTCAACACTGGTGTATTTTTTTATATGAAAATTTCAACCATCCAGATAAAGAAGGATAAGAGCTGTCATAAATAAATAAAAAAGGGACATTTGTGCAACTGCCTGGAAAAGGCATTCTAGAGTATGAGGGACATAAACAGTGCTACACGGACGTGTTACCCCATTCTGGTGCCATCCCTGATGTCCGGGATGTTTAAGGGACAGAGAACAAAGGGAAACATTCCCACCATGTGTCAAAAAATAGAAAAAGGGGACATCCTCTGAATTTAAGGGACATTTCGAGGATGTGCCACTTTTTTCAGGAGTCAGGGAAGCTTTGATGTCCTTGTGATGATTGAGGGACATCACAGTGTCCCTGATACCTGTCCACTTAAAAAATACATAATTAGTCATTCTCATCTAATGGTCCTAACAGCAAGCTGCAACACTTGCAAATCCTTGCCTTGACAAGAGGTTGCTCTTCCCTCCTTTGGTTTGATAAAGGAATTAAAATATATCATAAATTGTACAGACTTGGGAAGTGGATGGAATGGACAGACCCTAAAGATTTCTATAAGCTTCCTCAATCTCAGTTCAGAATGTATACAATGATCAAAAATGATTTCACAACTCCCTTTACAGGACTAGTTATGGAGGATTAGAATGACTGTTGGGATGGAACAGGGTATAATAGGACCCACACAATTCACTAAACAATTATATTTCACAAGTATAGAAATATGGTTACAACTATATTTGTAGTGCATACATAAGTGGATTCATTTCCATAGAATACCAAAGAAAGCATCTGAAACCCAATCTTTCATTTATTTTAGAGCTACAAGAGCATCACTTGCAGATGTTTAAGCAAGTAGGCAAATAGATGTATCGTAGGGAATCAATAGATGTATTGCAGAGGATGTCATTCTCAGTATTAATGTTGGAGTGCGGGCACTGAGGGACAACTTATTGGGGCTGGCATTTGAAGATGATATGTGCTTTTCTGGAGGAGATGTGCTGAGAACAGAGGAGAATATCGCAGAAGAGGGGCCATGTGTCTACTAGTCTACTCGCTATGGGGAGTTCTATTACATTATTGAATCCCTTACTGCGGGAGATTATTTTATGGACCTTCATTTTGCCGAGATAGTGTTTACCAATGGGCCTCCTGGGATGAGGGTTTTTAATGTGCTTATACAACATCATAAGGTAAGAGAACATGATGCCTCCCTGAAATAAACCCTCACCGTGTCACTGCATTATCATGGTTTCATTTTCTGACCTTGTTTGTGGCAGATTATGTCCGAGCTGGATATATATGCCCATGTGGGTTCAAACACTCCACTTATTCTTATGGATGCAAGGGCAAAAATTACCGAACATGGTACATTGACAGTAAGATTTCAGAGTGTAATTGGCAGTCCTATTCTTTGTGGAATTTGCATTCGGAAGGCACCTTCGCTATTGGGTACATAATTGTTATTCTTGTTTTCCCTGGTCGGTAATGTTTAATGGTTCTTAATCCAATCCCATCCAAATAATCTTTAAATAAATAGGTTTTTAGTGATGGGAATTTGTTCTTGGTTCTCAATTTCCAACCGTGCCCTTCTCAAAGGCTTTACATGCAAACCAATCTGCATAATTGGGATTGATTGAACTTACGGCCAAATATGATGATGCCTTGTGTTGCAGGTTCAGAAATAGAACCACATATTGTTGGATGTCATGAGAGCCTCAAAATAAGCCTTGATGTGGCTAAGGGCAATGTAATTGAAAAAGTTGCGAATGTTCAATTAGAGAGAGCAGCAAGTGGTAAAAACTTGCAGCGCAGGGTATGGGCAGCAATGTTCTTGGTAATATTATTTTTGTAAGCTTTGCTCCACTTCTAGAGATGGGCTTGCCATACATCTAGTAATAGAATATGATATTTTGAAGGAAAAATGGAGGTTACATCCAAGGTTCCATTGCCATATCTGGTTTTCCCAAGAGACAAGAAACTTTTGCTCGCGTTTCTAGTTACTGCGAGCAAAATGATATCCATTCCCCCTACATGACCGTCTATGAATCTCTCCTATTTGTTTCTTGGCTTTGCCTCCCTAAGGAAATCGACACTCAAACAAGAGAGGTATATATTTTATTCTTCAACCTGCAATCTGTTTGTTATTTTAATTCATTGGTCTGGACATGATAGACATCTAACATCCAATGTTTGAACAGATTTTTGTGGAAGAAGTTATGGAGCTTGTAGAATTGAGTAACTTCAAAGGGGCACTCGTTGGTCTGCCTGGAGTTAATGGTTTGTCCACAGAACAACGAAAGAAGCTAACAATTGCATAGTGGAACTGGTAGCAAATCCTTCTATTATTTTCCAGGACATCAAATGACTCAAACCACTGATAATTTTATTTCTGTTCGAGATATTCTTCATTCTATGCATTCAAAAAAGACTGGGCTTGATGATTAAATTGGACATCTCCTAAGCCTTTGAAAGATGCAACTGGCAGTTCCATTTCTATACTTTATCCAAATTTGGATTCCATACAGATATAATCCAATGCACAGGCAGCTACATAAGCACTCCTGCATTCAATGTCACTTTCAATGGTGAAACATGCATTAATGTTCACTCATCCAGAGGATTACGACAAGGAGACCCACTCAGTCCGAGCCTATTTATTCTTATGAGTGAAATTCTTTTAATATCCCTTCATCAGGCAGCAGAAGTGAACCATATCAGTAGTCTTGCAGCCACTGGAACTAGAAGGTACTCAAATTTCCATTTTGTTGATGATTCATTCATTACTTTTCTCCACTGTTACCAGCAAGTTGTGGTGCATTGAGATCAGAAAATGAAGCTATGTGCAGGGTTATAAATTAAAACAAACACAACAGAGTAAGAGCTCAAAGATAATGCCTAGAGACCAAGGTATAGGAGTAGAAAATAATGAGTTGGGCAAAAATGAAGAATAATGTTCGTGAATGAATATAACGAAAAGATTGGGTGTGGTAAATGCAAACCCAGTTATAAAAATGAATTTATAGATCTACAGTAAGGAAGTAACAAAACTGAGCCATTTCAATACAACAAAACAACAAGGTCCAAGTTAACACTAAACTCGGGAAAGTTTAAAATACCCCTGAAGCAAGCAAGGCTTGAATCGAGCCATATATCAAACTCAGCGAGAAAACAAAAACAGTTAGTGAGCAGAGATAAGGAAACAACAAAAACACCCACATGCCGCCATGAGTCCGTGAGTTTGAACATGGAAAATCTAGATATCCATGATAAATCTCACCTAATATATCCATTGGTCTCATGGGATCAGATTACCACAGGGAAACTTAATGGGTGACTAAATATCAAAAAGTTTAATAAGGCTCTTGCGATGAAAGTTACATGGCATCTACACCACAGTCAGGGAATGTTGTGGTAGCTCATCCTCTCTAAAAAATACAAGCTCTATCCTTCAACACAACCTGTTCATCCTCCGTCTCCTAGGACTCCCACTGTAAGTCATCTACTTATAGAAAGTCACTTGCAGGAATGGATTGTAATGCAATGTCTATTGTATCACTTATCAACTTGGTACAACCACAACTGGCAGAATTTTAATCCAGTAAACCAAATTCTAATGGTAATAGCTAATTTGGTATGCATTTAGAGTTGATATTTGAAATCAAAGAATCTTGTTTACTAAAAACTTGAAGTTTGTATTGTATTTGTAAAACATATTATATACAATATTAAGATGTGCTGCCAACTCAACACAATTTCAAAAATTTACTAATCAATAATTCCACTAAACTTAATATATGGTACATACCGCATAACACTCAAAGTCAAAATCAACTTACGCAACACAAAGAGCCCAAGTGTGAATCCATTCCAGCCCTTTAGCAATATCAACATCACCACCACTTAAAGATTTTGCTATAAATGATGGATGGAGAGCTATCAATATGCGACATGCTGAAAAAAGAGACGACCTTCTAACATATGCTTATGGGTGATTAGATATCTCCCTGCACATAGAAAAAACCAATTAACATATAATTCATAACAAAGAACATCTACAATCACAGAATTTATAGTAAAATATTGATAACATTATTATTGATATGTTGCCAGCTGGTTAATTGACAAGTGACAACATAAAAATTGGCATAAGATTGGTTGGAAGATAACATTGTTATTTTACCTGTAAAATATTGAGCACTCGTCTGGTACAAGCTGGCTCTAATTTTCAAATAATTATGGAAGACATAAACTGCAGTTTATTATTTTGGTTTGCCTGAAAGCAGAGTAACTGATTATCTGTCAATAATGATGAACTAAATGGAAAATGGTCAGAGAAAGATGAAGGCCTGTAGTAAGTACCATCCTTGTGAATGATGAAAATTCCCAATATATCTCACTGTTCTACTCAAGTAAGCACTGTCACTGTACTGGAATAATATTCTGAGGTGACCATTTTTGACATGTCACTTGCACAGAAATTCAAACTTCATTAGGGAAAGACAAGCATACCACAATTATTCTACCTTGCTAGTACTACTTTATGTTTTGGGGTTCCCCATATGTCTAAGCAGTGCTCTCAATAATTCTACTTTACTATAAATCGGACTTATTTATACCGTCATGTCCCTTCATGCAACAGTATCTAGTCTGCCGTGAAAATCTTCTTCACAAACTCTAACTTTGAGCATGCTTCCAAACTAAACCAATTATATTACAGTTACACAGCTGCGGCTTATTTTTCCATAACTGAGTTCGTCAGAAGCTTACAGATGCCTCAAACAGGCTTGTTTCTAATTATTTCAGTACCTGTATCCTTCCAAAATTCTTTGCAACTAGTTACTCATTTACAAGTAAAGGTTCAATGAATCAGGTACAATAATGAAGAATAACTTCATAAAAACAAATTGTTCACGGTATTGTTGTTGTGAAATTCCCCAAGAGACTAAAATGTAAACATCCGCTTTTAAGTTACAGAAAAGCCAAGACTCTTACTTTCTGTGTTGGCTTGTTCATACTCTCTCTGCACCTGCACTTTATTAGGACTACTTCTAACGAGGAGAATCAATTATATTACTATTCAGTTTGTTGCAGACATTAACATAACACAGATTTAAAAATACAAAATCATTATTCACAACATTTTTAAAGCAGCTACTCTTTTTGACCCGTGTTTTAAAATGAAATAGTAAATTGTTTCCTAATCAGCTCATAATTTACATTGATAAATGTAGAATTAGCAATGTTAATTATCTATCTCTAGGCAAATGATAGAAATATATTCAGTTCAGTACAACTTGAGTAGAGCACGGATGGAGTTGTAAGTAATAATTTTGTTCATACTTAGTGTCATACTATCTTATTGTAAGAACTACATTTTACGGATCTGTTCACTTTTCTTTGCAAATTTCTGAAAGAAAACAAAATCTAGTGTCGTTATCACTTTTTTTAGGCCACCATTCTGGAATGTGAAAGGCCTCCAGAGGCCACCTTTTTCTATCAATTAAGGTTGGCGCGGTCATAAAAATTAGATAATCCACCAAATTACAGAATATACTTCTTTCCAAGCTATGTAAATAACAACAGGAAAGCAATGACTCCATTGCCCTCGGCCAATAATCTTGGAACGAAGAAAATAATTTGTATGAAACGCAATTGAAAGTTTGAATATATACTCTTTTGATGAAAGAAATGAGAGGCATTGTAACTTATCTAGCGCTAAGGATCAGGCTTGACAATTTGATTGTGTAATTGTTCAAACCTAAATTAATTTGATTGTTTAATATCTTGAATTTTGGATTCATGTTTTCTGGATGTTTTAGAACACCTTGGGGCCACTCCACACCCTTAAAACTTAAAATTGAAAAACCAAATAGGAAAATAAACACTAAATCCATCCTAGTCATAATGATTAATCCAACAAACCATTCCAATAAATTTAAAACAAAAAAATTAAGACACTACTTGAATGAATGCCCTCCCAAAACAGATTGAAATATGGAAAGAGTCAGAAGCTAGACACAGACACATGAAGACTGGAATCTTAACTCCATCCTGTGAATGATCCACTGCTTCCAGCTCTTTGGAAATTGCATTGCTTCTTGATTCAGTGAAATAGAGCAGAGGATACTGTTGATTTGGGACTCCATATAGAGGATACAGCCTGCAAGCATGCTAGGTTAAGTTGCAGCTTGCATTAGAGTATGTGATTTAATTCCATCATTTCAAACATGGTCACTGTCTTTGAAGGGATTATTGGTAAATCTATTTGAATCAAAGTTATAAAACCATATTTGCACTAATCAAGCGGCATGGTGTCAGTCTCAGAGACAGAAGGTTCAAAATGACTTTACATCTTCTGATTGCATAAGATGTCCCATTCTGTACATATCCTATCATCATTGCAGTCCAGGATGCCACATTTTTTTGGGCATTTTGTCAAACAGTTCACATGATAGTTGCATGCTCGGGCACATTTTACATACATATGTAGTAGAGCACATACAAAAACATTTGGCAAGGAAAAAATTCATCCCCATCTACTATATATTTAGCCACCAAATTTTGTTATCACAGGCTATGAATTTAAATGTCTTCAGCATTTCAAGACTAAATTATTAAGCGGGGCATCTTAAAATGACAGAGGATTTGGTAGAAGGAAACATGAAATTTAAAATAAAGACGTTTTTGAGCTATGGCATTATGTCATTATGGAAGGGCTCAGTTATAGTTTTGAAAAGTTGCAAACAACTTTTGTCATGGGTAGAAAATTCACATAGTGTAAGAAGATGCAATGAGTGCATTGCGTGGAATGCATGCACGAATACCACTCTAGTCTCTTGTTTATTCACTGAAACAGTTGTACTATTTTGGTTCCATCTCTTGTTTCTTACAGGTTTGGGATTGGATATGGCTATGGATATGTGCAGGTTGAGAATTGATCACTACAGTAGAATTACAGTCCATTACAGAGCTAAATAGGGTTTTTTTCCTAGTGAAGGCTATTTTCCAAGGATTCTTATTTTTTGTGCAGAACTATGCATCGCCTTCCATTGCGTATTAGAGAAAGAAAAGGATCGCGAAACAATATCTAATAGGAAAACTAGGTAAATTCCAATGTGTAAGGCAATTGCAAAGGAGACATACAGAACCCAGATCCGTGAAAAAAGTAACATAATCACAACTTGGTGCAAATCAGAAAATAGCATAGAAAAAATGGATGATACCTGTTCCTCCTTCCGCTTATCCAAGGTCCACTAGCAAATCAGATGTTGAGAAGAAATCCCACATCCATGGCCACGGGCATTCCGATCAAATAGAAGGATCTCATTTGAAGTGTTGTTAACAAATAATTGAAGTGTTCTTTATTAGATGTTGTAGTTGCAACTGCCCTAGTACACATGCATGCAAAAAGTGGAAGTCAAGAGAAGACAAGTGAACTATTTGACAGAATGCCTCAAAGAGGTTTCTGCATAACATTGACTGCAAGAAGCAGGAAACTTGGAATACAATAAATAAATGAACCACCTCCTCAGATCTAACTACGAGCACGCAATAACAATAATTCCTAACCATTAATGAAAGGAAAAATACATCTGTGGCTTGCAAAACTAAATTAAATGTAGTTGTAATAGATGGAAGAAAAATAAACAAAGCTGTAGACTTTGGGCTGGAACATTTGTGGATGGCTAAACCCCTTTCAAATAATAGTTTCTGAAGAATTACATCATTATTGAAATATGCAGGTTATGAACATGAAAGAGTAATGGTCTAATTTTGAATTGTCAGAGAAGTTCGTCTTCCTAGAAACTACTATGTCTGTTGTAGACGGTATTTCTTATTTGAGAAAATTCCATGTAACTTGGAGTGCTTTTTGTTTCACTTTAATTTTATATAGCTAAAAGCAAGGGAACATTTTCTTGCTTCTTGCTGCACCAACATATAATAATTTCCATATTGCTGGAAATCAACCAAAACCTGCGAATGAGGTCAAAGAAGAGGCCAACCAAAACCTTTGATTTCTTTGTAATTTTCAGATCACCATATGCCTAGCTCTATATTATAATTTCAAGAAATAATGACAGTGGCCTCAGGAAAAGTGACATTGCCAGCTCAGAATCTTCAATTTCTCTATGCTATGGAATGAAATTCATTTTAAGAATTGCAAACATGTTTCACAGTGTGCAAATTCCTAACATACATGGATGCCTAACTCAATATATTTCAAGAACTTGTGACAGTGATTTAAGACTTTAGGATTTCCTCAACCGTTGCACTCTATGACATCGTATTACCTCAAGGCATTTTGTCAAATAGTTCAGAGGCCTTGTGCTTTTGCACACATGTGTAGGCCAACAACAACAGTTGCAAATGGAAATGGACACGGCCTGAAAATTAAGCTATTGTACCTAATGATAGGCTGAGAGTTGTAAATGAGGGGGTGTTGCACTCTAATTTTTTATGTTGCCTTGCCTATATAACAAATTACAGAAGCATCAAAACAAATGCAGAAATGGTATGAATATAAATAAGTTATTGGTAACAGAAGATCTCCAAGCTCCTAAAGTAGTATAGGCATAAACCAACAAATATATTTGTAGCCAAAGGTGTGAGGTTCTCTCCCTCTCTCAAACGTGCACTAAAATAAGAAAAAAAAAGATATTGTGTCTGTAGATAATTTCTCTAGGACATTTACTATTCTTAATTTATGAAGCAAACAATTTTTTTATGACTTGCAAGAATGGTAAATGGAATTAAAAAAATACAACTTTAATAAATAAAACACAAACCTGGTTAAGAACCTAGCAAGTACAGTTTACAAAAAAATCCAAAAAAAAAGTTCAGTACCTGCTAACAAACCAAGCTGTTCCTCGAACCCCAACAACTACCTCTAATGACAAGCTGCAAACATAAGAAACACGAAGGAAGAGAGATCTGAAACCTTGGTTTCCTCCTCGTTGTCAAACACCAAATTGATGCTCAAATAGAATGAGTCCGTTGATCCATCCATCACCCCCTCTGTGAAGAAATGGCAACTATTGAGGGAGGATGATAGGAGACAACATGACCAGGATCTTATCTAAGTGATGAAAATATTTGTTTTTATGGATGCTATGTTTGGAGGCTATATCGGTGTATGTAGTGCAATGGAGAAGTAGGTGTCCAGAGTCATAATGTTGGGATTTAGTAAACCAAAATGCAAAAACAGTTTTATTCAAGCACTCTGCATGTGATTCCAATGCACATCATGGTTTAATTTTCACCAATTGGCTAATTTGTAATAAATCTTCCAAATTCTAGTTCCACTAATACCCGCCAAATTTTATTATAAAATGTATATTAATTTGCTAAAATAGACATGTATTGGACTTCAGTAGTAATTTCTATGCTTTTCCTTTTGAGTTCGCCTTGGACACACATTTAGGTTTTTTTGATCTAAAACAATTTTCCTACAATAAAAATTTCCACATCTGGAAGACAATATTTTTTCGAAATCAAAATTCTCCCTCCATTAAAAACAAGCATACATCATATAGTCCCCTCGTTCTTGGGAAACTGCTGCAGAGGTGAATTTTACATATCTCACGGAACCTTCTGGAGGCACTTTCATTCATGAAATTTCTGCACTTTTATGGCTAATGTTTATTTTAGGGAAAATTTTAGTTTTTTGAGCCTTGATATGTACGTGAGGTTGATAGTCCATGTTCTTCTTTGTATGTCAAATTGATTGTAGATGTTGTTTTCTCAATTTCATTGAATACCATGGCTTTTGTCTCTTACAAAATTTACAAGCATCATGGTTCATTTAACAGTAAGGACACACTCAGTATTTAGCAATCACTCACATAGAATTTATGGGCAGTCACAGGCATTGTGGAGATCAAGTAATTATTAGTGTCTATCAGTGTTTTCTTTTGTAAAATTGTTTTTATTTATACCATTTTTAGTTTTAGATATCTTGTTAAAAATGGCTTCCACCATTAGAATCACGATAACTACATAGTATTGTAGAACCATGCTAACCATCGGGCCGCAACACAAGCTCCTAAGCTCACGTTGTTTTCTTTTCAAGTTTTCAAATACCACGACCATTGTAGGGAAAGTATGGGAAAGACTATTTAGTAATTTGCAAGTGGTTCACAAGCTCCTAAGCTCACGTTGTTTTCTTTTCAAGTTTTCAAATACCACGACCATTGTAGGGAAAGTATGGGAAAGACTATTTATGTAATCCTTGCTACACTGTTAATGTAAACCTTTACCATTTTTAAATTTAAATAAATATTACAAGTGAACAACATAAATACCTAGAAACCTAATGTAAACATTGGAATGCACGGAATTTTTGAATCACCAGGAAGACAAATACAAAATTTTTACGAGTTAATTATTATCGTATATAGAATCATATGGATATGGGAAAACTTAAAATCATCTAGTTTTGGTAAGCACATGAAAATCATCTACCAGAGTATCAATAAAAGACCATATATAATGCACTGAAAGATTTCTAGCAACCTAATGAAAACAATGGAAAGCATGAACTTTGACTAGCCCACAAGACAAAATATACACATTTTCAGCATTTATTTCTTTAAGGGCTGTCAAATCAAATGGGTGTGCGACAAAACTTTACCAGTAAAGTAGTTGTGTTCAGTACATAAACATAATCAAACAAGTATCATGATTGCTTCCGCCAGGCACCATTTGTTTGAGTTGATTCCACTTTTCTAGCTCCAAGTTATTGACATTGCGAGCACCAAGGATAAATAATTTATGTCCTAAACAAATCTCAGAAGGAAAGGTTTGTTATTGAAATTTTGAATACAGTAACCTTGGAATGGAAAAGTGATAATATGTAATGAATTTTGATGTTAATAAGACAAGAAAAGATTAAGTTTTAGAGTCCCCTTATAGTGGAAAAATTAATTTCGTGTAGTTCTGGCATAAATTTAAATGGATAAAATACAGAAAACCCTGAATCGGGGATAGCTGAGCCTGAAATAGTAAATAACATAATAATAATGAATCAGACAGCATGTGATGAAATTCAGAAAAGTTAGAACCTAGAGATGGCCTTCTAAAACACAAAAGGCCTCAGAAGTGCTAAAAGAGCCACAGATGGTTGACAGGTTTTGGAACTTTTGGTAATGGAAGTTATGCCCGTGGGCTTAAAACAATAACATTTTGCATTATACTTCTCGTAATAGGAAAAATTACTCTCTATAATAAACAATTATAAATAGATATTACCTCATATGAGATTGGGTGCATTATAGGTTGTAGCATGTAGGAGATCATATACACTCCATCTCTTATCCCCGTCCAATTTCTTCTAAACAATACCCTGAAGCATAAGTGATCTCTATATACACCCTTACTCTTATAATGAGTTTACCTTCTCATCAATCACCATCAGATCTGCCTCAAAGGGTTTAATCCTATTCCATGCACCTTCCTCAACGCATCTAAATCCTCTCCCAAAAGCTGCAAGTCAAATAGGTATTTTAGTCTGGTGTGATATTGTTCTGATATAGTATTACGAATAGCCCAACACAAAACAACATAGTCGTAGTCTGAAGTGTAACACTTCGAGTGGGACAGAGAAATAATACACACCTTCTCTCTTGTACTATCGAGTTGTTTTATTTCTCCGATCATTTGCTTCTCTCGGAAATGTGGAGTATTCTAAACTGTAAACTTTGTATCTGTTTAAGAAAAGAATATGGGGGAAAACTGCAAGAAGGTCAATAAAAAAATAGAATACTCCACTTCACATCACTCAACATAAATTTTAACTTTGTTTATAGATCTAATTTGCATCTTCTAGCATTGGCAGTGATATTGACCAACACAATATGTTTGATAAATGGAAAACATACCCTTCTGTTAAGCTACTCTTCAAAAGAGCACAACCCCGACCTCTTTCTCTAGATGCAACATTGGCACTCCTGAATTTACTCACCGAGCACACTTTTTTCAAAGTATTACATCATGCACCGAGGGTCTGGTAATCTGCAAGAGTAAAATTTATGAAAACTTTAGTTCAACAAAAAGGGGTTACAAAATAAACCCAAAAATACAAAAAAGAGGAGTTGAGAAGCATAAAAAAATAGAGTTGAAAGCGCAAAGCAGTGTTGATAGAGGGGAAGAAACAGGGTATGTATTTTTGAACTGTAAGGTGAGTGGATATGGATTGATGCAGGGTATGGGGACATTACTCGAGACTGGTTACCTATGCTCGAGGGGTAAACACAAAAAGCCACAGATGGCTGAAACGTTTTAGAACTTCTGGTAATGGAAGTTGTGCCCATGAGCTAAAAATTTAGTCTCTTTAATGAGCAAATTCTTAAATAGACAGTCATTTTTTCCTTAAGAGCTAGCCATGAAATTTACCTCAAATGAGATTACGTGTATTACGGGTTTCTTCTTCCTCTCTTTACTTGATAACATTGAAGAGGGTCTCTCTGTTACTATGGAATCGGGCCTCTCTGATAAGGAGGATCTCAGGGCCCTTCTCCAAGCGAGCAAAATGGATTTTTTGCAAGACGTGATCAGAATGGATCATTAACTAATTCTCCGGTGCTTCCTCAGGGTCTAAATCTAGGGCTTCATTTTATTTTTTCTTCTTCGGCTCCTTCCTTGAACACAAAAGAGTCAACTACAATTAATTACAGGAACACAAAAGATTCAAAAACTAGCAAATAGAAGCCTACCATCTTGAATAGCCTATTTCGCTATGAAAATATCATTTAAACCCAAGCGAAAAATGTCAATAAACCCTTACCAGGAGGATGCTGTGTTCTCTGCTTTGTCCCTGCCCATTCTATTTTTTTCAAAACCCCTGTTTCTGAGGGCTTTTTCATTCTTACTATTCTCTTCTCTCTGATAGAGCTTCTCCTCCCTTACAATCAAATTATAAAGAGAAACCATTATGGAAATAGAATTCATCCATAGCCCCGGCTTGCCATCTCCTAGCCACGGGACAGACTAGTTGTTCCCTGACCATTCAAGCCTCCCATTACTTGTTATCAAATAAATTATCCTGGAAACTAAGTGGCTGATCTATAAAATCTGCCATGGTCATGAATAAAAAGATTGCAACCAATCTCCTGGGCACCCGAACATAGATTATCAAATACATTGAAGGTATTCAGCTTTAAATTGCCCAGCTCCTTGGGGATCGGCCCGGTTAGAGCTTTTTTGGAAAGATCGAGATATGTAAGCCCAGGCAGGGAGCCTAGAAGTATACCTGCAAGCCCACAATGACTAACTTTGTTCATCCTGTGGCTGCTTCGCATGGGAACACTCGAAGAGTGGTTTTGTATAATCTAAAACCCCAAAAAGTCTGCTTCCAGTTAGATTTAGATGGCATCACCATTAAACATAGCATGGGATGAAGTTATTTCACTGGCGCTTAAAACCATTGGGAGGAGACTCGTCTTTCACACCACCCTCAAGCTCCGCAGGAGCCACTGTGCACACACGACATAGAGGAAAAGGCTCCCAACCTCTGAATAGAGTATGCGTTGGCGGAGAATACAGTCGCGACAATGGAACAAACAGTGGAACATAACATCTCTATGTCAATAGTACCCACTTTTTATTAAAAAGTAAAAGGGGGAAATTTTGAGACGAAATTATATTTTTGAGACAAAATTATAATTTTGTCTCTATCTTTTGTCTCAAATGACCCCCCCTTGTAGTAGTGGATGCTAAGCCATGTTTGAAAGCATGGATAATCATCGCTAGATCAAAACGGTTATGGAGGAGAAACTATGACATAGAAGAAAACTTGGATGAAGTAGAACAACAAGTGGATGAATAAATGGGTGATCAATTTGCAAGATTGTCCTAACATCAATGGGGAAATAAAATCTTTTGTGATAGAAAAATTTAGGACCGTCGTATGGACATAGCAAATTGGTGAAAGAAAGCTCATTAAATTAAAAAAATTAATTCCTCTTGGGAACATGATGAAAAAAGCATATCTAGGTGCGACCATCAAGGGAAAAACAAGGATATTAGTTGCATCACTTCGAGGATTGGATCACATCATATTCGGTGTGACAGACGATAGATGGGTTATTCTTAAGGAAAATTTGGTGAGGGGAACCTATCTTTTTGTAGTAAAGGGGTGGTGGAGATGGAATGAAACTTCATCATAGAACATACAACTTATGATGATATTCCTATCCAAAGACGTGAAAGTGGACAACCTAAATGAATTATTTGAAAAAACAAGACCTACGAAAAGTACTGATTTTTTCATCAAAATCTATTGTAAAAAATCCGATATTAAAAAAATATGAAAATATTTTAAGATTGTAACTTTGGTCTTATAAACTATTTAATCTTGTACACGTCATTAAAATACTTCCTTTCATTTCAATTGGAATTTTTTTGTTGCAAATATGCCTCTACAGTAAGAAGGGACACGAATAAAAAAAGTTAAAAATTATTAAGTACGTTAGGAATGAAATGACACCTAATGCAATAATGGGGCGGGCTTTGTAATCTTTCTTATATTTCACGCCAAGTGGAATAAAGATAATAAACATAAAGAGTGGCGTTTCCCTTTCAAAGTGGTTAATGTCAACATTTAGTTATTATTAATTTTAAATACGATTTGAAAGAGTCTGTTGTGAAAAGAGAGGTCTTAATTGTATATCTGGTATGCTGTGGACCATCACTTTCAGTTAAAAAAGTTTTTATTAGGTTTTTGTATTGTCACAAGTAAGGGTGAATCGATCGCGAATTTACATGTTGCTATAACACTGTTTATTAGAGTTTTTTTTTTTAGTAAAGGAAACATTACTTAGGGAATTTTGATGTGCACTATTAAAATTTCTCGTTGTTTTAATACTGGACTAACTTTTTAGTAAAGGGAAATATAATTCAAGTAACAATATTCTATTTGTCTATTTATTTTGATAGTGGGGTTTGAGTGCTTGCCACCTATTTATCTACTTAAGTTCTAATTCTCCAAAATAAGTATTTGGTTATTATTTAATTTATTTCTATCCACAACGAGACTATAATAGTGGATATTAATGGTTTTGTGTGAATAGTACTTTGCTTCTCACTTATAATTAAAAATTAAGAAACTTACTTTGTCTATTATAATTACTCATAAATTAGATGGTATACTCATTTATTAATTACATGTTAGAAAAAATGTAGATAAATGGACTTCAATTATAATGTAATACACACATTTATACATATTTCATTAAATATAATTATAGATAATATAATAAATCAATTTAATTGATAATGTCAAAAATATTGAAAATAGAGACTACATAATAATTTAGGCCTATTTAATCATAATTTTATATTTGATTATGCATCGACATGATGTGAATTATTTAAACATCAAACATCAAACCTCAATAAATATAATAAATCGAGTTTAATTAATAATATTGAAAATAGAAGCTACATAATAGTTTAGGACTATTTAATTATATTTTTCATTTAATTGTACATTTGACAATGATATAAATTATTAAAACATCGAGACCTCAATAATGATTTTGATTGATTATAAAATATGACTATGGACATAAAGAATAAATGAAAAGCACTTGTGTTGGCGTGAAATGCTATAATATAAAAAAATGATAACCGGATCGTACCAAGCCAAGAACTCGGATGTTAATTAGACACCACGATTAATAGATGAAAGCAATTCACCATAATAACTTTACATAAAACATTTGCAAACAAATGAGTAGCAATATCATATATTATTATGGAACTCAATGAAATACAATGAGAATGGGTCTCGCTTATAGAGGCAAGGAATAACAATCTAAGAACCAATCAAGGTCGTAAATCAAGGAAAGAACTAATCATCAAAGAACTAGTCAAGACCATAGATTTAGGAAAGAACTAGACATCAAGGATCTAGTCAATACCATAGATCAAGGAAAGAACTATACCTAACAACTAGATAATATCCCCTAATATCTAAATAAATAAAAATAAATATCCACACACATAAGTCGGTGAGGATAAATACAATAAATGTAAATAAAGTACCTACGTGAACATGAGTGAATGTACATACCAACTCTAACACCCCCTTGAGTGAAGCCGAGGGGCCCAAAATAAAAGTGGCATATCCACGGTATGAGCTCAAAAACTAGGTCGATGAGGTACTCATGTCCAATATAGTCACAAAGAAATATCGAACCAAAAGAAGGAAAAAATCATGCTAAAAGGAAAGAGAAAGAAGATGTTATCACGAACACCCCCAAGAATAACTTCTTAAACCCCAAGCATGCCACGTAACCAAAGGTAGCGAGGTGATGCAAAAGGCTTTGTAAAGATGTCTGTAACCTGCTGTTGAGTCAGAATGTACTCCAAGAAAAGAACTCCATCCTGAATGTGTTGATGAATGAAGTGGATGTGTATCTCATGCTTGGTCATTGGTGCTCAACTAGGTTATGAGAAATGTGAATTGCACTTTGGTTGTCACACCAAAATATAGTCAGTGAATCCTGTGGGAATCCAAACTTTGTTAATAACTATTGAAGCTAAATAATCTGCTGACTTGTTGAATGCACCTGTAATCTACCTCACGAAGATGAAAGTGTAACACCCTGTTACTTTTTGCATGCCCAAACAACTAGAGAAGAACCAAGACAAAAAGATATCCAGAAGTGGAATGCCTATCATGAATATAACCTACCCAATCTGAATTTGTATATCCAACCAACTGAGTAGAACCCTTGTAGGCCAAAGTGGGAAGTGCCCTGCAAATAGTGCAGAATCCTTTTAGCAGCCTGTCAGTGACTACTATGAGGAGAATGTGAAAACTGAGATACAAACCCTACTGTAAATGAAATAACAGGGTGAGTATGAGTCAAGTATATGATACTCCTAACCAACCGCCTATACAATGTAGGATCACAAAGTGGTGTGGTACATGTGGAGGTAAGAGTAACCCTAGACTAAAAAGGAGATGGACTTGGCTTGTTATAAGCCATATCAAATCACTAAAGAAGATCTTCGGTGTACTTTTGGTGACTCAAATGAATTCCTAAATCTTTCTAAGAAATCTACCCAAGATCACGTAATGTCAAACGTGTAGAAAGAGTCCTCTAAATACTCGAGGAATGTGGAAAGAAGAGTTGCCAGGTAAGTAATGTGAGATCATCAACATACAAGACAAGTATCACAATATCCTCACCAACATGTTGTAGAAAAAATATATGATTGGAGTGGCAATGAACAAATTTAGTAGATAGAAGAAAAGAATCCATCTTCTCATACCAAACCTGAGGGTACATTTGAGACTCAGAGACCTACAAAGTCTACAAACAAGAGAATAATCTGGACAAATCCAAGCATTTGCTACATGTATATTTCCTCTTGTAAATATCCATGTAAGAAGGCACTCTTCACGTCCATCTGGTATACAGGCCACCCCTGTGAGGCAACAATAACAAGTACAAGGTGCACATACTCCTTGAAAGCGGGTATAAAAGTCTCGGAGTAATCAATACCTTCAACTTGTGAAAAAACCTTTGCAACAAGAAAAGCCTTATACTTGTCAATGGACCCATCGGATGCATATTTAGTTCAAGTATACCAACTTACACCTAACCGTATTTCTTCCTTTAGGAAGAGATACCAAATCCCAAGTATGATTCTTCATCGAAGAAGAATACTCATTTGTTATCGCATCATCTCACTTTTGTATCACATGAGCCTTTGAAAAGGAGTGTGGATCATCATAAAATTCTTGACATAAAATTCGAACACCGTAGAATATGTGTGAGGATGCCTAATGGGTGGAAGATCCTGTATAAAAGTTTTTACCTCATAAACTATAGTAGGATCCCACTTAGGCATAATGACAACATAAGTGGGAATAGGATCCTCAATGACATCTATAACCTCCTCATTAACCTCCTCAAAGAAATGATCCTCAAGATGAGATGAAGAAGAGGAAGGATTCATGAAAGAAAATGAAGAATCAAGAGGAGTGAAGTGCTCATCAAATTAAACATGTGTTCAAAAGGAACGTCATGAGTATCGGGATCTAAAATTTGATAAGCTCTTATGTCCTCATAATACCCTACAAAGATCAAAGGTTTGTTCTTCTTATCCAAATCATTCCTTTTATTATTTGGCACAAAGGCCCAAACATGGCTCCCAAAGACTCAAAAAAATGAGACATCAAGATTAGTATTGGACCTAGCTTCCTCTGGAGTCAAGTTCTCAAGTGCTCTGTGTGGTGTGTGATTCGAATGTAGTTAGCATAATTAACTTCGCTTCTACCCGGTATATATGAGGTAAATCTCTAGAATGCATCATACGAGTTAGCCATTTCCTTCAAAATTCTATTCTTTCATTCTTCTAATTCATTTTATTATGGAGTATGAAGAACATAATGTTGGTGAATAATGTCTTGAGTTTCCAAAAATTTAGAAAACTCATTGTTGAATTACTCCCCGTTATCGTCGAAGGTTATTTTATACAACTAGAAGATTGTTTCTCGACAAAAACCTTGAAGACTTTGAAGTGTGAAAAAAATCACTTTTGTACTTGATAAAATAAACCCATGTACGCCTCGATAAATTATCAATAAAGGTAAGTGCATACTTAGATCCATTGAAAGAGGGTGTAGGAAAAACCATTAAGTTACTAAGCACAAGGTCAAGTGGTGAAGAAGCTCTCTTAGACAAATTCTTAGGAAAAGCATCTTGGTGTTGCTTCCTTAATTCATAGCCATGAAAAACTCCCTCAAGACAATAAACTATAGGAAGACCATCTACCATACCATGAGTTTTCAACCCTTTCAAATATCTATAATTGAGATGTCTAAATCTCTCGTGCTAAAGTTACTCTCGAATCTATATGAGAAACCAATCCTGTCCCTTTAGCCGAGGTGTCATCAAAAACCTCAAAGTGATATAATCTAGAACTATGATCAACAATACCTTAAACAACAAGTGAATGAGGCTCCAACAAAGTTCGTACTTCTACCCCATGTGGTGTACAAGTCACTATTTTTCCTTGACGAGAATGGCAAATTTGATATACTGAGAAAGCAAATTTTTGGTGATGTTGGGAACATATTGTGTATCTTGGATACTACCACCATCAAGGTGTATATCACCTTTTCCTTAATAGAAAGAAAGTAAGAATCTCAACCTCAATTTTGGAAGTAGAACTCAAACCTAGAGAAACAAAAGAATCCTAGGAAGAAGTCATATGATGAGAAGCACCAAGAATTAATAACCCAACTATTTGCAAGTGGTGACTGAGATATCGCAACAAAATTAAGTGCCTTTCCATGCTAATTAGAAGGAGGTGAAGTGGAGATATAAATTTGGTGTTTCTTATTTGCATCCACTAAGGCTTGCATTTTTTTATAACACCTATGTTCTTCATGACCAATACCCCTACAAAAATATAATGAAAGGCTATACTTATTCTTGGATTTAGAAGACTCCTTGGGTTTAGAGTTGTTTTCTTTGGGTTTAGGATCACTTTGAGATGGAGAAGGGGTGGATTTGGTTTTACTTTTTGGTTTTCCCTTTCCCTTAGGATTAGATACAACTAATGCCTTTTGAGAGGTGGAAGACTCAAGGTGAGACAATTTGGATTCTTCCCTAGTAAGTCTTTCACAAAATGTTTCTAAGTTAGAAATTTTAAATGTGTCACCTAAGGCATCCATGATAGAGAAAAAGGTAGAAGCAAAAAATTGGAATGGTCCTCTCAACATAGTTATAATCAAGTAAAAACACTCTTCATATTTCTTATATCTTCCAATCCCCTTCAATTATGTTAACAAATGCTTGAAATTAGTAAGATAGTCTATAATTGTTGGAAAATCTTCAATTTTAAGAGAGGTGATCTCAATTTTAAGTTTCATGGCTCTCATATGATTTACCTTACCAAATAAATCTTCCGATTTCTCCCATATTTTGAAAGGAGAGTCACATTTTCCAAATGAAACAAAAGAATGTCACTTACATAAGGTCCTATCAAACCCATACACCCATCAAATTTGCATTGGTAATGAAATTTCTCATATTCTCTAGTGAACATTGGTTGTTCTTAAGAAGTTAAAGCCCATAATCCTTTCTGCTTAATTATTGTTTCCATTCGTGGTTTCCATGTGTGGTAATTATGTGTTATTAATGGCTCAACATGATCTAATAAAAAAGTAGATGCCATTCTCAAAAAAATCAACAAAATAAATGCAAGAACCAAATAATGCAACAAGCACCCCAAACAATACAACAAGAGCCCCCTAGATTTTGGCACTTTATAATGAGTGCGTGTTACAATATGGAACTTTATAATTATAGCGCAATTATTAAAATAAATATTTTCAATGGAAAGAGAAGGAAAAATTAAGCACTTTTACAAAAAATATTAACCAAATCCGAGTTTCGATCAAAAGATACAAGCTTTACAAGTTTATGCTATGCTATTTATTTTAGTTGCCACTAAAACAAAATAAAATGCTCTTGTCTTCACCACACAAATAAAATGAAAGGGGGCTGGAGTTAAGAACTTACTAGTAGGAATCAAAAGCTTTAAGCCCTCATACGACCATACCATATGACCAAGGGCTAAGGATTTTAATGGGTGAAATAAGCGATCTGTGGATTTTCTCGAAATAGCAAACCGGGCACTGACATCCCACGAACCCCTACCAAAAAAAGAAAGAAACATCTTCCTCGAAACAACCTATTGCACACCGGTGAGAAAGCTACAACAAAAAGGAAAAACACTGTTCGGATATCAAAAAACCCAAAATAACCCGAGAAATTTATTTTACGGGTTTTTCTCTACTTGGTGCGGATTCCAAGATGAACTAGTGATCTTTTACGCAATAAAAAAATAGCCCAAAAATCGAATGCCTCCGAAATAGTCGAGGTTACGATCGATCATAGGGTTTTGCCACCTTTTGAATCCAATGGAAAGCTCTGTTTTGCATAAAAACACATACAATAAAAAAATACGAAAAAATACCGAATATATGAATATACGAAAACAAAATGTTTACAAAACAAAAATTACAGACGGATGTCAACAAAACTCTCCTTCTCTGATACCATAAAAGGAATGATAACCAAATCATACCAAGCCAAAAACTCAAATGCTAATCAAACACCACAATCAATACGATGAAAGCAATTCACCATAATAACTTTATATAAAACTTTTGCAAACAAATGAGTAGCAATATCATATATTATTACGGAACTTAGTGAAATACAATGAGAATGGGCCTTTATTATATAGGCAAGGATAAACAAAATAAGAACCAGACAAGGTCGTAGATCAAACCATAAATCAAGGAAATAACTAGTCATCAAATAACTCGCCAAGACCATAGATTTAGGAAAGAAGTAGACATCAAGGAAAGAACTATACCTAATAACTAGATAATATCCTCCTAATATCTAAATAAATAAAAAGAAATGTACACACACATAAGTGGGTGATGATAAATACAATAAAGGTAAATACAAAGTAACTAGGTGAACATGAGCTAAGGTACATACCTACTCTAACATAATAAACGTATAAATGAACATATTCCAATTCTTTTACTATAATAAAATGATTAGGAAAGTAAGATTGACAAAAAGAAGATTTGTGACATAACATATTTTGAATAACAAGAGTCATCGCCCTAACATTGAATTGTTTGAAAATAAATAGAAATTTATTGTTTTAAAATATTTAACATTAAATAATTTTAAAGTAAACATTATTATATTGATTTTAAAAATTCATTATAGTATTATTTTTAGCTAAAATAAAATAAAATATATGTAGGGTGTAATATAAGAAAAAAGTGGCATTATTCCTCTATGTTTTTAAGAAGTCATATGAAATACTTAGGTGGAATTCTCTAGAATATATGCACCAAGCCTCATTTCACCATTCAAACATTTTCCATTAATTCCACTTGAAATCAATGAAAATACGAATGAACAGGGTTCAACACTATGAACCTCTATTAATTTCCTTGGAATAGGCCATTCCAAAATTTATTTCAGCTTTTCCTCATCCATCTCGCATTCAATCCTATGAGATGAAAAACCACGAAAAAAATATACTTTTATGAGAAAATATACACTTCTTTAAGTTTTCATAAAAACTCTCTTTTCCTAATAATTCTAACACCAATTTTAGATGTAACAATTGTTATTCCACCGTGTTACTAAATATCAAAATATCATTAAAATAGACAACCAAAAACTTACCCTTGTATTCTCGCAAAGTACTCTATTCATCAAGCTCACGAATGTCTTGGGCGCATTAGATAGTAAAAATAGCATCGCCATCCACTTGTACAATCCATATTTTGTTTTGAAATCCATTTTCAATCATCCCCTTTACACATTCGGATTTGGTAGAAGCCACTCCGTAAATCAATATTAATAAAATATCGGACTCCTTAGTACATCCATCATATAATCCAATATTAGAATTGGGAACTAATACTTAATTGTGATTTTTTGTCTGCAAATTCTCGTGTCTCCATCCTTTTGGAAGTCAATAGGGCTGGTATTGCACATGGAATCATGATATCTCACTAACCATTTATGTATTAGATATTTCACTTTCTGTTCAAATCTTCATTCGTGTCGGGATCATCTTGTAAGATTCTAGATTTGGAAGGGCTGATCCTATGATCAAATATATATGGTTTTGTATATCCCTCTTCGGAGGCAACCCATCTTATATCTTATATGGTATGAAATCCTTATATTATTTTAGTCCCTCTTATCCCACAACGGGTACATCAAAGGCCTCTATTTATACCCTCTTTGACATCAATGCATAACACCAACCAACTTCTCGCCATTTCTACAACAAACTATTTTCTAGCCAACAAGCCCTCACTCTACTCTTCTTCCTTAAAGGGTAACAAAACCAACTTTACACCATCCTTGTAAAAGTAGTATAAGTATTTTTCCTCCATCATGTGTAATGTTTCTATCATATTGTCAAGGCCTCCATAATAATATATGGAATGCATGTATGAGGATAACATCACACCACACCTCATCCTTGTAGGTATTCAAATCAAATACTTTATATGACATCTTTAATTTGTGGTTACCTCACTCCCTTTCTTGAACAATGATATATGATAGGGATATGGGTGATTCTCACATTTTAGACCGAGTTTATCAACCATCTTAGTTGACACTATATTTTCACAACTACAACCATCAATAATAATTTTACATACCTTTCCTACTGAGAGGTGTATCTTTTTTTAAAGATATTTGTTCGCAACAAGGAAACAACACCAACACTATCTTTTTATTTCTCTTTCCTCGGAAAATCGTCATTATCGTTATGATGAGGGTTTCAACCAAGTTTGCAACAACCTCCATTTATTCATCTTCTTCACTTTAACTAGGTTTACTCGTGATTTTTATAATTTCCATTTATCATGTGTTTAATAATGCGCAGACACTCAAAAGATTTGTACCCTTACTCACCACATCGTTAACATTCATTTGTCTTCTAAAATTACTCCTATTTTTCCTTTCTTATGATTTTAATTTCATTTGATAAGCATCATCTAGCCTATGGATCCAGAGCATACTCATTTCATCTTGTATGGTATAACTCAACCCATTTACAAACCTTATAGACTTCTATTTTTCAAACTCTCCTTATTCTAATTAGATTGATAGTTTGAAAAATTCTATTAATATCCTCTTAAATGCTAAGATCATCTGCGTCTTAGAATTTGAAACCTTCAAAATAGTGTTTGGGCATAATCTATAGGAAGAAACTTTTCTTTCACCGTTTTCACCATTTTATTCCAATTTCGTATATTTTTCTTTCCTTTCCTTTGTATTTAATTTTGCATGTGATCCCACCCGAGATCAATGCATTTACGCTTGACTTAGTGAATGAAAAATTAACATTATCCTCCTTTGAAAGGTTTTTCCACTCAAAACCTTTTTCCATGCGATTAAAAAAATCAATCAAATCTTCTCAGTTGTAACCCTCTACCGTAATTGAGAACATTGATCTTGATGTCGTTATTGTTTCCCTCTAAATCTTTGATCAGTCTCTCCTCAAATTCTCTCTCTCATTCAAGGTATTTTCATCTCTCTCATTTTATTATTCATTTCCTCCATTAAAAGAGGTAATTATTTAATATCACTATTTGGGTCTCCGCATCCCCATTTTCATGTCTCCTTTTAAGACAAGTAACTTCTCATGTGATCTCAAAGCAAGTTATCTCTATAGCTTCGCATATGCATATTCATATGGGCATAACCTTCCCTCTTGCATCTAACCATGCTTATATAAAATAAAGGCAATAAATCACACAATACACACACACACTATTTTCGCAAGATCTAAATCCTTCTATGATACGAATTGATTTGAATCCATATGCAAGATGTTGAAACACCTTAAAAAAACATAAAAAATTAGCGAGAAAAACATAAGATTCAAAAGAGTTTTCTTCTCATTCTGGAATCCACACTAATATTTTACACCATTACCACCTTTCTTCCTTTTCTTTCACATTAACTCTAAAAAACCCTACAATGCCAAAAATTACCTACTACTAAAACACCTCGGGTGGTCACTAAAATTAACTTACAAAATATGCCTTCATAATTTAATGCTTGCACAAAAATTTAGCTTATTATATAAATCATAGAAAATGTTATTAAAACTCTACTTCTAGAAAAAACCAAAGAAAAAACATTCGAAGCAAATTTAAGACAACTAGAAAAAGAATCTAGCCCTGAAAATATGTTGAAATGGAACCCAACCTTGGTGAAATTTTTATTCATGGAATGTTATTATTCAAGATATAGTACCCTAGAAAATTTCAATACAATTGAATAGTCGGATCAAAAGGTATGGTTTCCAAAAGTTATGCTCCTACATTAGTTAGGATATGATTTTTTTCCTTTAAAATTTGCATTTTTACTTTATTATTGTTGTCATGAAAATGTGAAACATGAAAATTTTATTCTTTCAAGAATGAAAACTTAGCCAAAATTTAAAAAATTTCCTGAAGTCTTCCGAAACCCTCCTAAGCACTTCTCCGATCAATTTTTCCTTTGTGTTAGGCCTATTCCAATAGAAACAGTATCCACGTGTGTTGTGATAAACTTTCCCAAGTTTTTAAAGATGAAAAAAATTCATCATGTTTTTCGATGCAAGTATTTCTCATGGTAGTTTTCTCATTGAATATATAAAGCATTTTTGGGAAATGTGTGCATTCTTCGGTAGAGATTTAAAGGAAAAACTTCATTGGGAAGTGGTATTGAGGATATGAAAAATATTTACAAGTGATTTAGAAAGTTTTATGGAAGATATTAAGGTGTAGGAACAATGTTAGTGAAACCAGGTTTTGAAGGTGAAGGACCTTACGGTTGAAAAAACACTTGAGCTTGAAGATGATTTGGGAAGCTCTAGAAAGAGTTAGAGGCCAAACAAGATACCATTTGAAAGATAATTAAAAATTTACTTTATGGTGTTAATTCTATATTTTCACAAGACCAAGGACCTTCTTTCCATAACTCATTTTCTACGGGTACACCTTGC
Organism: Taxus wallichiana var. yunnanensis; assembly: GCA_018340775.1. Taxonomy (NCBI): domain Eukaryota; kingdom Viridiplantae; phylum Streptophyta; class Pinopsida; order Cupressales; family Taxaceae; genus Taxus; species Taxus wallichiana. The sequence goes on along the minus strand of CM031238.1, from coordinate 231,206,166 downwards.
GATCCCGAGAAAGAAGTATATTTTTGATGTGTTTGAAGGAATAACTATACCCTTAGAAACATAATTTTTTTCAAAATTATTTTTGGAGTCAACATAAAATAAATAAGTGGCGATAGAGACCTCTTGGAGCTCCATCAATTTCATCTTCAAGATCTCTCTCAAGATACGCTCTCACAATTAACCACTTTTCACGTACCACATGTTAGTTCGGAGCTGAGGATATTTTTTTGTCCCTTACATCCCATCCCAAGGTGATAATTGAAAAAAAAAAGGTTCCCCATCCCCATTTGATCTCTTGGACCCATCGAGATGACCCTAAGAAGTCTTAATAATCCCTTTATGCCAATTTTCTAGCCCCCGCCTCACGAAACCTCAACTTCACACTTGTCATCATCAGGCTTAGGTGAAATTTTTTGTCTATAATTTCCCATTCCAAGGGTAAAATGGGGAAAAAAATTAACCCTCCCCATTTCTTCCTCACGATTTCTCATATGACCCAAACATGGCCCCCCTGGGTGCTAAAAACAAGCTCTTTTTCCTCATCTGCTAACAAATACATGATATCCAATTGTCATCATAGGGATAAGGTGAAATTTTTGTCCTATTATTCCCATTACAAGGGGATAATGGGGGAAAAAAGTGAACTCCCTCCCCATGAAGCATTCAAAAACTAAAAGATAGTTTTTTCGAATCTCCTCCTCAATATCAACGAAAAATCCCATAAATGTTGTCGAAATTTCTCCATAAATGTTTCTTCCATTTTTATTCCATTAGTTTTCTCTCCATATCATCATGATCATAGTGGAAAGATACTTCATAAAATCTAATTTTTTCAATACTCCATGCCCCTATTTTTGTTTGAAGGACTTGAGCCCAAAATCGATGAAAAATTCATATCTCACAATCTGGTACATGGATCGAAGTGAGATTTTTTTCAATCTTAATTTTTCTAAACGCCTTCAAGGATCAAGTAAATAAATATTAAATGATTCAATATATTATTAATGGTATAAAACCATTTTTTTCCCTAGCTTTCATTTCTTCAATTTCCCATAGTTTTAATGACCATATAAAGATAAAAAATTGAACATGAGTCTAGAAGAAAAACCTATTCTAGTGAATTTGATTTGGTCATAATCTGAGGTGGGAAAAAACACTTTATAAAATTTCAGGGAATCCATTAATGGCTTCCATGACACAATAGTGAAAGGGAAGCGAGATACCTCTTCGGTTCAAAGGTTCTAGTGGGGGAGTCATGTGAAAAATTGAGAACGCAGCTTGAAATGAATCATGTGAACTTCGCATGTGTTTTCATTCGAATCCAACACTGGGAGGACCAATTTATATTTTTGGAAAGTCTATATAGTATAACCTACTAAAAATATCAAGTACAAGAAAAAATTGCATTTATACTCCTTATTTCATTGCCTCATGATCAAGACACTAGAAATTGTCAAGATTAACAAAAATGGCAAAAATTGGCTAAATGGGACCATAATAGTGAATATTATAAAAATATTAAATGGGTATAATGAAATAAAATTTGTCACATTTTATCCCTTCACCCATCCTACAATGGTCTTGGCATTCATGGGAGCTCCTCTCTTTGTATCAAGTCAATACCCGTATTCCCTAATGCGGTGAGCAAAGAATGTAAAAATGAGAAAATTGCCAATTTTGTACAAAAGGACATTTCAATTCATTTCACATTGGGTGCAAGATCAAAAGTTGGAAATAATTGGTTTTTATTTCATTCTTCTTTCCTTTTCCTGTGATCGGATGGTTTTTCGTCTCGTGTTTCACTCATCGTTAGTACACCAATAATTATAGAATTAAAATCACAATTGTGTGAACAAAAATGCATCCAATTCCTCTCATGTGTGATTGATTATAAATCTATGATAGTATCTCAAGGATTGGAAGGGTTTTATCAATTAGGAGAGTTACCTTCTAGTTTTCTCGGTGGTCTAATTCCCAAGTACTCATCACTCCTCTTCTTGGCGTGTTAGAGCGGTGTGGCGAAGGTTCACCATTTCAAGGGTTTTCAAAAGAGACAAGGTGTTCAAAGAGGTCTTCATCAAAGGTCCTCGTCATTACATTATCATGGAGGGTCATCGGTTGTCATATTATCATCACTAACTTCTTTAGAGCATATTTTCATATACGACGGAGGTATCTTCATCCATGCTTTGGAGCATTTCTCCTTTCTTCTCCTCTCTCATTCTTTCTCCCCTTATCTCTCACTTTCTAATTATTTGTTGACTATAATCATTTTATTTTTCATATTCACTTAAGTGAAATATTAGTAAATTGTAAAAAAATTATAAGAATTATAAGAGAAATACTTAACTTGTCTCTTTTAATGGTAATTGAAATGTCACATGTGGAATAAGAACATGAAGTGTCATGCAGGGGAGATGAGAGGTAAATTCTCAATACTAGAAATTGGGATGGCTTGTCCATTCCAAAAGATCTTGAAAATGCTAGATTTTGTTAGAATCTATGTTGCAACAATAGTGGATTGTGATTTGGGTGTTGAAAATTCTATACCCAACACATGAAATAAAGATACATAATTTATTACATTTCCATTTTCCTTGCATTCCTCTATTTTCTCTCTTATATGCACTTTGTAAGCATAATGATTAAATAGATATTTTTATCTTCGATGAATGGACCTTAGAGAACTGTGTGTGTATGTGGGTTTTGTTTGTCTCAGTAATGGCTTCATTGTTTCTTTCCTCTATATTGAATGATGAACTAATCTAGTTATTGGGTGTTAACTATCGAATTGGTCTACTCACAACAATAACCTTCCTTTCGTAATTTATCCCTTCACCCTTCATCTTTGTAATTTCCTCCCTCGTATCCCATAAAAGTAATTTGCTATACGTTCGGTGGAGTGTTCCTATGTGATCCCTAGCCTATTTGTCTAACCTAAAAAGTTTAGATAGGAATAGTGTAGTTTGAATTCAATAATGAGAAGCGCATCATTCTATGCAAAAGGGCGTAGGCCCTCGAACGTTAGCGAGAAAATTCTAAGTTTTCATATAGAAAATTTTTCTCGGTAATATATTGGAAACTTTTCTAGGAAGAGATCTACCCTCATGTATCCAAAAAATATCTCTATAAAATAAAAAAGTATGAGAATTATAAAATCCTTTTCCAAGCCTCTTGATAAAACTTGGTTGAAAGAATATATACTAGATTGAATAGGTTGAGAGGAATCATTGACCCCACTTTTGATACTTTGAACAATTAGCAAGACCATGTTAGAGATAAGCCATTCTACTTCTCTCAAGATTCATCCCATTTTGATTCATCGAGTGGTACCCATGGTAAACCTATTAAAACTCCTAACGACACTCCCACAAATTATCCTATCTTCCACATACCTATAAATTTTAAAATCCCAAGACAAGAAGAAGAATAGGAGGAAGAAAGATAATAAGAAAGCGAAGAGGAAATGGAAACACAAGTACCTGTACCATAGGGAAAAACTTTGGCCCCGTTGGCTTTGACTCCACCATTTCATGAGCTCCACAAGGCTCAAGAAAGAATTTTATGAAGTTCAATGGAGATGGAAAAAATGTTTCGATAGTCACATTGCATCCTTTATCATAACTTGTGGCATCCTTGGAGTAAAAATGAAGATTTTTTTGTGTGGTTGTTCATGGAAACGTTTCAAAATACGGTGGCGGATTGGTTCTACTACTTTCCATCACACTCAATCTTTAATTGGGATGATATCAAGAAAATTTTGAAGAAAGGTTCTCTTGAAGATGCTCATGCCCTTCTTATTCAAATCACTCGGATAAAGAATGATCCGCAAGATTCCATGAGAGACTTCATGGCCAAATTAAATAGGTTGGTGAGAAAAATTCCTATTGCTCTTCCCACTACGGGTAACCTTAAGATGCTCTTCGTGAATTATGAATTTTAGAAAGTGATTATCTTTCGTGGAGAGTACAAACACGAGATTTGGATAATGTTCAAGAAATTTCTATCAAGGTGGAAGATGACCTCATCATATCGGGTAAGATCAAGAATCATTTGATGAAAGATAAAACCTAAAGTTCCAATTAGTGCAAAATCACAGCACCCCCAAATGAGTCGTCGGATATGCTTTTCTAAGGCAAATTCATTTGGTGTGATTCGCATAACATTGAGTTTTCCCCCAAAGTGTGGGACTTCGTAGGTGGGAAAACTAAAATATCCCCAATGGGATATTACTTAAAAATGTAAAAAAATATTTAAAATGTGTAGCCACATAAAATCGATTTTTGATTTTTACGGTTAGGAAAACAAACTAAATAAACTTAATATTTCCCAAAATAACCACCCAAATTACTTAGAAATATAAAGAGGTCTTGATATTATTATAAATGACAGAGGAAAACTATTTTTGGAATATTACAGAGTACAATGCTGCCAGGAAATCACAGCGAACCTAGACAGCTGGAAAACTTTAGAGGTTCGTGACCCTCTAAATACAAGAGAAAAAATAAGGGTCTTTGGAAATAACATTAATAGATATAGGAAATAACATTTCCACCTTCATATCTAAAATGACCGACTGGAAAAACCCCCAAATAGAGGCTACAGGTTGCCACGCTTGGACAGGGGTCGGAAAATGATGGACGCGCCTCAGCGTGCTGCCACGCCTAGCCCAAAAGGCTGCCGTGAATCTGATCTAGGCCCCTCTGCTTGTCTTCCCCAAACACCCCAAAACCCATAAAATCCTTCAACGAGATGCCTCCAAGGAATTACCACGCTCTTCCCAAATGGATGTCATGGATCTGATCTGCTGCCGGGATTCGGATCTGGAGCCCACTAATTATCCTCTCCCAATGCCGCCAAATATCTATGAAATCCTTTCTCTGAGACCTCTGATATTTTCTCTGCCACACAACCCTAAAAATGGATCCAGAATGACAGAATAGGGTATATCTCTCACTACCGAAGAATGCCCTGCTAGCTAGGGAGGGGTCTCTCACCACCAAAGCTAGGGTATTTGTGGGATTTGACTCCACAAGTTTTAGACGTGTAATAGAAGAATTTGCACATGAAGGGGTCAATAAAATGTATGTCCAAAAAGTGTCATCTCTTTCTCCCCCCGACTCCTTATATACTTTCCAAGGAAAAAGAGCCCCAATAGACCAAGTCGCATTTCATTCCATGGAGGGGTCAATAAATTAATAGTAACTAAAGTTACTTTTTCCCGTTTAAGTCACCATGGTCCAAAGTGACCCCCAAACGCCAAACATGACTATTAATACCATACGGCCCCTTCTCAATAGCCCCTGTTGGTGTGTGTGACATGCCTAGTCATCGTCCACATCACCTGGTGAGTCATCTCACCTTGCGAGAGTCATAGGTCTTAGGAAGTCAAATGAAAAGTGTCAGATTCTGTCATTATCATTTGCATCAGTGTGTCATAGGAGTTACATTCCTTATTTGGAATTGTAACTCCTCCTTTAGTGGCATCATATGCATCAGTCATGTCATATGCGTCAGTGGCGTCATTGATATTCTTTCCTTGTTTAGGCATGGGGGTTACACAACACCCCTATTTGTACTTCCTTTTTTTGATCTATGAGTATGAGCTAGACCTATTTTCTTATTTGCATATTCTTTCCATTGTTTGAATCTTGCTTATTGTGTTGGAGCTTGACATTACCATCGGAGTGTAACTTCATTGTGGTGCATTGTTTTCGACATCGGTTCTCGTGAATCCCTCTTTCATGGTATCAGAGCTGGTTTCGGTAAAACATGCACTCTTCATTTATCAAGTTGTTTATTACTTCTGGTTTCTTCTTATTTCCTCATGCAAGTTTTCTCGATTATTATTTTGGAATTGTATTGCTCACCTCATATTGAGGTTTTAGTAGTTACAAGTTTGAGGTATTTGGCTGGTTTGCTTTATCATGTTGTTGAGTTCATGATTACTTATTTCTCATTTTTGCCTTGGTGTGGACCTGTGGTTCATTCATGGTTCATGGTTCGTGTGTTTGAGTTATTTGGGTGTTTCACCTTGCATGAGTGTTTTTTCAGGTCTATTATAGTTTGAGGCTACATTTCAAAGGCTGCAGATCCATTTTTGTGGATAAATTTGGGTCCAACGTTGCATTGGATCCTCTTTCGTGGTTTTTGGTTTGCTCGTGCATTTCTTTTTGCATGCATTGGCTTTCCTGGAAACCTACTCAAGGAACCACATCAGCCTTGACTCTAGCTTAGGTTTCTCTCTGCGTGGAAGTATATGCTCTGAGCCTACAACGTGCCCATGTATCGGTCCTCTCTACATTGGTTCGAACTGGTGTATACTCAGACTAACCCGAGCTCTCTGTGCATTGTGTGGATGTATTTACCATGGTTTTTTGGACTCGCAGGCTTGTTTGTAGGCTCTTGTTAATCACTGTCTACAGCTACAGTTTGAAGTCCCACCTTGTAAGATCATTGTTGGGTTAACTCGCATCATTAGAATATCCCTCTAAGAATTTACCTAGAGCTTGCATCATTGGATTCAACATTGGGGACTCTACTTGTGCCTTTGATAATGTTAAAACTTGTGTTGTTTCCCTGGTTCCTATGCTCCCATACATCTAGATTCTACCTGGTTCTCTACCTTGCCTTTAGCCACTCTCTCGATGTAACAACCCATCCTCGAGGCCCTCTCTGTGTTGGTTGGTCCTCTCCACATCTGTTTGAGCATCTTAGAACAACTGTTACCATCTACACGTGGATTGTTTCATTTACTGCAACAATAATGGATTACACGACACATGGCCGATACCCACCGGCTCCGTCAACATCCTCAGGACCATTTTTTATTCTCTCTAAGTGTAGTCAAACACTATCTTAGGTACATGGCCTATAATCAATCCCTGCAGGTGGGATTCGACTTGCACCAATATTGGTCCCTGTGCACACGGGACTCTCACTCCCCCTTCCTTCTTTGACTACGTGGTCGTGGATCCTTTTTGCATTATTCATGGTGTTTGTGGTGATCTCGGAGGATTCTCACCGCCCATCTCCTTCAAGTGTGTTACCATCCTACATGAACGGTTACTCTTCTACCCAACCATTTCAATGTAGCACTACAACTAAACTCTATCGAAACGGTTACCTGACACGTGGACCACCTGTCACCTTGGGCGTTTCAACCACCTAGCAACTCGTGCACATTTTTGGTCTTCTCAGGCTCTGTCAACACATTCCTTTTTAGGGTTGACTATTGGTAAATCAATCTTTCCTTTTAAATATTTTAAGGTCAAAAATCTTTAATTAAATAGCATTATAAATTTTGGGTATTTTGCTTGTTTTATTCAACCTTCCTTCGAGTGTCGAAGACGGAGGGTGAGGTCCGGGGTTGGCAGGAGGCTAATCCCCCTCATAGTTAAAACAAACCCTATCTAAAATTCATTTCCATTTCCAACGAGCATACATATGACACCCTTTGCATGCATTTAGGGCACTTTTTAAATCTATTTGTAGGCTTATTAGCATTTTTCCATCAGTTGCGGGAATTGTTTTTGCTATAAATTTTGACTCGTTTCTCAGTTTTGAGCACTTCTTTAGTCAAAGTTGCATGTATTTTTGCACTCTAGATGATGGGATTATCAGTTTTATAAATGCACTATTTTCTAAAGTGCAGATTTTGGGGGGTGTCTTTGTATTTCTTAATTCAGCTCATTTCGAATCATCTTGAGCTTTGTTCTATCCCTTTTACTACTTATGAGTGTGTCCGCCATAGTCTTACAACAAAGGGATTATTTCATGCGATGTGAGACACTATTTCTCACAAGGATTTCTCTTCCCCTTCTTGTTTTCACTCATTCTTGTGCTTGCTTATGGTGTCAAATTGTTGTGCCCAATGAACCTTGATTGTTGTCTCCACTCTTGCGCGTTATTATGTTGATTGCAAGGTGAGTGATAGACTAGTTCTTGACACATAGTCACATCTGATTGTAATCAATGCACTAAACTATAAAGTGCCACAAAAGGGGGGTTAAACTTGTATTCCTTGGAGGCTCCTCTCATCATGGACATTGAATTTCATCACTCCATTGTTCAACTAGGACCAGGAAACTACCTACAATGGAAGAATGGGATACTCGATCATTGCATTATGTACAACTTGTTACCACATCTTCTTGGGTTGGCACCTAAACCTATTGACCGCATTCATCACCAAAATTGGTTGAACGAGAATGATATGGCATATGGGCTTCTTTGTCTTACTATACCGGAGGACCTTCAACATTGATTAGAATTCACCGAGTCTGTGCACCGAGCCTAGACCTTCATTTGGAATTTTCATGGAGACTTTGATCCTCCTTCATCTGGTTATGGATCTTATGATGATCTTGCATCCATGGAGGAAAGTGAGTTCACCGATACTTTTTCTTACGAAGGGCCACCCACACATATTTCTGTGCATGCTCCTTTAGAACTTAGTATTGCTCCTATCACAGTTCCTAGTAACTCTCCTCCATAGGACTCTTCGGTTGAATTCTCACCTGCACAACATGCTACCTTGGATCTTAGGTTTCCCCCTTCACAAGCATCTACTAATTCTATTGATTCTATCCTGGAGATTCTACCATCCCCTGTTGCTTCCACATACCTCAAGATTTCTTCTTCAAAGGGTTCATATAATTCTCCACAACAAGACATTGATTTACTTTACTCGAGACTTGAATGGTATGCTCGAGGATACACCGACATCACACTTTGTAACATCTTCTTCCACCGACTACCTCTTTTGAGATCAGAGTTGCCATCACACCAGCTTCCACTGACTCTACACCACAACAGGTTCATTTTCCCCTTCAGGGATCTCCTTCATCACAACTCAACTCTCTTGATGATATATCTATATTTGTAGACTCCCACCTTATGGAGATTGACAGGATTGTCACCGCTTCTCTTGATATATTATCTTCTTCCCATATTGGGCCACCATCAGGCACACTCCATGCTCCTCCTCCTTCCTCCACTAATCACAGACCTTTGGTCCCTTCAGATTCATTAGGAGTCCATCGAAATCATCTTCTAGAGGAGTTGGATAGCTCTCTTTACTTCTTCTCCTCTTCTTCTTTCTAGAAAGATGTTGTTTGTATATGGGCACCTTATCAGGCCTTTAGTTTCAGGCCCCATTGACACATCTTTCTTAGTTGTCTAGGGGAGTCTTCTTTTCTATTCTGGCTTACCTTGACCTCTTCCTTGGCTTCAATGAAGGGGGGTGTTGGTGTGTGTGACATGCCTAGTCATCATCCACATCACCTGGTGAGTCATCTTGCCTTGTGAGAGTCATAGGTCTTAGGAATTCAAATGACAAGTGTCAAATTCTGTCATAGAATCTGTCATTATCATTTGCGTTAGTGTGTCATAGGAGTTACATTCCTTATTTGGAATTGTAACTCCTCCTTTAGTGGCATCATATGCATCAGTGGCGTCATTGATATTATTTCCTTGTTTAGGCATGGGAGTTACATATTTTCTTATTTACATATTCTTTCCATTGTTCGAATCTTGCTTATTGCGTTGGAGCTTGACGTTACCATCGGAGTGAAACTTCATTGTGGTGCATTTTTCCCGACATCAATTCTCACAAATCCATCTTTCATTTGACATCCATAGCCCTTGGGTATGACCCGGCTTGGACTCGACTTGACCCTTAGTCTTAGGCATAGAAAATGGGACATTATAGTCCTCCCTTCCCAAGAAATGCTTGACCCCAAGCATTATCCTGTCATGCTACAGAGGCTGAATACCACACCACAAGTTTCTCCACCTCGCCCTGCAGTCAACTGATGATCGATGTGATGAGAAGTAACCAAGACACCCCATGTAGTGATCATGCTCGCCATGCCGTGTGGAGAAATTTTTTCTCTTAAAGTAGTATGATGTCCACACCGACTCTCCCCTGGTACCCATGCCGAAAGTGCCAATATGTCCAATCCCTACCGATGCAGCGCTATCATCATGTGATCACTCACTGCCTCTCCAATCAAATCTTGGGTATAAAAGTTCATTCGGGTCCGTAGAGTCCCGTGAATCACACCGTGGAACAACTGTATACGTGTAAATTGTGCTAACTCTCCGACATGACTCTGCACTCATGTGAGAGCAAGGATCCTCATAATGTATGTCAATGTGTCCTATGGAGGGAAAGTCCTAAGATTCCGATTAACAAATCAATGGGAAATATCGGCTCCACATAGTCCATCTCCTATGTTGAATGTGAACCTACTGAATAACCATGTGTCAAATATGTCTCTCCACTGAATAACATGTGGGTGAAGTGCTCATCAAGCATAGAAGTAGTAAAATACATAGGAGTGTTATCTAATGTCGATTCAAAAAATGATGAACCCACCGGTTTTGACTTTTCATAGTGACAAACCGTATATGCCTGTATAAAGTTGGGTATATCCTCCCTTAACCTATGCCATATGAACCTCTCTGACATGAACCTATAGGTCTCATCACAACTCAAATTCCCAGTCACGGAAGGACAATGCACATGTCACAATATCTCCATCCTCAACCATGAATCTGACACAAGGCTCAATCTTCCTTGATAGAAGATCATCTCATCCTCAAATCTGTAGTTGTCATCCTATATGTGACCATCTAGAATCTCACCAATGTGTCGGTTCTTGGAGTACTCAACAAACAAATGAGGTCTCCAGTCTACCGAAACTTTAGATAACCAGCATAATGATAAGCTCGAGATGATCTGAACCTGTAATCCCGACCTCAGTAACAGTCTCATGTGCAACATTGCTGGCCACACCTACATCCATCATACTCCACATCGATCCACAATAATAAAACTCCTCACCATGCCGATCGTCCTCTCCATCCCCTCAGCCGTAACCATCCTTGGTGCTCCAAGAGAGTGGAGCCACTGCACTCCCAGTGCTATGTTGGTCACTCCCATTCCAACAATGTGGAAATCATTGGTAACTATATAGTTACCCATTGTGATGCTCACTTGGGGAACCCACCGTGTGCACCTCAAAGACTTTCCATTGGCTACAACCCCGTTGAGGCCCTCAAAATCCTCTGTCTGTAGTCCTCACCTCTCAACCAATGAGGCATCAATACATTTGTGGGCTACTGCTATGAATGAGTACCACAACATGCTGACCCTGCATAACTCCTCTAATCCTAAATGCCTTGTACATTAGAGTACTAGGCAATGCGGCTATAATCTCCCGAGGAAGATTCTTCTCCTCCTGCCCCGCATCATCACTATCCAACACAACCCCATCTCCATCATCCATCTTGGGAGTGTATAACTCCTAACCTCTATCACCTTTTCTCTTCTTGAAAAACTTCAATGAATTGAGCCTTCCCTCTACCTCTACAATCATGTCCTGGAATCCAAGGTGTGTGGCAATCGAAACATAGTTTCTTTCGCCTCAACTCATCTCTGTGTTCTCAGGAAATGATTGGCTTTTTAACCACCTCCTGCCTCGGTGGAGGCTCCCTCTACTAACATTCGTCTGATCCAGATGGAGGTTCCCTTTGCTGAATGCAAGGTGGAGCCCTTGGTTTTGGAGTGGATAACTCCAAGTCCCGAGCTTTCCTAATAGCCCCATGCAAAGAAGAAGGTTCAAATGCCTTCACAAATCCAGTGAAAGCATCAGTCAAACCTACTATGAATAGCAAAATCAACCTCCTCTCCATGACATCAGGTACCATGACTGGTAATCTCTGAAAATCTATGATGTACTGATCCAGGGGACAGTTTGTCTCAAATGAGTCCACTCCCTGAAATACTTGTCAGGGTCCCTCCTATCAAATCTACTCACCATCCTCTGTATGAACTCTGCATGAGTCATAATGTGTATGTGACCCTATGTAATTAGCCAATGATTCCACCAATCATGAGCATCTCCCTCAAGATACGAGCTTACAAACTTAATTGCATCTTCCTCGCACATAGGATTTGATTCGGAGTATGTCTTCAACTTTTGCACCCAAGACTGTGTAGTACACTTCTTAGAACTATTGAAATGTGGAAAATCTGTCCCAACCTCCTTTGCATCTCTGGTACCTGTGTCTATTGATCTCTCTTGGGTCTACTGCCAACCTTCATTTCGTAATATTCTTGGACTGGCATGTTGTTACAAAGGCCTTCACTCAAGGTCTAGTACCTCTCCCAACAAGACTCCTCATCTAACATATCTACGGGTTGTTGTGCCTGGTTAACTTTTGGATCCTTCAAGAAAAATGGTTCGTGAAGCCCCAAAGGCCTGGCAGAAGAATGGGGAGGTCACTACCCCAAATTTCCACTCTCACCTCTTTACGCATGTTGTCCCATATTTCTATTTTCTCCTCTCATTATGACTGTTGTTATACATAGTCCAACAAGCTGAAGATGATTAAAAAATATTCTCCTACCCCTTTTTGCAATCAGAAAACCAATGAAAGTACCTTGAGAGGTACTCTCCCTTGTTGCACCAGAGTCTCCAATGAAGAAAACATGCTTGCCAACACTTGTAATCCCAAAAGACACATTTGAATTCCTTCTTTGGCTTATGAAATCAGTCACAAAGTTTTCAACATCAGAATTGATAGTTTTGGATAACTGCCACATATTACTAGGATCCCATAGCTTATAATGCCCCTGAGCCCTTGTATCATGTAAGGTCTGCCATCTTTGCTTCTCTTGTATCTCCTCATAAAGAAGATTATCAAAAGGTTCACCTTCTATCGTTGCTTTAGAAACCTCCAAAACAACACCATCCCTATTGTGATTCATGATTTTAGATGGAGAATCAGTGGAACAAGAATCAACACCTTTCACAATTTTATGCTCATTACTGCTTGGTAAATCCATCCCATATGATAATGACTTATTCTTTGGAGGATTGATAGGTACCTTTTGGATTGAAATATCTTTTTCAGTTTTGCAACCAACCAACCATGTTTGTTCATACCTTTCAATGCCATCAATGTCCTTTGTGTGTTCAAGATAGACATATGTTGAGCTACCCCCAACATTGTTGCCTAAGTGCCTATTGAAAGTATCTGAAAGCTGATCAAAAGTTGCTGGTTTGGAAATTACAGCAGGCTGCAATTTTACACTAGTGTCCATGTGAGGCTCCTCCTCATGTGCCAACTGCTCCATAGAGTCTTCTTTCGAGGGTGTAGTCTTTCTTGCATCAATGGCCCTCATCATTTCCTTGAACTCTTGTATGTGTTGTCTTGCTTGAGTCACTATCAACCTAGCAGCTCTAGCTCTACTATTCCCTTCCTCACACTTTTTAAGAGTTTCCATTACATCCTCCTTGCTTGCACAAACAAGTTTCTTCTCCTGAGCTAGAATAATTTCTCTAACAAGAAAAGTTTCCCTAATGCAATTATTTTTCTCAATGGAAATCATACCCTTTTGTTTAGAAGCTTCTTCTACAAATGAGTTCCTTTGTGATTCGTGCATCTTGGCATATGATGACAACATTTGGGCTTGCTACCAATCTTCATCATGCAATAATTTGGAAATGGCATATTATCTCTGAAACCCTTACTCAAAGATTGGTATTTCCTCCAACAAGAATCCTCATCACTCACCCCTATTGGCCGCCCTCTATCACTGTTCTCACCATGTTCCTTATTGTCCCTAGATATGCTTTGATTCACATTCAGAGTGAGCTAGCTCAAATAAAGGTTAGTGGCTTCCTGTTGCTTCACCATGTTGGTGAACATTTCCTTCATAAAAACCCCTTTGAGATCTTTCCAAACTACCATATTTAACCAACACAGGTTGGAGGAACAACTGCTCTGATACCACTGAAATATCCCCAATGGGATATTACTTAAAAATGCACAAAAATATTGAAAATGTGCAGCCACATAAAATACTGATTTTACCAAATTTTTACGGTTAGGACAGCAAACTAAATAAACTTAATATTTCCCAAAATGACCACCCAAATTACTTGGAAATATAAAGAGGGCTTGATATTTTTATAAATGACAAAGGGAAATTGTTTTTGGAATATTACAGAGTACAATGCTACCAAGAAATCACAGCGAACCTAGACAACTTTGAAATACTTCGAGGTTTGTGACCCTCAAAATACAAGATAAAAAATAAAGGTATTTGGAAATAACATTAATAGATATAGTCAATAACATTTCCACCTTCAAATCTGAAATGGCTGATTTGGAAAAACCACCAAATAGAGGATGCGAGTCGCCACACTTCGACAAGGGTTGGAAAATGATGGATGCACCTTAAGCATGCTGCCACGCCCAACCCAAAAGGCTACCGTGAATCTGATTTGGGCCCTCTACTTGTCTTCCCCAAATGCCCCAAAACCTATAAAATCCTTTGAGGAGATTCCTCCAAAGAATTTCCATGCTCTACCCAAATGGCTACCGTGGATCTAATCTGCTACTAGGATTCGAACGGAGCCCACTGATTATCCTCTCCCAATGCCACCAAATATCTGCAAAATCCTTTCTCTGCGACCTTTGATATTGTCTCTGCCACACACCTTGAAAACATATCCGGAATGACAGACTAGGGTAGATCTCTCACTATCGAAGAATGCCTTGCTAGCTAGGGACAAGTCTCTCACCACCAAAGCTAGGGTCCCTATGGGATTTGACTCCACAAGCTATAGATGTGTGACAGCAGCAGCTGCACGTGAAGGGGTCAATAAAATGTATTTCAAAAAGTGTCATCTCTTTCTCCCCAGCTCCTTATATACTTTCCAAGGCAAAAGAGCCCCAATAGACCAAGTCGTGTTTCATTCCATGGAGGGGTCAATAAATTAAAAGTAACTAAAGTTACTTTTTCCCGTTTAAGTCACCAAGGTCCAAAGTGACCCCCAAACACCAAACATGACTATTAATACCATGCGGCCCCTTCTCAGTAGCCCCCAAGCATCCGCAGCCCCTTGGGTATGACCTGACTTGGACTCAACTTGACCCTTAGCCTTAGGCGTAGAAAAGGGGACATTACTAAAACTCTCCAAATTAAGGTTGGTTCCTACTCCCGTGTTTAGGTGTATGCATGAAATCGCAAAGGATCCATCCTAAATCCTACTCTAATTTGCCAAGGAGACAGAGTTAAAAGGGGATGCAAAGCAAATAAAACTTAAGCTACCAAGTGATACACCAAAGGAGTGATGAACAATTGTTTTGCTAGTAGACACAAACGGAAGAATGCAACACAAAAAGATGCACAAATAACCAAAGTTGTAATGGATGAGAAGACAAAAATTAACACAGAAAGTATAAAGATCTCCCACAGTAACATGTATTATTACTCTCACGGCTTGATAGATGCATTATAATAGTAACAAGGCATATTTGTGTTTACAGTCTATATGGGAGGTCTAAAACACCACGAATTCACTTGCAAGGGGAACAGAGGAGCTCACAAAACAAAAGAATGTCCAACTCTTTACAATGAGTCTCGAACCTATATTTATAGATTCAATCAGAGAGATGAAAGAAAGAGAGAGAAGCAGGAAAAGTAGGTTGAAGCTCAACCACCGCTATTAATTCCTCCTACGAATCGCCCCCAAATCTACCTTGACCGCATCAACCATTGGTTCAATGCCTCAAGGAGGAGGAAATGATGGAGTAGATTGAATCCAATCTGGTTGTTGAGATAGATAGATCCCGCATTAATGGCCCTAAAGACATTTTATCTATCTTCCTTTAGCTAATCCCCACAAACTTAAAGTTTCAGATCTTCATGGCGTGGGCAAAGCCGAGATCTTTCCAATGGTGTCAAATTTGTAATATTTTGAGCCATGAGTCGAAAGATATGCCCCTTTGAAGTTTGTATCGGGTCCATACAATAGGGTGGGAAAACCAGTTTGAAAACGGGCCCCCTTTTTAATATGGGACACGTGGAGGACTAGCGCTTATCTTAAGGCATCCTCTATATTTTTCTCTCGGAATGGAGCAAGACTGACACGTGGCTTCCTCCACGGGCCTGCTCAATTTATTTATTTCTCGGCTATGTTCTTTGTTGAGTGGGGCCATATTCCTTGACTGGGGACACGCAGTGGTCTTGCGCTTGTTTGAGAACCCTCTATCTATTCACCCCCGAGTTAGCGCCATGTGGACACTTGGCACTCTCGCCGGCCTGCCACTATGCATTGACTATTCAACCCGACTCTGTCCCCTTTGAAGAGACTGGACGCGTGGAGGCTTTGCACTTGTTGAAACTCCCGATCAAGATTTTTCCCTTGAAGGAGTGTTGAGTTGACACTTGGAAGCCTCTCTAGGATTTTGGACTTTTCAATGATCTTGTTCCTACCTTTTCGGGCCTTGGGCTACGTGGCGAATTGGCACTCATTTTAGCTTCCACTTTTATATTTACCCTTGGAGATGTGCCACTTGGACACTTGGCACTCTCCGCTGGTCCTTTGTACTTAGCCCTTTTGAGGCCCACCCTTTTGACCTCTATTGACCATCTGCTACGTGGAGGGCTAGCGCAAGTTTGAGTCTCCACCTTGGGCTCCCATCTTGGGTTTGTGTCGAGCTGACACCTGACACCTTCCTGTCTAGTCGAATACTTTTCAATGACCACACAACTTTTGGGGCTCTAGACGCGTGGAAGCCTAGCACTCGTTTGAACTTCCTTTCTTGGATTCAACTTTGGAGAAGCACCGTTCCAACACGTGGCCTTCTCTGCTAACTTATCCATACTTAGCTAATTTCGAACTTGTTCGAAAGTGTTTTGAACCTAAAGACTTCGAATCTTTACCATTTCTTCCCTCAATTACCCCTGGCTTCTTTGACACTGCTCCTCCTCCGACCGCTATTCTATTTCCGAGCCTACCTGAAACTTGTAGAATGGATTTAAGGCCCGGACCCACTCAACAGACCCATCTTCTGTATTTCTCCCATACAAGTTTGTTTGACCTTCGCAGTCCCGCCACTTCCATTATAGAGTCCCTCTGTAATCCGTTTGCAAGAACTGGACGTGATTTCTCAAATTCTTTTAGTGCGGGGTCGTGTTGATCCAATATTTTTCCTGGGGAAAATATGGATAACAATTTGGTGACTCACAGGGGTATCTGCGTGCTAGATGAAAAGACCAATTTCCTTGTCGTATCCATTCGGTATGGAGTCGAGAACAATAGTCTGATACTAATTATGCCTCTGATTTACAAGCTTGACTTTTTGCACTCTCAATCTTCATAAGAAATCTTGAAACGATGGTTTATGAGAGTAGAAAATTGTTTTGACCTAGGGCTTCATCTGCATTTCGAATGAGCATGCAAGAGCAAACAAACAACACCACAACTATATATAAAATTATAAATCATACATAATCCAAGGAGAACATGTAGAGCGTGTAAATCACTTAGAGAAAATCAACCTAAATTACAATAAGACAATGTGCACAAGAACTTAGAGGAATGAGAAACTAAAATAATATGTACAAGGTGATAACTTTCCTTCTAGTAGCGAGTGTTTAAAATAAATTCCATTCACTGTAATCTTCAACTCTTCACCATCCAATGTAGACAATTGGAAAGCATTGCTACTTTTACATTTTGTGACCATGTAAGTGCCACTCCAAATAGCATCAAACTTGGAATGCCTTCCTGGTTTTGCCCGATTTGCATCCCATTTCAAAACCAAGTCTCCTTCCTAGAAGGTCCTTGTTCTTTCCCTTTGGTCAAAGCATATCTTGATTATGGCTTGATATTTCTCTCTTGCTTAAAGTGCATGCTCTCTAGTTTCTTCCAATTCCATCGGTTTTACATACCTAGCCTCCATTGGCTCAAAATCGACATCTCCAGTGCTTTGCTTCATGAGTTCCAATGCTGGTAACTCTAGTGATATAGGCAACACCGCTTCTTTCCCATAGATAAGTTTGAATGGAGAGCTGCTGTAGACCCTCGAGGTGTTGTCTTATCATCCCATAAGGCTGATTTGAGTTTCGAATGTCAATTTCTCTAATTTTCATCCAGATTTCTTTTGATGATCTTCAAGTAGGTTCTTGTTTGTAGAATCTTCTTGGCCATTACCCTGAGGGTAATAATTTGATGAGGTGCTCAAGTAAATCCCATTCTTAACATCCCATCCTGTGATTTTGGAACCTATGAATGCCAATGCATTGTCTGATATAATGGTGGCTGGCACTCCGAATCTGGTCACTATCCTTTCATAGAAATCTAGTATGCTAGACTCATTAGCTTGTTTGAGTGCCATTGCCTTGGTCCACTTGGTGAAATAGTCTGTTGCTGTCAGAATCCATTTGTGGCCTTAGCTCGAATTTGGATTGATGAATCCAATTAAATCCAATCCCCATTGCATGAATGAATGGTCAACTAAAATTGGGTGCAATGGAAGTGTTGCTATCCTTTCTTTTCCTCTGAAAAACACACAGTTCTTGCACTTTTTGATCCATGCATAGAAATCACTAAACACCCTAGGCCAATAATAACCCACCTTCATGATCTTAAGTGTTGTCACTCATGGAGAAAAATGTCCTCTAGCTGCTTCATCATGGAACTCTTGTAACACTCTCTAAACCTGATCTGTCCCAATGCATTTTAACAGAACACCATTTGTGTCCCTTTTGAACAAGGCACCATCAATAAGTACTTATGGGATGGCCTGTAGCCTAAAATATCTCCTTTTTGTTTTACTCATTTCTGGAGGACACATGCCTATTTGTATGAAGTGCATAATGCTCTGAGTCCAACAAGGAGTGGTCACATCCTCATTTTCTTCCTCTTGACTATCCTGCAGGACAAAAATAGTGTCTTTTTAATCACTTGCTTCTTCTTATTGACTCGAGGCGCATTGTTCATACAATCCCTTCCCATGGACTAGCTTGGTGACCTTGATCTCAATGTCATACTTCATGACATGAGTGATCCATCCTACATGTTTTTCATTTAGATCCTTGCTGAGAAGGAAGTCTTTAACTCCCGCATGGGAGACTAACAGTTGGATTTTATTGTTTGAAACCAAATTCTTAAACTTATTCAATCCTCTGATCACTGTCAGGACCTGATTTTTGATAAAAGAGTATTTTACTTCATAATCTTCCAGACCTTGGCTGAAAAAGGAAATTGGCCACTCTGTATCCTCTTTGTTTTTCTGTACTAGGATTGCAAAAATTGTGTCATTGCCTCCAAAGGCATATAACATGAACTCCTTAGAAAAATATGGATTCAGGAGAGTTAGGGCTTGTGATATATCTTCTTTGATGTCTTCAAAACTTTGTTTTCCTTTATTGTCCACCTAAATGCTAAACTCTTATTCAAAATCAATGTTATTGGCTTGAAAAGGGTAGCAAAGTTTGGCACAAACCTACAAAAAAAATTGATTTTTCCTATGAAGCTTTGAAGAGCCTTCTTATGGCTTGGAAAGGGCAATGCTCTTATTACTTCAACTCTCTCTGGGTCAATTACCAAACCTTCCTTTGACACAATGTGGCCTAGAAGCTTGCCCTCATGGGTCAAGAATATGAATTTTTAGGGTTCAATGATACCCCAAATCTCCTACACATTTGAAACACTTGTCTTAGGTGAAAAAGGTGGTCTGCTGCATTTTTGGAGAACACAATAATGTCATCTAGGTAGATCAATACTATTTTGTTGATCAACCCTTTGAATGCCATATCCAGTTCCCTTTGGAAAGTGGCTCTAAAATTAGCCAATCCAAATGGAATTTTTCGTAAGCATAGGTGCCCCATTTAGTGGTGAAAGCCATTTTGAATTGAACATATTCTTTCACCATGATCTGGTTATACCCTGAGTAACCATCTAGGAGAGAGAATCTCTCTGATCTAGACACCACCTACAAGATTTGATCCATTGAGGGGAGCAGGTAGTGGTCTTTGAGGGGTGCTCTGTTGAAGTCATGAAAGTCAACACACAACCTAATCTCTCCATTCTTCTTCTTGACTGGGACCAAGTTTCCAACCCATCTTGAGTGTTTAATTAGGAATATGATACTCGCCTCTATCAACTTTCTCATCTCTTTCTTCATTAGAGGCTCAATATTTGGATTGAATGATCTTTACTTTTTCCTGATGGGCTTATCAGTTGGATCTGCAGTTCGATTGTGAGTTGGGATAACCTTGGATTGAATCCTCTGAGGTCCTCATAGCTCCAAAAAATACATCTGGAAATTCTTGGCAAAGTTGCATGAATTCATACCTCTCTTACTCAGTGGCCACTTTGCCAATTTGAAGCATTTTGCCTTCTCCGACTAGAATTGATTGTGAATATTCTCCTTTGATTTGTATATTATTCTTTTCTTTTCGAAATTGATCATTGGGGTTGAAGATAGACTCCAATGTCACTAAGCCTTTGGGAAGCTTGTTTGTATGTAACTGCACTACTTGATCTCCATATTGTTGCTCTAGTCTGCTCTGATTTCTAGCTGAGAAATCAGCTTCCTCTTGTAAAAAATTGATGATCTGCTGATCATTCTCAAACACCTACCAGCATGTGTTATTATCTGACACTGCTAGCCTCACAAATACATGGATATGTGGTTGTCCTTTGTCCCTTTTTACGCTGTCAACTACATCAAATGTTGCTCCAACTTCTGCAAGCCTATTAACAGATTAATTCTCCTTTATGGGTATGGACACAATGTTGAAGGCTTCAAAGTCCTCAATGAGATCCCATACCCTTCTCTTATAGCTTTTTTTAGCGGGTTGTTTTGACAGAATTTTTTTCTTTGACTTGATTGATAACCAGTTCACTGTCACCAAACACATGCAAATTCTTGATTCCTCGTATTTTGGCCCAATGTAATCCATGGACCAAAGCCTCATATTTTGTAGTGTTATTTGAGCAGGAAAACTAAAATCTGAAGGCCAAATAATACTTCATACCTTGGGGGGACACAATCATAGCTCCTCCTCTGGCTCCTTATCTGCTCCTCGAGCCATCAAAGAACAGATTTCCATACTTCATTGTCATCCTTGTGTTCTGGCTTAATGATGTCATGAAGAGGATGATTCTCCTCATGCAGCAATAAACTCCTAGTTCAGATTCTTCCATCTCCTTATAGGGATCAAAAGCATGCCTTTTGACCACCCATTCGTCAAGATTCAGGTCCAAGATACACCCTACTTTGGTATCTACCTCAGAAGTGTTTAGGAGGTCCTCTTGATCAAAAGCTGAACAATTTGCATTGATTGGGATAGGCACATAGGAATCAATGTGATAATCCACTATGGGATCAGATCTGATTGTGGCCTTCACTCCATACCTTGTTCTAAAGAGCATATGCGACCAGTCAGCAAACAAATATCCTCCAATTTTGGCAATGAAGTCCCTAGACAAACACAATGTAAAATAAGTGGAAAGTATATGACCGATAGGTTCTACAATATAGTCACGTTAGGGAAGGCATGCAGAGTGAGGCTTAGATCCTTGATGACTCCAATAGTGGTCAATTCTATCACATCCAATTGTACTACTCCTCTAGGGATGACTTTATCTTTGGAGACCTGTTGATTAGCTATTTGTTTGGGCATCACAGAACTACTTGTCCCCGAATCAATCATGCAATTATGCACCAATTTTATCCAATGATTAATGAAACATAAAATGGAGGAGGATTTAGATTCTTACCTTGTTGTTCTCCATGGTTTCTCTCATGTTGAGCTGTATTGGTAAGCACTTTCTCTTGCTAGCTAAGGGGTTGATTTGAGCTTGACCAATTTTGCATGGCAGTCTGTAATAGATCTCTCTTCCCTAGGATAGCCAGTGACTCCCATAGTGAAATATTCACACTTGTCCTCTTCATTTTCTCGATGATATTAAATGAACTATCTTTTTGCTGCCCCTTCCCTGACACATTTTTCTCTTGTACATGGGTTGTTACAACCGGTGCCTGAGTAGGTCTAGAAGGTGGCTTGGATTGACTCTGCACATTGGGAGTTGTATTTTGAATGCCAATACCTTATGGAGCAACAGAGGGTTGAGGATCACCTAAGCTTGGTGAATGTCCTTCTCTAATATTTCTCTTCTTAGACCATGTATTGGCAGCTATACTTTGAGAAGGGGTCTGATTCATTCCACAGAAGTCTTCAGCCCACCAATTGGAAAGCATAGTTTCACTTGGGGGTCCCTCTTGCTCACGATGATTTTATTCGTGGCTAGGTTCTTGTGACACACCAATGGTTTGCACCATCAGAGCCTGATTTAATGCACCATTGAAGCACATCAATTGATTATGTAGTGACTACATGGGAAACACCAATTGTATTCTTGTGCCATGTTATTACGTGTTAGAGCCAATACCCTTGATGTTGAAGTTTTGTTTGGATCATATGACCTAAAAGGTCTAGCAGCTTGAGGTCGCACACTGGTGTTGACTCGATTTACTGCACTGGGTTGGTGGTCTATTTTACTGATATGGGGTGTAGCCTAATACCGGGCCTAAAGGTGATATGGCCTAGAAATCGAGCTCGTTGTCTTTTGATGGTTACTAGATCATTCCCGAGATTTTGTATTTTTTCATAACTTCCTGAAGCTCCTTTGAGGTGTTAGATGATGAAGTGGAGGCTTCACTAAACTTTGACTCTTGCGGGTGGGTATAGGAGCTAATGTGGGTGTTTGGCTAGTATTTGGGTTTCCTAACTCGGGGTATAGAGGCATGGATGGCCTAGGAGAAAGTTTTACAGCCTAAATCAAATGATTCTTGGATCCTATGGAAAGGCTATAGGCTACAGGTAAGGTTGTCCCCCATTGATGAATCATTGAGGAAATATCGGTATTTAAAGCTCTAAGGAAGTATAAGAAGGCACCTTCATTAGTGGGATTTACTACTATTGGAATCCTATCTCGGAGTCGGTTAAAATTTGAGGTTGAAATCCATCAGTTTGCTCATTTGGAGCTCTCTTGATTATTTTCAGTTGCTCCAACAAGGATAAGTTATCCCCCTTTTCTCCAAACTGGTTGTGAAGAGCTCTACACAGCTGGTCCCAAGTTTGAATAGAGCCTACTTCAAGGCTCCTGAACCATTGTGAAGCTTTACCTTTGAGTGAAGAGGCTAGCAACTTGACTGCAATGTCCATCTAAGTGATCTCATGGATTGTACAGACATTTGCAATATCCTAAACGTGGTCACCGGCCAAGTCTTGTTTTCCCAGGTGAAATATGGGATGCTCTTTATTGCTGCTACCAGGAACTGGGTTTTGTGCATTCAGAGTGAGTGGGCTGCTACCAGTGAAATTGACATAAGGATTTGGTTATTGGTGTGCCATCCTGATTGGCCTAAGCACCCTTCTTGATTGAAATAACGACCTACTATGAGGAGGTGTTGATAAGGCTCTATTTGGAGGAGATAAAGACCTATGGGCTCTTCTTCGTCTTCTCCTTCTATCTAGAGACAAGTGTATGTGTATAAACTATCCTTCTTCTCTTATTCTTGACCTTGTTTATATCCTTCTCATGAACTTGGAAAACTTGGACTGTTGAAACTAGTGGATTTTATCCCTTTTGGAGTCACCAGATGTGTAGTTCTTAAAAGATTCTTAAAAGCTAGAATCATAACAAGTGCACATAAATATTACTATAATAAATATGGAGACTTCTTGGTCCCACCGGGTGTGCCAAAACTATTAGTGCAAAATCACAAAGCACCCCTAAATGAGTCATCGATCTAATTTTCTAAGGTAGATTCATTTGGTGTGATTCGCATAACATTGAGTTTTCCCCCAAAGTGTGGGACTTCGCAGGTGGGAAAACTCTCTAGATTAAGGTTGGTTCCTACTCCTCTATTTAGGTGTATGCATGAAATCGAAGAGGATCTATCCTAAATCCTAATCTAATTTTCCAAGGAGATAGAGTTAAAGGGGGATGCAAAGCAAATAAAACTTAAGCTACAAGGTGATACACCAAAGGAGTGATGAACAATTGTTTTCTTTGATAGACACAAACCGAGAAGAATGAAACACGAAACATGCACAAAGGACCAAAGTTTTAATGAAGGATCAAAAGACAACAATTAACACAGAAAGGGATGAAGATCACCCACAGAACATGTATTATTGCTCTCATGGATTGATACGATGCATTACAATAGTAACAAGGTAAATTTATGTTTACAGTCTATATGGGAGGTTTGAAACACCATGAATTCACTTGCCAAGGGGAAGAGGGGAGCTTGTAAAATAGAAGAATGTCTAACTCTTTACAATGAGTCCACGAACCTATATTTATAGATTCAATCAGAGAGAAGAAAGAAAGAGAGAGAAGTGGGAAAAGCAGGTTGAATCTCAACCACTGCTATTAATGCCTCCTACAAAATCTACCCCCAAATCTACCTTGACTGCATCAACCATTGGTTCAGAACCTTGAAGGAGGAGGAAATGACGGAGTAGATTGAATCCAATCTGGTTGTTGAGGCAGATAGATCCCACATTAATGGCCCTGAAGAAGTTTTCTCTATCTTCCTTTACATAACCCCCCAAACTTAAGGTTTCAGATATCCATGGCGTGGGTGAAGCTAAGATCTTTCCAACGGTGTCATATTTTCAATATTTTGAGCCCTGAGTCGAAAGATATGCCCCTTCAAAGTTTGTATCGGGTCCGTACAAAAGGGTGGGAAAACCAGTTTGAAAAATGGCCCCCTTTTTAATATGGGACACGTGGAGGGCTAGCACTTGTTTGAAGGTGGCCTCTGTATTTTTCTCTTGGAATGGTGCAGGGCGACACGTGGCTTCCTCTACCGGCCTACTCAATTTCTTTGTTTCTCGGCTAAGTTCTTTGCTCGGTGGGGTCATATTCCTTGACCGGGGACACACATGGTCTGGCGCTTGTTTGAGAACCCTTTCTCTATTCACCCCCGAGTTAGCACCATGTAGACACTTGGCACTCTCTCGCCGGCCTACCACTATGCATTGACTATTCAACCCAACTCTGTCCCCTTTGAAGAGACTAGATGCATGGAGGCTCTGCACTCGTTGAAACTCCCGATCAATATTTTCCCCTTGAAGGAGCATCGAGTTGACACTTGGAAGCCTCCGTAGGATTTTGGAAATTTCAATGATCTCCTTCCTACCTTTTCGGGCCTTGGGCTACATGGCGAACTAGTGCTTGTTTGAGCTTCCACTTTTAGATTTACCCTTGGAGATGCACCACTTGGACACTTGGCACTCTCCATTGGTTCTTTTTACTTAGCCCCTTTGATGCCCACCCTTTTGACCTTTGTTGACCATCTTCTACGTTGAGGGTTAGTGTGAGTTTGAGTCTCCGCCTTGGGCTCCCATCTTGGGTTTGTGCCGAGCTGACACCTGGCACCTTCTTGTCTAGCCGAATACTTTTCAATGGCCACATAACTTTTGGGGCTTTGGACGCATGGAAGCACGACACTTATTTGAACTTCCTTTCTTGGATTCAACTTTGGAGAAGTGTCGTTCTGACATGTGGCCTTCTTTGTTGCCTCATCCATACCTAGCCAATTTCTAGACTTGTTCTGAACTATTTTGAACCCAAAGACTTTAGATCTTTTCCGTTTCTTCCCTCAATTGCCCCTAGCTTCTTTGACACTGCTCCTCCTCCTCTGACCCTGTTGTTCTATTTTCGAGCCTACCTGAAACCTGTAGAATGGATTTAAGGCCCAGACCTGCTCGACAAATCCATCTTCTGGATTTCTCCCATACAAGGTTGTTTGACCTTCGCAAGCCCCACCACTTCCATTATAGAGTCCCTCTGCAATCTGTTTATAGGAACCGAATGTGATTTCTCAAGTTCTTTTAGTGCGGGGTCGTTCTGATCCAATATTTTACCTCGGGGAAAAATATGGATAACGATTCAAAGATAAGAGAACTGACCCAATGTTGCGAGAAGTTAGAAAATTAGTTAATAATCTTGAAAAGGGAAGTTTCTCAATGAACATATCTTCAAAACCAAAAGAAAAATTAGATTACAGGAGCACCAGAGAAGGCTCACCTTGAAGGCTCCATCGGTCAATACAATGTGCAAGAAAAATAAAAAATGGAGAAGGAGAAAGTTTTGAATAAGAAATTTAAGATAAAGGAGAAATTGAATGTGCTCATATCCGGTTACGTGAATGCATATTCTATAAGGAAGAATTAAAAATAGTTATTCATATGCAGTGTTCACTCGATCAAAAAAGGAGAAAGAAGGATCTTCTTCTACTACTTAAGCTAATAAATTGAATCCTCAAATGGTGATTTCAAGAAAAAAACAACAACAAAGGGAGGATAATCAAAGTTTGCTTCAGTTGGAGGAGATGAGAAGAAACATGAGATCACTTACGGAAAGAATCCTTCTACCTCTTCAATTAAGTTTTGTTCAACTTCCTTTGAAAACTCAATCTCTACAAATCCTAAGAACATCCAAGTCAAAGATACCATAACCTAGGATGTTCCCACCACCTCTTCATCCTTTTATATCATTGACCATTTTAAAATATTTAATGTCGAAATTTATGAACTTGAGTAATTGAGAACACATCTTAAGAAAGTTGCGAAACTTATCTATCATATCAAGGGAAGTAGCCTTGTTTATAAAGATGTGGCCACCAAAGAAACACCCTATGCATATCCATCCACTTCATCTCTTAATTGTATTTCCTCCATACCCTCCACCTCTAGGAAGGCCAAGCCTTTCTATATAGCCTTGCTAGTTAATGGGTATAAGATAAACTATTGCATCATTAACTCTGGTGCTTTGGACAATGTCATGCTGTAAAA
Source organism: Taxus wallichiana var. yunnanensis (assembly GCA_018340775.1). Lineage (NCBI taxonomy): Eukaryota > Viridiplantae > Streptophyta > Pinopsida > Cupressales > Taxaceae > Taxus > Taxus wallichiana. The sequence continues at coordinate 231,179,477 of CM031238.1, read as the reverse complement.
GTTACTAAAGATCTCAATTTTTCTCTCCCACTTTTATTCAATGCCACTCTATGTAAATGAAACAAGTGCCTTTTGTTAGAGAAATAAAATATGCCAAGGTAGAGCTAGTAGAATTTCCCGACACAAAAATCACAATGATAAGTCTTTAGCATACATGCCTGTCTCATATGGTATGTTTTTGGGTTGAAGTTTCTATCAAGATGTTAGAGGAGATATGTAGTTTGATTAGTTCAATGTCATCATTTTGATAAATGGTAAAGATAATAAACTTCATCCCATCAGAAAAATGAAGTATACTATTCAAAATCAAGATGCCCCAATGAAGGACATCTCGTGAGAAAATTCCAAATCTTTCATTTTTTTCATGATGTTTGAGGATGATCTATAGCTTTCCATGTTTGTGGAGGAATATTCAAGCATCACATAGCCGATCAAAGATTATAACAATAAGTTGATGAAATTTGAGTTTGAAAAGGTGTCCTTCTCATGGGATGAGAGTATAAATGAAGTTTCTCTATTAGATTCGATGATGACAAAGTGATAAGTACCTTGATTTGTAACAAAGTAATCTTGAAGGGATGATCAACACAGATTAATGAGTAATGCTCAACAACTTCTTAACAGATAAATTGAATGTGGCTAATCATGTTCTGAATATGAGTTTCCATGTGATGAATATGTTGGTGAATTGAAATATTCTCTTTCTCATTGGAAGAAGATGATAAGAAATGCAAAAATGGAAACATGCTTCCATGCCTTTTGAACTTGAACATACTCAAGGAGATGATGATTTCATCATGGAAATGGATTTCTTTGTTCTTGGTGACCAAGAATGGAAAAATGATAATGACAACATTTCAACTCCAGTAATGTTCTCATTTATTTTTCATGAAGATGAAAAAAATCTCACCGAAAAATGGAGAAATGGAATATTACTTCACCCTATGAATATTTTTTTCAAAATGAAAGCATTCTCAATAGACTTCAACCTTTCAGTGCTTAGTCCTCTTGGGAGAAGGATTCCCTTAGCAAAAGAGAGGATAAATCCCAAAATGGATGAGGCCAAGAAGATGGAAATTTATATGTTACATACCCAACCTTGAGCTCATTCTCTTTCCAAGATGATGACATAATGAATGTGAGACACTACGTAAGTAATCATGTTATGAAATATCTAGAACATGAGAATGATGACTCCATGGAACAATTGAAAAACATAGAACATCAAGAGGTGGGTAATAATGTCAAAATTTTTGAGACATCTGCCAAGAATCAACCCATGGAATTGGTGGTCATGAATCGGATGTATGATAGAGAACATGGGACTTGATATTAAAATGATAAGTCAAGTATAATAAAAATCATCCTCATGACAACGAGCTTAAAAATCGGAAAGTCAAATGAACTTAAGAGCCAAAGATAGGCTGGAATATATTTTTCAAAGCAACAAAGGTGATGGAATGAATGAGTTGATCATCAATTATACTAGCAATCATGCTAGGTTTCTCAAGAAACTCGGAGGGGTTCATACTTTAGTGAACATGTCAACATATTTGTGGAAGAATGATGTTTGGTGATACCTACTTATAGTTAAGTCCTTTGTTCAAGTTCATGCTTCAATGAAATTTGTTTTTACCTCACATGTATGTAGGCAATTTAGGTTGTTTCCCTCTTTATGTCGCATGTTTCCTTTCTCATTTCTTGTTTCCCTTAGGTTGTGTATTTACTTCCTCATATTGTGTGTTTTTATCTCATCGTGTGTGTGTGTGTGTGTGTGTGTGTGTGTGTGTGTGTGTGTGTGTGTGTGTGTGTGTGTGTGTGTGTGTGTGTGTGTGTGTGTGTGTGTGTGCGCGCACGTCTTGCGCGCGTGCGTGCATGTGTGGTGTGTGTATGCGCGCGCGCATGTGCTGAATAAAGGAATTTGATTATTTTAATTGAATCCATGTATTCCAATGGATAAGGCACTAGTCCATGCTCCATCTTGAGATTTTGGGGTCTTTGCTTACTCTATCCTCATTGCGATCAATCTAAAATAAGTCTCCAAGCTAGAGATATATGTTTTCATGCAAATGTGTAACATGAAAATTCTAAACTTTCAAGCATGACAACTTAGCCAAAATTGAATTTTTTTCCCTTGAGTCTCCACAAAACTCTCTTAAGAACTTCTCCGAATTATTTTTCCCTTTTTTTCAGGACTATCCCAATTACAAAGTATTCATATGTGTTGTGATAACCTTGCCCAACTTTTTGAAAGATGAAAACAAGCTCATGAATTTCTTTTGATGCAGTATTTTTGAAGGCTATTTTCTTAGTGAACCAAAAAGGATATTTTTATAAATTATGGGATAAGTGCACACTTTATGGGAGAGAGTTGAAGGAAGAAATTGATCTAGAAGTGGTATTGAGGATATAAGAACATTTTTAGGTTTTTAGGAATATTTGGGTAATATTTGAAGATTTAGTAACAATTTCAATGAAAGTGTGTTTTTGATGGCGAACAAGCTTACGGTTCAAAAAAGCACTCGAGATTCGAAAAATGATTCTAGGAGCTCCAGAATGATTTAGGTGCCAAACAATATACCATTTGAAATCTAATTTAATTCCCTACATGGTGGTATTTTCATATTTTTCACAAGACCACGGTGCTTCTTTTCACAACTCATTTTTGGCAGGAACACCCTACAATCCCGAGAAACAAGACTATTTTTGAGGGGTTTTAGGAATAATTATACCTTAAGACCCATTCCATTGTATTTTGAAGGATATTTTGATTTGAAATAATAAAAATAAGTTCCAATAACAACCTCCTAAAGCTCTGGCAAATCTATTTTCAAGCTCTCTCTCAAGGTATGCTCTCAGAGTTAGCCAATTTTTCTAGTGCCACATGTCAGCACGCCACTAAGGATAACATTTTTTTCCCTTCCATCCAATCCCAAGGGAAAAATGGGGACAAAAAAATGTTCCACATGCCAAATTGAGCTCATGAACCCATCATATGACCATGGGAAGCCTCGAAATCCCTCTTTACCAATTTTCTAAAGCACCCGCCTCACAAAACCTCAACTTTCCAATTGTCATCATTAGGAAGAGGAAAATTTTTGTGACTTTAATCCCATTCAAAGGGGAAAATTGGTAAAAAAAAAATTTCCTTCCCCCTTTATCCCTCATGGATTCTCATATGACCAAAACTTGGCCTCCGGGTGCTTAAAAAAACTCTTTTCTATCATCCGCTAACAAATACATGATCACCACTTTATATCATAGGTATAAAGAAATTTTTTATGTCCCATTCATCCCATTATAAGGGAATATGGGAAAAAAATTGTTCCCCTCATGAGGCATTAAAAAAGATACCTTTTTGAAGCCCCTCCATCATATGCATGAAAAATCCTAGAAATCCTACAAAGTTTTTCTAAAAATATTTCTTCCATTTTTTTCCCCTCCATTTTCCCTCTATGTCCTCATGATCATAGTGGAAAAATACCTCATAAAATATGTATTTTTCAAGACTCCATGCCCATTTTTTTATCTGAATGACTTCGTGCCCAAAATCGATGAAAAAGGCATATCTCACAATCTAATGAAATTGAGATTTTTTGCAATATTCCACTTTTCCAAACACCTTCAAGAATCAAGTGAAAATATTAAATTATTCCATAGATTATTAATGAAAACAACCATAAATTTTTTCCCTAGGTTTTGTTTCTTACATTTCCCATCATTCCAGCAGACGGATCGAGATAAAAATTTGAACATGGAGTCCTGAAGAAAAACCTATTATGGAGATGTTCATTTCGTCGTAAGACAAGGTGGGAAAGAACACTTTATAAAATATTAGGGAATCTATTAATGGCTGTCATGACATAGAAGTGAAAGGGAAAATACATACCTCTTCATTTCCCAATGTTCCCTTAGGTGGAATCACACGAAAATTGGACTAGAGCTTCAAAATGAATTATATAAACTTTTTCAAGTTTTTCATTTGGATCCAACACTGGGGGGAAAATTTTATATTTTGTGTAAGTTTCTATGGGAGAACCTAATAAAAATTAATTCCAATAAAAATTTTCATTCATACTCCGTATTTCATTCCCTCATGATTGAGACACTCTAAATTTGCAAGCTTAACAAAAATGGAAAAAATTGACTGAATGAGACCATAATGGTGAATATTATAAAAATAGTAAATGGGTATAATGAGATAAAATTTTCACATTTCAGTCCTTCACCCATTATACAATGGTGTTGGCATTCATAAGAACTTATCTCCCTATTTCAAAGCAATTCCCACATTCCCGATGCGGCGAGGAAAGAATGTCAAAATGAGAAAATTGCCAATTTTGTAATGTAAGGGAATTTTAATTAATTTCACATTGGTCACATGATCAAAGGATGGAAGGAATTGGTTTTGATTTTTTCTTTTTCCTTGCTCCGTGATAAGAGGGTTTGTTGACCAAAATAAGCTCACACTTATTTTGGGTCAACTCGACGCCATTTCCCCCTTTTTGATTTAATATGAATATTTACATATTTTTAGCACTTAAGGTACCCTTAAATCATTCCCAATAGATAGGAAATTTCTTCCCCTTTCAAGAGATATAAAGAATTCCTTCTAACTCTTCATATTTTTCAAGTTATGGGCCGACAAACCTTAGAAGGATTTTTTTGCCAAAAGCGGGCGCTGCAGGCCTGGAGAAGACTTTTGCCGATGGGAAAATTGCGACTGACTGGTGGGTCAGTGAGAGATAATTTTGAATTTTTGCACTTTTCACAAAAGGTACAAATGGAAAATGTGGTCCGTTAGGCCCGGAGATGTCTTTTTGCCCAAGTTGAAAATGCGGGCCGACAGACTCTAGGGATGACTTTTGGGAAAAGTAGATCTCTGTGGGGCTGCGGAAGAAATTTTTCCCAAGTGTAAATGTGGGATGATGGGTCTACGGGGGACTTTGGAAATTTTACACTTTTCACAAAATGGCACAGTTTTCAAGTGCGGGCCCACGAGCCCGCGGGGTCTCATCGGCCATTGAAAAGTCATAGACCCACGGAGGGTGCCATGTGCCTCATCGACGCAACTCCAAGGATAGAATCCAAAATAGAGACCCCAAACAAGCGCAAAGATTCCACATGTACTAGGTCCAAAAAGGGATGGATTCGATAGTTGAAAAGTCAAAATGGGGCAGAGCAGTGGAAGGTTACACGTGTCGACTCAAAGCAAATTCAAAGATCAACTCCGACGGTGGTTCCCCAAACAAGTGTAGGCTCGCCACATGGTCAGAGTCAAAAAAGGGAATAGAGCTGACCGTTTAAATTGACTAAGTGTAAGAAGACCGGTGGAAGCCTCTATGTGTCTCAACCTCACAGCTTAAAAGGCAAAATCTGGAGCAGGTTCCCAAATGTGCGCAAACTCTCCACTTGTCTTGGGTCCAACAGAAGTCAAATGGATCGAGGCCTGAATTAGCTAAGTATAGAGAACCGGTGGATGGCGCCACATGTCGCATCACAAAAAATTCAAAGGCATAATCCAAAGTAGAGACTCAAACAAGCACTACCCTCCACGTGTCAGAGCCTGAAAAGGTAGAATCGGTCATTGAAAAGTATAAGCAGAGGCAGGCCAGTGGAAGGAGCAAAGTGTTAGCAAGATGTAATTTCAAAAGTAAAATTCAGAGTGGGTTCCTAAATGTGCGTTGAGACTCCACATGTCTAGGGTCAGACTTATGGCCCTGCCAAGCAAAAGGGACTTAACCAAAACACAAAGAAATAGAACAGAGCCGCAAAACATGCCACGTGTCACATCGGTGCAATTTGAAAGGCACAGCCCTAAAGGTAGTCCCTAAATGAGCGCCAAATTGCCACGTGGTTAGAGTCCAAAAAGGTAAGGTTAGTTGTTGAAAACTCTAAAATCCTGCGGAGGCCTCCATGTGTCTAAACCGCACAACTTCAAAGGTAAAAACTGGGGGCATTTTCAAAACAAGCACGAGGCCTTCACGTGTCTCGGGTTAGGCATAGGGCCTTTACTAATAGGAAGAAATAAGTCATAATACAGAGGAAACCAATGAGCCTACATAAGCTACCATGTGTCAGTTCGGTGTAATTTCAAAAGTGAGAAGAGGGCGTTGAATCTTCATGATGTGTGATACTACCATGTGGACCCTATATGGATAAACTCTTTTAAATATTGAGATCTTGCGTTAAACACCTAACCCCGATATTCAAACAGCCATATCTTTCAATTGGGAACTCGATTTGGGCAAGGGGGATGTTTTGGAAAGCTCTCAGCACCACCTTCTCACCTACCTCCATGAATGTTTTCGGCCCGCCATGGTGAAGAATGGGCCTCTTTCTTTCCTAGTAAGGGACAATGATGGGGGCATGGGTGTTACATCAAGACTCTTCATTACGGTAGGTGGATTCCATGCATTTTTAGGGGTGGTTGGAATAGGGTTTGAATTCTTCCCTCCTTTCTCTCTTATTCTTCCTATATATTGTAAAGGGGGAATTTTTGAAAAGGTTGGTCATTTTTCTCTCCTGCCCCTCTCTCTCTTTCTTCCTTAGGGTAGAATGTGGATTCTAGTCTCCTCTCATGGCTCTGTAATGGAATTTTCTTTCCCCTTGCCCACTAATGATGTACCGTGTAAATTTTGGAGCAATAAAATATGTTTCGTGATGCTTTTTGTCCATCCTTTCTTATTTTTTTGTCTCTTCTTGCCTCTCGTCATTGCAGGGTATATTGTGCATACTCTGATGTTTATTGCAGGTTTTGGGAGCTATGTTTAATGGGTTTTGAAGTGGTGTTCCATGTGAACTTCATCTTTGGTTTGTGGTGCATCTTTTCCACCCCTCCATTGCTCACCTCTCTCCACTTTAGGTAGTTTGGATTTGTGATCAGCCACTTCCTTTTCTGGTGTATCACCACTTAGTGTAGGCTCTCTTTCAATCTCTCTCTCCTTGTCTCCTTGGAATGGTTAGATTAGGATAGATAGTTTTTCTTGCACTAGAGTAGCTTGTGGCAGGTAGTTTAGGAAGAAGGAACCAACCTTCTCTAGAGGTCCATCTCAAGTTTTGCAAGTCCCACAACTTGAGAGATGGTCCAATTTTTTGCAATCACACCAAATGCCCCATTTCACACTTAGGACATTCGAGGGTGCTATGATTTTGCACTAACAGTTTTGGCATGCACAGTGGGATAGGTCCAAGCACCTTACCACTTCATTTTATCAATTTTATGTGTTCTTGGTGAGATTCAATCTTTTGAGGCAATTTCAAGCACATCTCGCGACTCCATCTAGTCAACAACTCATATCTAAAGTTGCAGACCTTCTCCCATCCAGTTTCATCCATTTTTTCTTTCCACATCTCCCATTTTATTCCATTTCAATGAAGTTTTGCAATCATGAGTTCATTTCCATCTTAGAATTCACACCTGCAGCAGCAACAATGCAGTCCACCTCCAATGTATTTCACGACTCCTCTAGATCAACATTATGATCAGATCCAGAACCATTATGCTTACCCATATGAGCAATGTCAGAGCTAGTCTGGCTATGGAGCTTATCAGGAAAAAGGGTATGCATATAGTGACAATCAAACTGAGAATGCTGGTTCGCTAGAGAAGATTCAAAGAATAGAGGCTAGCATGGTGCATTCCATGGCTACAGCTCAGATGAAGGCATTCAAGATTGGTTACAGGGCACCTTGTCCATGGGTAGGCCCTATGCCAAGACATTTCAGCCCGCAGGAGAAGTTGGACTTCATGATTGAGATGCTGCCCCAACTTGTGTAGTGGGCTGAGGAGATAGAGGCCTACGAATGTGGTGTCAGGGAGCCTTGTCAATGGGTAAGTCCTACACCATCATCTAGTGATTTCCTCTCCATTCCCCAAGTTGCACCATCTCAACCTAGAGCTTCAATTTCCAATCTTCCCATCTGCTGCCCCAAGTATTGATTTCCCTTCCCCACCTTCTAGTCTTCCATCTCATCTTTTTTCCTCTTCCCTTTTCCCTTACAAATCTATGTCCCCTCCATAAGATCCAAAATCAATACCTTCCCCTCCACCAAAAATAAACAAACAACTAGTAGAGACCCCATCCACCACTCCTTCTACTCTCCCAAGTCCATGTCGGGAGATACTCCCAAAACTAGTCAAGGAGAATAGCAAGAAGAGGAACCTGTTATTGCAAAATCATAGCACCCTTGAATGGCCTCACGATCGATATGGGGCATCTGGTGTGATTGTACAACATTGGACCATCTCTCAAGCTGTGGGACTTGCAGACTTGAGATGGACCTCCAGAGAAGGTTGGTTCCGCTTTCTAAACTACCTACCATGAGCTACTCTAGTGTAGGAAAAACCTAATCTATCCTAATCTAACCATTCCAAGGAAATAGGGAGGGAGAGAGAGAGGGTGAAAGAGAGCCTACACTGAGTGGTGATACACTAGAAAAGGAAGTGGTGAGATATTCACGAGGGAGGATGAAATAAGGGAAAATGGAGACGAGGGAGGTCCGACGGTAGTGACACAAACCCAGATCCAAAGCCATCATCAAAAATCCATGAAGCATGACATCTTACACCTGCAAACGTGAAATACATGCACATTAAACAAACATGAAATGCAGAGGCACATAGAAACAACAAAACATGAGAAAGGGTTGAAGAACACCAAAAGAACATGATTTTATTGCTCTATGAAGTGCACGGACCATTACATGGGTCCTCAAAGGCAAAAATATGCTTTTATGCATAGGAGAAGGCTTTCAACTCAAATTGAGTTGGGAAAAAGTTTGATAGAGTTTCCCCACATCCCAGAATGTCTCTCCCTTCTCAAATGAGAAGTGTTTGCAATATATAGATGTCATAAGAAGTGCTCTTGAAAGCTCAAGCAACAACCATTGATTCCCATGCAAATCTACCTAAAATATATCAATTGCAGTTCCCCATGTCTGCTTGGCATATTGAAGAAGGAAGAAAGGCGGATCAAATCAAATCTGATCTGGTTATTTAAGCAATAAGATTCTTCATTAATGGCATGAAATATGTTTTCCTAATTTTCACCCACCTAACCTACTAAAAACAATATTTTTATTCTTCCATGGCGTAGAGGATGTCGATACCTTTCCAAAAATTCTTCTCTTTCTCAAATATGAGCTTCCAGTCAAAAGATATAGCCGTCTAAAGATTCTACATTGAGGTTGTGCAAACATGGTGAAAATGTAATCTTTTCAAAGTAGATCCACGGGTCCGAAAATACAAACTACGCTTTTTACAAAAAGATTCAAAAATCACAAAACCTCCTATAGCTCCATGCAGTGCCGAAATTAACTTTTTCCCAAAATCCCCCATAAGCCCGCAATCTTCACTTTTTTACATTTGGCGAACAAACCTCCTTGGGCTTATGGGCCCACACTTGCAAACTACACTTTTATGAAAGTGGCAAAAGATGCAAAAAAATCTCACAGCCCCAAAATTTACATTTTCCATTTATCATCTTCGGCCCGCCGGCCATCATTTTTCTCTATGGTGAAAAGTCTTCCCCATGCCCACCGACCCACTTTGGCAAAAAGTCCTTCCAAGGCCCGCCTTCCCGCTTTGACTTGAAACACGGCCATGTGTAAAGCTGATGCATGTTTGGGGACTTCTATTGGATATTTCTTTTGAAGTTGCATCGAAGAAACACGTGGCTCCTTCCGTAGCTTTTCTCAATTTCTTTGTGTTTTGGCTAAGTCCCTTTTGTTCGGCAGGGCCATATGTCTAACCCAAGACACATGGACGCTCAGGGTTTGTTTGGGACTGTCCCTCTAGATTCTACCTTTGAAGTTGTGTCAAGTCGAGACGTGGCTCCATCTACCGTTTCTTATACTTAGCTGATTCAGGCCCGGTTCAAATTTTGGGCTTTGACCATGTGGCGAACCCGCGCTCGTTTGGGAACCCGCTCTTTATTCTTCCTTTGAAATTGTGCCGAGTCGGCACTTGACACCATCCGCGGCTTTTCTATACTTAACCGATTTGGGGATGGTTTTATCCCCTTTACACCCATAGACATGTGGAAGCTCCATGCTCACTTGGAGACCTACTTTTGGATTTACCTTTGAAGTTGTGCGGTCAAGACACGTGGAGATATGGCGCTTGTTCGGGACTAGCCCTTGGGCCGCACCCTTGAATTTACACCATTGAGACATGTGGAGGCTTCTACCGATACTCTTATACTTAGTTGATTTGGGCCCACTACCATTTGACTTCTGTTGGACCCTAACTATGTGGAGAGTTTTGCTAGTTTGAGTTTCCACCTTGGGCTCTCACTTTTGAAATTACGTCGAGTTGACATGTGGTTCTTTCCATTGGCCTTTCTATACTTAGCCAATTCTATGACTGTTATGTCCCCCTTTTTTTACTCTAACCACGTGGTGAATCCGCACTCATTTGGGGACCCGCTCTTTGTATTCAACCTTGGTGTTACGCCGATGAGACACGTGGAGGCTTCCATTTCCCTGAGACTTTTCAACTGTCGACTGTCTCATTTTCAGACTTGGGACACGTGGAAGCTTCACGCTCATTTAGGGGCTATCCCTTGGTTATCATTTCTGAATTTGCACTGTTTGGACATGTGGAGGCTCAACGCACATTTGGGACTTGCCTTTTTGATGTACCTTTTGAAATTGTGCTGATTCGACACATGGTGCCTTCCACGAAGTCCGTTGTCCAGCCCGATTCGACACGTACGTGGCTAAGTCGAAAACATTGAGCCTTTTCTGTTTTATTTCGTGAGCCCTCGGCCTCCTTTAACATTTTTGGCCCCCCTTCACCGACCCTGCTCCTCTATTTAGAGTATTTCCTATCCCTCAGATTTATATTTTATTGTGAGCTTGTAGGATGATGAGCCGACCCTTAGGTTTTCTTATGTGTGGGGTCGTGTTTGACCAATTTTACTTGGGAAAAATTGGGATAATAGTTTGGCGACTCACGGGGACATCTTCCTGCTAGATGAAATGATCAGTGGCCTTGAAGCATCCATTGGGCATGGAGTCAAGAATGATAACGATCACGATCTTTTTACTTTGAAACTTCTCCCGATTTCGTACATCGTGCGGACTCGAACTCACCCCATTGGGGCTTTACCTATTCCTGAGAATGGAATGTCTCGAATCCAATTTTATTTTCTCTATATTTATGTTTTATTTGAAATTAGCAACTATTACAGGAAACTATGGGTCTCTATCGTGAATCTTGAAGGGCCCGACCTTTGCACCTCCCCAGCAATCTGCACAAAACTCATGTACAAAGACTAAATCATACATGCCTCAATTAAGACATGTAGAGTGTGCAAAAGCACTTGTTCTGCTAAAAACAAACCTACTCCTACTCCTACACTAATCCTAACAAAGAAAAGCTAAACAAATCCTACTATAGGAAGGGAGAAATAACTTCCCTTTCTAAAAAATTGGGACCATGTAGTTGATTTGGTGCTAGACATGGTCAGAAATGAGAGTAAAAAACCACCTTGCAGATGGTGTCTCACCCTCCTCAAAGTATCAACAAACATAATGTACACCTCCTGGAGTTGTTCTATGCTTGAATCTGGGAGGCACTACTACTGACCTTTGGTGCTTTGTAGCTCAACCTCATGCTCTAAAGTGGGCATGATTGGTTTTGGTTTCTCCCTTGGCTCCAATGAAGCTAAATACCTAATAGGGTTCGAGTTTGGTCCTTTGAATTTGCCCATGGTTATGAATTTCAACTCCAAAAATGGATTCTTCCTGCGACCTTCTGGGTGGATGATGTGAGAGGGATGATAGCCTCATACTCTTTCCCTTCCTCTGCAGCAGGTGTGGATTTTGGAAGATCAAAATCTTCCAACTTTGATTCAAGAGGCATGTTCTGAAACTGCGCAGTTGTGCTTGCGGTTTCTTCTTGTGGTTGAAGGATGAATGATGGGGGAGAAAATATTGCAATTTCAACTGGCTCCTCCTTATCAAAACATTCTTTTGAGTCTGATAGGAAATCAAACTCTTTATTGTCTTACTTGTAGCAAGGTCTCTCCCTCTTGCATGGTGATCTTAAAATCTTCATTATTTTCACCATATGAAGCTTCATCTTCAAACATGAAGCTAGTGAGTTCAAACTCTTCCAAAAAATCAGACTTTTGGAGAGGTTGAATGGGAGAGGGTCTGTAATCTCTTGTGCAACCGGCTCATGATTCAGTGCCTCTGAATCTATCTTGGTCACCTCCATATGCTCCTCTTTAACTGGAATTGGAGCTGATTGTTCTTCTTCCTTCATGGATTCATCAATCAAATCAGGCCCTTCAAATGAAAGAAAAAAATATTCAATGATGCTTTCTTCATCAAGTGGCTTCAACTCTGATTTGATCTCTTCTAGTTGCTCCTCTTTAATGGGACTTGGAGCTGGTTGTTCTTCCTCTATCTTAACTGGTTGTGTAGCTTGGATTAGATCAACATTCTCTTTAGATAGAGTGCCATCATGGACACTGCATTCAGAGCATACAAACTACTGATCTTCTTCTTCTTGTTATTGTTCTTCTTCTACTGTAAACTCATCCGTAGCCACCACTGGCTCTTCAAACTTGACCTCCTCTGTTGGCTTGACCATCAAGGGGATCTTTGTGATCCAAAATCTAGCAACCCAACTCTTCAAATTTTCTATCATTTCTTCTATGTTGGGTTCCTCTTCTTGTTGTTCTCCTTGATTGGATTCTTGAGTATCTTCCCAAAATGGAATTGGGAAAGCAAGAGGAGGGGTAGGTTGGGATTCAACTAGTTTTTCTATTATTTGTGTTGGAGAGGGAAGTGGAACTTCTTGTTTTTTTGGGGGATGACTGCTTGGAAGGGAAAAGGGTAGAAGAATTGGGATGAGATGGAAGATTAGGAGATGGAGAAGGGAAATCAGCACTTGGGGCAGAAGATGGGGAGCTAGACTCATGACATTGCTGTGATGATACTAATTGAGGAAGAGGAAAAGAAAATCTAGGAGGTGGTAGAATTACCCATTGACAAGGTTGTCTTGTGTCCAACTCATAAGCCTCAATATCCTCAATCCACTGTGCAAGTTGAGGTAGCATTTTAGTCATGAATTCAACCTTCTCCCGAGGGCTGTAATGTCTTGGCATAGGGCTGGCCCATGGACAAGGTGCTGTTATCCATATTTCACCCCGGGTCAAATATCGGATCAATCACTGACCCACATAGAAGGAACTGAGAAAACTCATTCAAATCCTACAAATTGGTCATAGAAGGACTCAACCATGGAGTGGTGGGGCCAAGAGAGACTAAAGGACCCTATGTAAAAGAAACGACTCTATTGATCCATTTCTATGTCCTAATTCCATTCTTCAATTACAAGTCACTCAACTATGAGATAGCAGGGTCAGACAAGAAGGGGTGATGTTGCAAAGAAACCAGGAGAAGGGGAAGAAACGGCACAGATATGAAGTCCTCGGGCTTAAAATGGTTCAAGAAAAGGTCCAAAAATGACTAAGTATGGAGGAGGCAGTGGAAAGAGCCACGTGTCCTAATAATTCTTCTCCAAAGTTGAATCCAAAAGGGGAACCCAAACTTACGCTAGGCTTCCACGCGTCCAGAACCCCAAAGAAGTTGCGGGGTGTTGAAAAGTCTTCAACTAAAAAGAAGGTGCCAGGTGTCGACTTGGTGCAAAACTAGAAAGGAAGCCCAAGTGAAGAATCCAACTTGCACCAGCCCTCCACGTAGCAAATGGTTAGACAGAGTCAAAAGGCGGACATGGCGGGTTTCAAAATTGGCTAAGTATAGATGTGTAAGTGGAGAATGCCAAGTGTCAGTGTGGCGCATCTCCAAGAGTTGGTCCCAAGGTAGAGACCCAAATGAGCACGAGCTCACCACGTAGCCCAAAGTCTAAAATGTAAGAGGGACCGTTGAAAATTCCATATATCAGTAGAGGCCGAAAAGTGTCAACTGGAAGCTCCTCTAAAGGAAAACTTTGGGTCGGGTTTTCAAGAAAGTGTGGTGCGTCCATGTGTTATTCCAAAAGGGGCAGAGTCGGTTGAATAGTTAATACATGGGTCAGGCGGGGGGAGGCTGCCAAGTGGCTTAATGGTGCTGATTCAAGGGTTGAATAGAGAAAAGGTTCCTGAGACCAGCACCAGGTGCCGCATGTCCCAAGTAAGGCGGGAGTCGAAGGAAAAGGTGAAAATTTTCCCTTTTCCAAAAGGCACAAGGGTAAAATGGAAGCACATCTCCTAGCCAACCAAAGGATGCCACGTGTCCAAGGGGAGCTTCGGGGCCATGGGGTTTTATTGAGTTTTGTAGAAAAGGAAAAAGATAAATTGCAGACCCACAAGCCTGATTTTTTCTTTAATCATTTTGTCATGTGTCGTATATTAAGGGGACCTATTTTTTCAAACTATTTTCCCACCCATTTTTATAGACTCGATAGAAACTTGAACGGGCATATATTTCAACTTAGGGCTTGAAATATTGCAAATCTAACAATGTTGGAAAGATCTCGGCCTTGCCCATGCCATGGAGGTCTGCGAAACTTTAATTTTTAGGAGGTTAGGTAAAGGGAAATGGAGGAAAAATCTTGAGGATTTCAAAGCGAGATCTTCTCGGTTCAACAACTAGATCAGATTCGATCTGCTTTGTCATTTCCCCTTCCTTCAAGGCGTCGAACCAGAGATTGATGTAGTAAAGATGGATTTGGGGGCAGATCTTATTAGGGGTATTAACAGCAGTAGTTGAGATTAAACCTTCTTTTCCCACTTCCCTCTCTCTTTCTTCTCTCTGATCAAATATATAAATATGGGGGAAGGATTCATTGTAAAGGGTTGGACATTCTTTATTTTGTAGGCTCCCTTCTCCTTCTAGTAAAGGGATTTGTGGGGTTCAAGCCTTCCATTAAAATTGCAATACATTTCTACCTTTTGGCTACTTTGTAATGAATTGTACCAATCTACAGAGCAATAAAACATGTCTGTGATCAATTTTAGATCCTTTCTTGGATCTTTTGTTTTCATTTGGTCTTTGATTATAGATCTGGCTATTTGTGCTTGTTTATTGTATGCATTTTGTTGGTTTGTGTCTATTAGCAAAATAAGTGTTCATCATTCCTTTGGTGCATCACCTGGTAGTTTAGTCATTTCTTATTTCTTATACTCCTTTTATACATGTCTCCTTGGCAAGTGTTAGATTAGGTATAGCGATAGACCCTCTGTAAGCTCCCACATAGGCACTTGAATAGAGGAACAAGGAACCAACCTTTAATCTGGAGAGCTTTCCTATTTTTCCAATGTCCCACACCTTGTGGAAGGTTCAATGTTATGCAATCACACCAAATGACTCTGCCTTAGAAAAGCAATCATGTAGAACTCATTTAGGGGTGCTATGATTTCACAATAATAGTGCCCTATAGCCAATTTTAAATGCTTTCATCTAAGTTGTGGCACTTGGTTGTACCA
Source organism: Taxus wallichiana var. yunnanensis (assembly GCA_018340775.1). Lineage (NCBI taxonomy): Eukaryota > Viridiplantae > Streptophyta > Pinopsida > Cupressales > Taxaceae > Taxus > Taxus wallichiana. The sequence continues at coordinate 231,164,034 of CM031238.1, read as the reverse complement.
TGTGTGCCTCTAAAAGCGAGATCTCCTCCCGTAAATTGGAATCCTTCATGTAGATGTTACCACTATATGTGTCCCCTTGTTCTTGATAAGCTTCATGGCCAAATTGGTTTTGACCCTACTCATATGGGTAAGCATAATGGTTCTAGATCTGATCATAATGCTAATACGAAGGAGTTACGAAATACATTGGAGCATTTGCACTATTGTAGGTGTGAATTCCATGAGGGGAATGAAGTCATGATTGCACAACTTCATGAATGGTAGAATATGAAAGATGTGGAAAGAAAGATGAATGAAGATGGGTGGAAATGGATGGAAAAGGTCTGCAACTCAGAGAATGGGTCATTGACCAAATGGATTCACCAGATGTGCTTTGCATGTGCCTCAGAAGGTTAAATCTTAATAGGAACACACCAACATGCTAAGATGAAGTGGTAAGGTGCTTCAGACTGCCCCCATCGTGCCAAAATTGTTAGTTCACACGGTGGCTTAAGATTTGTTGTTGATAATGAGACACCTTGGAAAGATGAGAAAAATCTAACCTCAGTGTCCCACCGGGCATGCCAAAATTGTTAGGTCGCACGGTGGCTTAAGATTTTCTGTTGATAATGAGACACCTTGGAAAGATGAGGAAAATCTAACCATAGTGTCCCACCGGGCGTGCCAAAACTATTAGTGCAAAATCACAGTACCCCGAATGTCCTAAGTGTGAAATGGGCTATTCGGTATGATTCGCACAACATTGGACCATCTCTCAAAGCGTGGGACTTGCAAAACTTGAGATGGACCTCCATCTATAAAGTTAAACAAAAAAACTTTGGGGAGGGTCACCTTTGCAATTTTCGGGAGTAATGTTTTTCAAAAGAAGGTTGCTTCCTACTTCTAAACTACCTGCCACAAGCTACTCTAGTGCAGGAAAAACATAATATATCCTAATCTAACCATTCCAAGGAGACAGGGAGAGAGAGAGGGTGAAAGAGAGCCTACACTAAGTGGTGATACACCATAAAAGTAAGTGGTGAGATACTCTGTTGAGGGAGGATGCAATAGGGGAAAAAGGAGATGGGGAGGTCAGATAGAAGTGACACAAAACCAGATCTAAATTTTCCATCGAAACTCCACGAAGCATGACATCTTACACTTGCAAACGTGAAAATACATGCATAGGAAGCAAACACGAAAGGGAAGGGAATGGAGAAACAAAAAAATATGATCGGGGTTGAAGAACACCACAAAACACGATTTTATTGCTCTATGAGGTGCAAAAACCATTACATTTTTTGCTCAGAGGCACAAATCCACTTGTCATGTGTAGGAGAAGGCTTACAACTTAAATGGAGTTGGGAAAAAAGTTTGATAGAGTTTCCCCACATCCCAGAATGTCTCCCCGCATGTAATTTAGGATTGACACATGGCCTCTCCAGGGCATCGGCAGAGATGTGGATTATTTTTATACCTTACGCCTTTTCGAAACAAAATCCAAAATGTTCAAACTGCCTCCGGTGACCCGCCTTCCCGCTTTGAATTCAAACATGGCCACATGTAGAGCTGGTGCACATTTGGGGATGAATTTAGGATTTTTCTTTTAAAGTTACGTTGAAGAGACACGTGGCTCCTTCCATTGCTTTTCTCTATTTCTTTGTGTTTTGGATAAGTCCCTTTTGTTTGGTGGGGCCATATGTTTGACCTGAGACAAGTGGAGGCTCAGCGCTTGTTTGGGACTATCCCTCCAAATTCTACCTTTGAAGTTACACGAGTCGACATGTGGCTCCTTTTGTCGGTTCCTTATACTTAGCCGATTCAAGGCTGGTTCAATTTTTGGGCTCTGACCACGTGGCAGATTGAAGCTAGTCCAGGGTCCTTCTTTGGGTCATGCCTTTTGAATTCATGCTGATGAGACACATGGAGACTTCCGTCGGTTCTTTATACTAAGCCAATTAAATGGCCGACTCTGTCCCTCAATTGGACTTTTGGCCATGTGTCGAACTTGCACTTGTTTGTGACTAGCCTTTGAGTCGTTCTGTTGAATTTGCGTTGTTGAGGCACGTGGCACCTTTCACTGGCTCTCGCCTATTTAGAATTTTCAACGACCGATTCTACCTTTTGACTTCATTTTAGGCACGGGACATGTGGAAGTTCCACGCTTGTTTGGGGACCACCTTTAGCTTCGACCATTGAAGGTGCGCTTCGAGACACGTGGAGGCTTCCACCGACCCTTTCATACTTAGCTTATTCAGGCCCGCTCTGTCCCATTTTTACTCATATCGCATGGAAAACCTACGCTTGTTTTGGGTCTCTATTTCAAATTTTATCCTTGGAGTTACGGCGATGAGGCACGTGGAACCCTCCGTGAGTCTGTGAATTTTCAACTCTGATGAGACCTCCCTTTAGACCTGGGACACATGGAAGCTTCACACTCATTTAGGGACTGTCCCTTGGGTCTCACTTCTGAAGTTGCACCATTTGGACGTGTGGAGGCTTAGTGCACATTTGGGACCTACCTTTTTGATGTGCCTTTTGGAATTGAACCGCTGACACATGGCACCTTTCACAAGTCTATTTTTGGCCCCGAGTCGACTCGTATGCAGCAAAGTCCAAAACTTTGAGATTTTCACCTTTTTAGCTTGTGAGCCTTTGGGCTCCTTTGACGTTGTTGGCCCCCTTCACCGACCCTGCTCCTCCATTGTAGAGTCTTACATGTCCCTCAGATTTGGATTTGAATGTGAACTTGTAGGACACATCCGACCCTTAGGTTTTCTTCTATGTGAGGTTGTCTTTGACCAATTTTACCTGGGGAAAAATTGGGATATCGTAACCAATGAGAGAAGAAATGATAGAAAATATGAAGAGTTGGGTTGCGATTTGGGTTTACAAAGATTCCCTTATTGGTTAAGCCTATGGAGGAGGTTGAGGTCAAGCGAAAAGTGCTAGAAGCTTTAGCTATAGCACAAGCATGGGGAGAAGAAGCTAGTCAAAATCCAAAAGAATAGGAGTACATTCCGAGTTCTAGAGGAGAACCATATAGTTTCAGAGGCTCGAAGTGTAGAGAAGGCCACAGAAGAACCTTTAGTTCTTCCTCCCACTTCATTCCCTTCAAGATCTAATGTTGAAGAAGAGCTTGATATTTCAAACTTCATGTTTGAGGATGAAGGAACCATGGTGAGCAACTTGCAGATTAGGAGGACACCATGGAAGAGGTAGAGCACATGCGTAGAGAACAATAAGGAGGCAGATCGCCCGCCAGGACTTAGAAGATTACTTTGATGGAGAGGATCCTAAGGAGATAACATCATTTGCTCCTCCATCATCCACCTTCCAAGCACATGAGCCTACTGCCATGAAGGAGAGCATTCAAGTACAATAGCCTGCACTTCATAATGCCCTCTGGAACCAAGGTTAGAAGATATGAATCTTCCATGTTCTTCACAGGAGAAGGAAGGGAAGGAGCAAGAGGATGTCATCATCTCTCTCACACCATCCACCCAAGAAGGTCAGCAGGAAGACTCCATTCTTGGAGTTGAAATTTAGAGCAAGGGGCACATTCAAAGGATCAAACCATGCCCAATCAGGTACTTGGCTTCATTGGAGCCAAGGGAGAAGCCAAAACCATTCATGCCCACTTCAGGGCATGAGGATGAGCTCCAAAGTACCAAGGATCAATTGCAATGCCTCTTCAATCCAAATGAAGAGCAACTAAAAGAGGCATTTGTCTTGTTTCCAATTGACACCTTGATGATTTGGGTGGAGGACCGGCTTATAGTTAGTTTTTCACTCATACAAGCAGCCATATTTAGTGTCAAATCATTTGCATGGCTGCCCCTCTTGAGGAAGGGAAGCTACTTCTCCCTACTAGTTGCAAGATTTGTTTGAGTCCCCTTTCTCTCTAGTTAGCGTAGATTTTTTTTCAGTGAGAAAAGTGCTTCGCACACTTTGCATATCCCACTTGGGGTTTGTATGATTTCTAGTATTATGTATATTGTGTCATGGTGTTTCATTGCTCCAAGGTTATATCACTATGCGAGTTCGGTGTGCCCTGATCGATTTCCGTAACAGGTAAAATCCCTAGTAAAGACAATTTTCTACTCTCGAAATCTAATCTCCATGATTTTCTTGAAAAAACTTAGAGTGTGAACAGTGAGGTGAGGTTTAGTTCCAGTAGTTTCCAAGCAACTCAGGGATAATATTTTCAAAGTTCAGATCAGATTTGTGTTCACCACGCTTTGAGACTCCATGCCAAATAGATGCTTCAAGGAAACTGATCATTTCACCTAGCAGGCATGTGATCCCCATGAGTCACCAAATTATTGACCAAAATAAGCTCACACTTATTTTGGGTCAACTGACACCATTTTCCCCTTTTGTGCTTCAATCTGAATTTTTACATATTTTAAGCACTTAAGGTCCCCTAAAAGCATTCCCACTAGATAGGAAATTTCTTCCCTTTCCAGAGATATAAAGAATTCCTTCTAACTCTTCATATTTTTCAAGTTACGGGCCAGCGGGCCTTGGAAAGATTTTTTTGTCAAAAGCGGGCAGTGGCACTGGGAAGACTTTTTGCTGATGGAAAAATTGTAGACCGATAAGAGATAATTTTGCATTTTTTCACTTTTCGCAAAAGGCGCAAGTGGAAAATGTGGGCCGATGGGCCCGAAGATGTTTTTTTACACAAATGGAAAATGCAGCCACTGGGCCCATGGATGACTTTTGGGAAAAGCGGGTTTCGGGGCCATGGAATAAATTTTGCCCAAGTGTAAATGCGGGTTAGCAGAGTTTGCATGGGGAACTTTGGAACTTTGGAACTTTTCACAAAATGGCGCAGTTTTCAAGTGCGGGCCCACGAGCCTCACGGGGTCTCATCATTTGTTGAAAAGTCACAGACCCACGGAGGGTGCCACGTGCCTCATCGGCATAACTCCAAGGATAGAATCCAAAAATAGAGACCCCAAACAAGTGCCAAGCTTCCACATGTCCTAGGTCCAAAAAGGGACAGAGTCGATAGTTGAAAATTCAAAATGGGGCAGAGCCAACGGAAGGTGCCATGTGTTGACTTGTTGCAACTTTAAATATAAACTTTGAAGGCGGTTCCCAAACAAGTGCGGAGCTCTCCATGTGGTCGAGGAGTAAAAAAGGGAACAAAACTGGTAGTTTAAATCAACTAAGTGTAAGAAGATCGGTGGAAGCCTCCACGTGTCTCAATGGCACAACTTCAAAGGAAAAATCTAGAGCAGGTTCCAAAACGTGCACACACTGCACGTGTCTTGGGTCCAACAGAAGTCAAATGGATTGAGGCCCGAATTGGCTAAGTATAGAGAACCGCGACGATGCCACATGTCACATCAGCACAAATTCAAAGGCACGATCCAAAACAAAGAATCAAACAAGCATTGGCTCTCCACGTGTCATGAGCCTAAAAAGGTAGAATTTGTCATTGAAAAGTCTAAGCAGAGGTAGGCCAGCAGAAGGAGCCATGTGTCAGCATGACGTAATTTCAAAAGTAAAATTTGGAGTGGGTTCCCAAATGTGCACTGATCCTCCACATGTCTAGGGTTAGACTTATGGCCCCGCCAAGAAAAAGGGACTTAACCAAAACAAAAGAAATAGAAAAGAGCCGCGGAAGGTTCCACATGTCTCATCAGCATAATTTCAAAGGCATGGCCCAAAAGGCAGTCCCAAATGAGCACCAACTCACTACATGTCAGAGTCGAAAAGGTAAGGTCAGCCGTTGAAAAGTCCAAAAGCCTACGGAGGCCTCCACATGTGTCGACAGCTTGAACTTTAAAGGTAAAAACTGGGGGCAGTTTCCAAATAAGCGCAAGGCCTCCACGTGTCTTGGGTCAGGCATAGAGTCTCCGCCAATGAAGGAACTAAGGAAAAATACAAAGGAAATTGAGGAGCCCTGAAGCTTCCACGTGTTTGTTCGACGCAATTTCAAAAGTGAGAAGAAGGGTTGAATCTTCATGACGCGTGAGAGGCTGCCATGTGGAACCTATATGGACAGACTCTTTTAAATATTGAGATCCCACATTAAACACCTAACCCTGATCTTTAGACAACCATATCTTTCAATTGGGAACTCAAATTTGGGCAAGGGGACGTTTTGGAAAGCTCTCGATGCCGGCTTCTCACCTGCCTCTATTAATGTTTTCAGCTTGCCATTTTCGAGGTTGTTAAGTCTCTCACCTGCCACCATGATGAAGAATGGGCCTCTTTCTTTCCCAGTAAGGGATAGCGATGGGGGCATGGGTGTTGCAGCGAGACTCTTCATTATGGTAGGTGGATTCAATGTACTTCCAGGGGTGGTTGGAGCAGGGTTCAAATTCTTCCCTCCTTTCTCTCTTATTCTTCCTATATATTGTAAAGGAGGGGCATTTTCTAAGAGGTTGGTCATTGTTTCTCTCCTGCCCCCTCTCTCTTTCTTCCTTAGGGTAGAATGTGGAGTCTAAGCCTCCTCTCATGGCTCTATAATGGCATTTTCTTTCCCCTTGCCCACTGATGATGTATTGTGTAACTTTTGGAGCAATAAAATATGTTTTGTGATGCTTTTTGTCCATCTTTGCTTATTTTGTTGTCTCTTCTTGCCTCTCATCATTGTAGGGTATATTGTGCATACTTATATGTTTATTGCAGGTTTTAGAAGTTGTGTTTAATGGGTTTTGAAGTGGTGTTCTATGTGAACTTCATCTTTGGTTTGTGGTGCATGTTGTCCACCCCTTCCATTCATCACCTCTCTCCACTTCAGGTAGTTTGGATTTATGATCAACCACTTCCTTTTCTAGTGTATCACCACTTAGTGTAGGCTCTCTTTCACTCTCTCTCTCTCCTTGTCTCCTTGGAATGGTTAGATTAGGATAGATTAGTTTTTCCTGCACTAGAGTAGCTTGTGGTAGGTAGTTTAGGAAGAAGGAACCAACCTTCTCTGGAGGTCCATCTCAAGTTTTGCAAGTCCCACAGCTTGAGAGATGGTCCAATTTTGTACAATCACACCGAATGCCCCATTTCACACTTAGGACATTCGGGGGTGCTATCATTTTAAACTAACATGGTTTTGTATCATGCTGCACTCATCATCAAGTACTCTCTACGGTGGTGGGATCAAGATCACAATTGTGTGGACAAAAGTGCATTCAATTCCTCTCATGTGTGATTGATCATGAAGCTCGATAGTGTCTCAAGGATCGAAGTATTTTATCAATGAGGAAAAATATCTTCTAAAGTTCTCATAGGTCCAATTCTCAAGTACTCACCACTCCAATTCTTGGTGTCTTGAGTAGTGTGGAAAAGATTCATTATTTCAAGGGTTTTCAAAAGAGGAAAGGTGATAAAAGTTGTATTCATCGAGAGATCTTTGTCAATACATTATTGTGGAGGGTCATTAGTGGTAAAATTGTCATCACCAACTACTTTAGAGTATATATTTGTTAACAATAAAGGCATATTCATCCATGTTTTAGAGAATTTATCCTTTCTTCTCCCCTCTCATTATTTCCCCCTTTTGTCTCAAAGTATCTAATTATTTGTTGAGTGTAATCATTGTATTTTTTCCTATTCACTTAAGTGACATATTTGTAAATTGTAAAAGTATTTTCTCAAAATTATAACATAAATAATTAATTTGTCTCTTCTATGGGCAATTGAAAGGTCATAAGTGGAATAGGAACATGAAGAGTCATGTGGCGGGAGATGAGAGGTCAATTCATATTGCTATAAATTGGGATGGATTCTCCATTCCAAAGGATCCTGAAAATTTTATATTTTGATATGATTGTGATTTGGGTGTTGAACTTTGTATCACCAATAAATGAAATAAAGCTACATTTATTCCATTTCCATTTTCCCTTACATTCCTCTATTTTCTCTCTTATATAAACTTTGTAAGCATATTGATTAAAAGCGATCTTTATATCTTTGATGAATGGACCTCAAACAAGTGTGTGTCTATGCCGATTTAGTTTGTATCACTAATGGCTTCATTTTTCCTTTCCTCTATATTGAATAATGAACTACTTTAGTTATTGGGTGTGAACTCTACAATTGGCCTACTCACAGTAATAACCTTCATTTCCTAATTTCTCCCCTTCACCCCTCATCACTGTAATTTCCTCCCTTGCACCTTATATAAGCACTTTTCCATAGGTTCGGTGGAGTGTTCGTGTGTGATCCATGGCTGATTTGGACAACCCACAACATTTATATAGGAATAAATTAGTTTATATTCAATAATGGGAGTTGCAACATTCAATGCAAAGGAGAGTAGCCTCGTGAACATTGGTGGAAACACCTAATTTGCCATATCGGCAATTTTCACACCAACAATTCTCCAAATACTTATTTACAAAAAAATAAAATATTTTCTATTTATAATGTTTTCTTCACTTTTTAAACACATGATATGTCATTATTGTGATTTCATATTTTACATGCATCATTGTAATGAACGAATAGTTCCCTTACTAAATAAGCGATTGAATTTTATCATTGAAATAAAAATATTATTATAATCAAATTTGTTATGAAACATAAATTTGGAACTTGCTTTATTTTCCTTGGACAACAAAAAAATGTCAATGCACAACATCTAGTACCTATAATTTAGATATTTCGTGAGAAGATGCCTCATTAAGAAAAAAACACTTTGTTATCATCACCCGAAATTTTCCACTTTCTATACGTGCATGTAAGGTTATGTCGTAAATACACTCTTTGATGTACAATTTGATTTTTAACTAGGGGATATACAAGGTATTTACACTTCGAGAAGGCAACATTGAATATAACAAGGGAAAAAAATGGACGGAGTAGATGATCGTGTCAATGAAGCACGACACCATAGGATCCCTACACGTGGAGCAGCGGTGCGATTCTCGAGAGAGCATGGAAGGAATAGAAGTGGAGGTGATAATGCCATCGTGAATGAAATGAAATAGTGACCGAGACAGTGTAAAATGAAGACTGATTTAATGAGGTGGTGGATAGAGTCTGCTTGTAAAGAAACAATTAATTGTAAAATTGCACCATATGCGAAAGGGGAAACCATGCACAAGGCTATAATGGAGGACAAGTATATAGGCGATCATATTTCCTTCATCACAATGCATAGGTTTAGCACACCTTGTGAATAGCCCTAGATTATGATTCCTATAACCATTTACATTGTGAGGCAATTGTGCATCAAAATTATAACTCGTGTTATCGTTTCACAACACTGCTTCCCCTTTCATAGAAAATTGATCTCCCTAAATATACAAATGTGAGAGAGCACAAAATATCGATCAATAACAAGGGTGCGTATGATATTTTCCTTGAAAGCGGGATACTATTTTTATCCCTCGCCTCCCGGCATGTAAGTACTGTTGGTAATCTTAGAGTATGTTTAGAATGTTTATACGAGGGTTGTAGTGGGAGAAGTATGTTCATCAACTCGAGGAAATTGTGTGAATCGGATGCCTTTGGTAATTTTAAGATTATTATCATCGTTCAAGAGTTGGGAGTGGGAGGTTAATCAAGTTCTTTGGACAAATGTAGTGCAATGATTAGAAAATGGTGGTTTTCTTTCTTGCCTCCAGAATAGTTAAATTTACCACATTAATGACATTCCAATACATTGTGCCTAAAATGTATCTTCTAAATAATAAATTCTTCCATATATTCCAACACTAATTCCCCTCAAGTGTAAATACTTATTCTTTGAGCCTCCTCTCTAATGTGCTAGCCTTTTTTCTTGACATGCATGATCATCTTATTAGATGATAACTAGATGAAACCAATGAAAAATGCATTTGTGTGTGGTACATAAAAAATTATTTAGAGCTATTGAAGCATTCCTTGACTCAGTAATTAAAATTAGGAAAACTATTTAGAACTAGAAGAAAAGAATTTGGTTCTCTGTGGCTTTAGATTTTTATCTATACTTCTATTAAATGCGATTAAAGTTGTTTGTCGAGTGTCATTTTTTTTCTCAATTGTAGATTGCAATTTATAATGTTGGTTAGTTTTTTCTCTTTTTGTTCTATTTCTTCATTGTAATCTAAAACATAAACACATTTACTATTTCCAGCTATCTTTCACATTTGATTTTTTCCGAATTGATAATGATGCCTCCATTTACTTTAGAATGTTTTATTTGATATCCTTGTTGTGTGGTTTCTTCTTGGTTATTGGCAAATCACGGTGGCACTGCGATCTTCCTCTCACATGTGCATGAAGGGGCATGTGTCTTCGGCGATGGTAAGATTCGATTTGTCTTGAGGAGTTTTTACCTCGGGAGGCTGCACCAAAACGCTCGAAGTTGGACATTAGACTATTCATCCACAAAGCTTTTAAAATTTCCATACAATAAATTATAACCATTTATATATCTAACTGTGATTTATTTTTATTTTGTGAAACAAAAGTTACATATAGTCCCTCTGTTGTTGTCCTTGAAAGAAATTGAGATTATTGTTACATACATAAGTTCACTGATCTTTTGACACATTATCTACTTTATTTCCTTTCTAGCTTAAAAATATGAAGATGAGAAACAAAAATTCTATTCCTCCAGAGGGTGTGACCATCACTACTCCCCACTTGCAGAAAGAAGGAATTCAATCGAATTATTTTTTTGTTAACATCCTACATTACAGGTAGCCTAGGACACCGAAGTTGTTGATTGCTGAAATTGTCAGAGAACGCCTCCATATTCTTCCTTTGATCCCATTGTACCTCTCTAACTATTACATGGACAATTTGTCTTCACGATGGTTTGGGTTGGCCTATGACAACAATGATGATGTAGTGAAATATGAACCCTCACACAAATTGACAAAATACATGTTCAAAGCTCAAAAATACATTCTGGGGAAATTAAAAATAGTGCTACAAAAATTCCAAATGTGAGAAGTAGAAAGTTTGGAAATATAAAAAAATGAATGGTTGTTTGATAGTTTTCCCCAAAATTTATGCATAGACATCTAATGTGGATAATTGTAAAATGTACAAAACTATGAAGTTAAATCTTTGTTGTTTGTTTTGGTATATAGTTTTTGTTGCTTTGCAAATATTTTGTTTCTAGTGGCCTTGAAACTTGGTTTAAAGTACAAATCTCTTCATTGAAACATATAAATATGATATACTTTGGATAACCATATTTTTGCCTTTCTATGGGTTACTATTTATTTTGTATTGGAAACAATATTTAGCTTAGAAATTGGTTCTATTTAGTTTTAGATTTATATTCGTTTAAAAAAATAGTTTACTTGTTGTGTAGAAAAATTAAGCGCATTTCTTTGTGAAATAGTATTTAATTGAATTTATAGATAACTCTTGTTTATTCGGTAGGATGGATCTAATATATTGTAGTATGGAAAATTACTTAGTCCATGAACTTCTTGTGTATATATGTTTCCATAACAACTACGTTTATAAGATTTACTTCGAGTAACGACTAACTTCTTCCCTTAAGTTTTTTTTTAATTCCACCCTCTTAATTAAATATTCATGAGTGCAACATTGAAACAAGGACACTACATAATGACACCTTAAATAAATCTAGAAGAAAAAAAAACAAAAATATCATCTTTATGTAGTTCAATCTTTAAATTTCTATAGTTACATTTGAAATACAATTTAAAATTTTCCTATTTTTTAATATACTTTGAAACATGCAGGCATAGTGATATGAAGATATTATAGGACTTATGGAAATAAATATGCTCATCTTGAAAATATTTTACAACTTTTAAATAGTTATGTTCTTGCATATGGTTTTCCCAAAAATGGTTTGGCTGTCCTCAATCACTTACATGATCCCCAATGGTTATTACATTATTCACTACCTCTTTGTTGTCTTCGTACACAACATGGAATGATATTTGGTGTATTTATAGGTGATTTGACACAAAATTGAAATAATATCATATGTGAGTGTTCTTATTTAAAATCTATATTATGGTTAATTGGATGTATATTAGGTTACCAATTAATCAATTACATCAAAAGATAGATGTATAACATATTACAAGATAGATCACTTAGAACATTCTAATTAAAGACCTTAGTTAACTTCCACCTATTTTGGACATACTATAATGCCCACTCCTCTTTAACACTGATTGAACTATGTTTTCTAATCCTTAACCTTGTTGTTGTATTCTGTTGGTATCCAAATTTGTTCTCCCTTTCAAGATGAGAAGCATCACAAATTTGACATGGAGCTTAGAGACAAATAGATCATAATGTGTGTCGTTTTATAGCCGGGGATGATATCTAACTGGCCCTTTGTCACTTAGATTTGTGGAGAGATGGATAACACCTTCAAAAGGATTTGACCTATCCTCACTACTTTAGGTCGTGCCTTTCGACTAGGGTGAGAGGACCCATAGTGTAACCTCTATTTGATGAAGGAGATGGATATATCATTCTTTTGCAAAAATTTTATGAAGAAAACCTTGGGAAAGTATGATCAATACTCCACAATTTAACTCTCAAGAGTTTTCACGTATAAAAGATGGAGATACTTTCAAAACAAGGCTAAGGTTACTGAAGACATTATGAAATCCTGATTATTCTGCATATTTTAGTAAATAGATTTTGTTCCTTTGTGGATATACAGGCAAAACAAGGGTAGTTTATGATGGATTCATGGTTTTTGAATAATTTTGGTGGGAGGTTAAGTAGGATAAAGTTGATTAAACCAGATCTCTGAGAAACTTCACAACAATGGACAACTCAACAACAGAAAGCTTCAGAATAGTTAAGATGTTCCTTTAACTAGAAGGTGTACTTCAATGGAGGCCTAGATCAACATGTTTTCACACAATCTTTAAGAATCTAGCGGGAAGGTGTTAAAAGACTTAATTAAACACCAAAATCTCTGATCAATCACACCTAAGGTACACCCAAAGACTTACAGACAATATTTATCAACAAATGATAGTGGAGTGATTTCAAATTTGTTTATCTCATCACAGAAATGAAATTGCAAATGCCACTAAACCGTCATAGGGACAAGATCCTATGTGATTTCAAAAATATTTCAGCATAAGATTACAATAGGAACAAAAGAAACCATTTGCAAACATTACGAAATAACGCAGACACAAATTGCTAGAGATTAAACACAAATTAATTTCATAATTGCTTAGATTTATTAGCAGGGGAAATCTTCCAAATTAATCTCAGTGCTCGTCAATGACTATACATCTGCAATGAACTTGACATGATATAAAATCTAACACAGAAGGAATTAACTAGGTATCTCGGATTTGTCTCTCAGGAAGACGAATTTCTCAAATTTTCTCTTAATAATTCAATTCCCAACCCTTTGCAAGAGTATTCTCATTGCATTTATACTTTTCACTCACTCAATTTTCCCCAAAAGAGAATAATATTCAAGGGACCTTTTCTTGTACCAATTTTCTTGAAAGTGATGTTTAAAATATTTACAACAAAAACTTCTAGGTGGACCAATTATGAATTGATCACATTTCTTAGGCCCTCGACTAATGATTAGGATGCCATGCCAAAACATTTTTGATAGTCTCTTTAATCATTCGATTACATCAAGCAAGAAATCCCCTTTTTAATCATTTTTGGAGGCTCTGCATATTTGAATCGACAGGTAATCCTTTTTGCCCTCGAGGCAACACCTTATTCATCTTTTGTGCCTATAACCCCCATCATTTCATTATTTTCCCTCTCTTTCCTCTGCAATTCTACCCCACATCCATCTTCTTTGGTGATTCACATTTTGTAAGTGCCCGAGCAATTCCAAATTCAAAATATCAACCTTAACAATCCTTGGACTCATAAATTAAGTTTTGAATCCATTCAATGGCAATTTCAGACAAAAATGACAAGGAATTTCATCAAAAATGATGAAAAACAGTGCGTATTCACATCTCCGGATTCTTAGTAAAAAATGGCGAGAAAAAGCAGATCAATGCACAACAACCATTGATTTTTCCCCTTATCTACTATATATTAGAGCCATCCATGTGTTTTCTTGGTGCAACCACAAAGGAGAAGTATAGGGGCAAGTTTCCAAACAAGTGTGGGCCTTCCATGTGCCCTGGGCCCAAGAAAAACACCTTTTGGCCTTTGAAAAGTCTCAATAAAAAGGAGCTAGCGGAAGCCTCCATGTGTCTCAATGGCGCATTTTGAGATGGTCCTCAAAAGCAGAGACCATGAACAAGTGCAGGCTCACCACGTGTCTCAATCCGGCAGAGTTGATAAAAAAGTTGAAGGATCAGCGGAAGGCGCCATGTGTCTAGGGTGCGAGACAGTTTTCCTTAGGCATTGAAAAGTCCAAGCAAGGGAAGAGTGAGTGGAAGCCTCCAAGTGTCCTCCTGGTGCTTCTTCAAAATAAAATTTAGGGGCCGGTCCCCAAACAAGCGCGGTCCCTCCATGTGTCCTAGGCCTTAGAAAATTGCTTTGAAAAGTTTAAGTATAGAGCGGAGCCGGCGAAAGCCTCCATGTGTCTCCCTATCGCAATTGTTAAGGTGGGACCATGAGGCGGATCCTCAAATGAGCACCTTCCCTCCACATGTCCATGGTCCACCAAAACTGTACTGACCACATGAAAAAAATTTCTAAGTCTGGGAAAGGCAGTGGAAACCTCCACGTGTCTCCCTAACCGAGTTCAAGGTCAAACCAAGAGACAAATTTTCAGATGAGTGCCACCCTCCCGTGGACAAGTTTTGAGTTGAAGTAAGCCTTAGACTATTCAAAGTTCCCCACCAAGCTGCATCTAACCGGAAAGGTCCATGTTTTCACAGATATTGAGATATAAATTTGACCGGGAAAAATACACCTGTCAAACCATAAAATGCAGGAAAATCACCATTTGTGCCCGGAAATGAATCCTTCTTCATGGATAGAGAGTTTGGAAATGATATAAGGCCCAAATATGATCCTTGAGCCACATCCAATCATGTTTCCACATATATTTGGGACAAAAATGATAGGGACAACAAAATGTGACTATGGAAAATGGAAGGAAGGGAAAAAACCCAAGTTTTCACCCAAGTTACAGACTCTTTCACATGGACAGAGGAATGAAAAACAAATTTTGGACTTTTAAGTGATCCTCGACCAAAGGAAGGGACTAATCATGGAAACCAAATGGAGGACAAAGTTTTCATGCATCAATACGAGGAGATAGAAAACATGACAGAGCCCGCAAACTGAAGAATTTTAAGGACAAACAAGGTGAGACCAAATTGAGCACCAACATTGGCTCCGAATCAAGAATGGGCACTCCCTGCGAGTGCCACAAGAAATAATAGTAGAACAAGTGCCAAAAACAAACCATTGGGCAATGAAGTCAAAGAATAAGCTTGTAGAGCATGTTAAGAATAACCAACTCCCCCAAGGATGAACCGAGAAACCAACAAAATGGTCACCAAGGACCAGGACAAACAAAAATAGAAAAACATGAAAGCAGAAAGAAACCAAAAGACTATACACTATACAATGGAGTATACCTTGATTCTAAGAAATCAATCAAGGAAATGTTTCAAATGCCTGCCATTAACAAGCAATTCAAGTAGTTCCCTATCTAAGTCTTTTAGGAAGAAGGTATTTTCACCAATTCGAATGTTAATTGAATAAGGGCCCATCCAAAATGCATCAAATTTACCATGCTTGCCCTTATCTTCATGCTGTTATCCCATAATAGCACAAGATCCCCAATGATGAAAGCTCTTGGAGTCACTTATTTATCAAATAACTTCTTAAACTTTTCTCTGAACTTCACATGCCGCTAATGGGATACCTTTCTTTCTTCATCTAACTCAATAATCTGATTGATTCAAGTATCATATGGACTAAATTTTTGATCTTCAATTTATTGAACAAACTGAAATGAAGACAATTGCAAATGAAGGGACGAAAAAGCTTGAGTTCCATATACCAACTTAAATGGGATTTTACCAGTAGCTCTTTGACAGTGATTTTGTCAGCCCAAACAAAAAAATTTAGTTTCTCACACCACTTCTTTTTGTTCAGCTCCAAGGTTCTTCTAATGATCTTCAACAAGTTTTTATTGTTGGACTCATCTTTTCCATTTCCTTGGGGATTGTAGTTAGAAGCATATGTTAAATTGATTCCATAATCTTTGCACATTGACACCAAAGGTTTGGCTCTGAAACTCATGGCATTATCAGCAACAATCTTAACTAGCACTCAAAATCTTCATATGATTTGATTCAACATGAAGTCCATGATAAATTGGTGTGTTTCTTTCTTGGTGGGGATTGCTTCCACACACTTAGTGAAATAATCAGTGGTTATAAGAATCCATTTATGACCAGCACTGGAAGGATCATAAATTTCCCCAATGAAATCCATTCCCCATTGTCTAAATGGGGCTTCAACTGATAGAGGCTGCAAAGGTAGGGAGCCTGAAGATTTCATTCTTCTAGAAAAACATTGGCAACTTTCACATTTCCTAACCAATAGAGTTATATATTTGAAGAGAGTTGGCACAATAACCAACCCTCAAGATTTTATGTGTTGTAACTCTTCCAACAAAATGTCCCCCACAAACCCCCTCCATGGAGATCAACAAATGCATCTTATGCATCTTAAGAGAACTCCCTCTAGGTTCTTCCAAGCTAACCCAAAATGAGTAATAACATATTTTTGAGAGGCTAACTTAAGAGATCTTTTCTGATTTTTACTCAAATGTTCAGGGCAACATAGATGTCTAGGATAAAAGAATATATCTTTGTACCATTTAGATCTTACCAACTTTTCAAGTACATCCACTCTTTCTCCTTCTACTTCATTCACCTCAATAGTTTGCAATTTGCTCTTAGCCATAAGCTTAGGTAGGCCCAAACCTCTTATCAATTTCATGGTTTGGATATCCATGTCATATTCCTACAACTTTTTACCCATCTGCATCTTTTTCTTGAGACCTCCATCTCTGATAAGATATCTTTCACCATGGTGTGGGGAACATAAGAAATAACTTTAGAGCTCAAGATGTAAGGTCTGAAAACCTTTGTTTCTTTCACCAAGGCAAATGATTTCTTCTCCATGATGGTGTACTTCAACTCAACTCCTTATAATGCCTTACTGAAAAAGGAAATTGGTCTCTCAGCCCCTTCATCATCCTTTACTAACAACAATAGATGCAATGGTGTTTTTGAAGCAAAATAAAACATTTGAAAGGGATTCTTATAATTTGGAGCTGCGAAATAGGGGAATGCTTTAATGCTTCTTTGATCCCATTGAAAGATTGAATGGAAGCTTCTTCCCATTTGATAACTTGGTCCTTTTTTAGCATGCTAGTAATGGGGATGGTCAACTCAAGCAAAGTTAGACACAAATCTTCGATAAAATTTATTTGTCAAAGAAGGATTGAACTCCCTTCTTAGTTCTTGGAATTGGAACCTTTCTGATGGCTTCCACTCTCTTAGGATCAATCATGACCCCTTCCTTTGATACAATGTGACCAAGTAATTTTTCCTTTTGCACTCCAAAGTGGCACTTCTTGGGATTCAATGATATGCCATACTCTCTACACCTTAACAAAATTCTCTCCAAGTGTTGTAAGTGATCATTTATTTTTTTGGAAAACACAATTACATCATCTTGATAAACAACAATGAAATCATTAATATAACCAACAAATGCTACATCCATTGCTCTTTGGAAAGTTGCTCCAAAGCATTCATTAAGCCAAAATGCATCCTAACATAGACATAAGCTCCCAAGGAGTGGTAAAGGAAGCCTTTATTCTTTCGAATCCTTCACAACAACTTGATTATAGCCGAGAGAAACCATCCAAAGTGGATAACAATTGAGAACCAGTTACCAATTGTTGCATATTATCCATGTTTGGTAGAGGGTAATTATCTTTCAATGATGCTTTATTCAAGTTCCTGAAGTCTATGCACAACCTTATATCACCATTATTTTTTCGATAGGTGCTATATTTTTAACCCAAGATGAGTACCTTGTGTAGGTTGAATTATCCCTCCATCCCTCAATTTCTTCAATTCTTCTTCCATCTTTAAAGAAAGGAGTGGATTGATGGGCCTCTATTTTTTCTTGAAAGGCTTAGCATTAGATTCAAGAGGAATTTCATGTTGGAACAAATCTTCCCGTATGCCTTCAAATCGAGTAAGAAGCTAGAGGCGGTCTTGATATTTCTTTAATAGTTGAACATAGGATGCTTCTCTTCCTTGCTCAAATTGCTTCCTAACCAGATTTTATGTGGTTTTTCCTTTGTGCCTAGGTCACGCTCTTCCACATCTCTTGAAACCAACATACTTCTGTTAATAATGCAATCAACATTATCAAAGTTCGATTGAAGTGCCACCAAACCTCTACAAATCGTGTTCTTCTTCAGCTGGATGATGTCTTTGCTAAATAAATTTTCCTTTCCTTAAAGCAACACACACCATTGGTTCCCAATCTATATTTTGGTTAGCAAACTCACCTTCATTCTACAGAAACTATTTCACCTGGGCATCATCATCAAACACTTACCAATTTTTAACATTGTAAGGACATATGGCCTTGTTAGTATTTCAACATCATACTCACAAAATGGAACTTGTATAATTCCCAAATCTAGATCCTAGCATTCGCTAACTTGTTTGTAACATCATTAAACTTTCTATCATGGTGCACAAAATTAAATGAGTAAAACATTTCAATCAAATGCCGATCGCATGCTTGTATTGTTTCATTCTCGATTTTTAGTAGCATACAATTTTCTAATATGCATGACAATCGATTTGAATCTCCTTTGAAAATGATATCCTTTATACCATATTTCCATGCAATTCTCAAGCCTTGATAACAATGCTTCATATTCAACGATGTTGTTAGTGCATTTAAATTTGATTTTGAAAGAAAAAACAAACTCTTCGGCCTGGAGAAATCAAACAATGTTAGCACCTTTCCAAACTTGGAACAAGCTCCATAAAATAACAAGGTTCAAGGTAAACCTACTTGTTCAAGACATTTACATTGATCAATCTTATGCTCTTTGCCATCAAGAAAACCCAACAAAGTTATCAGCATCTACATTAGCATACAACACCTCATAAGAAGCATTGTTATCCATATTTGATGAGCCAAATCGGATGAACCATGACCCCACATAGAAAGAACTTAAGAAAAATCATTTAGACTGCAAATAGATTACAAAAAGACTCAATAATGGAGTGGTGGGGAAGAGAGAGACTAAAGGACCATGTGCGGAAAAGAAATGAATATTTCGAGTTGTTTCCATGTCTTAAATCCATTATTCAAGTTCAGGTAGACTCAACTATGGAATAGTAGATTCGAGAAGAGGTAGTAGTCACAAAGGAACCAAGAGAAAGAAGGGGAAGAAATGGTGAAGTAAATCGAAGTCTCTCGGGCTTGAAACCATTAGGGAAATATTTGAAATAGACCAAGTGTGGAGAAGGTAGTGAAAGAGCCACGTGTCAAAATGACACTTCTCAGAAGATGAATCCATAAAAGGATTGAAACAAGCACCGCGTCTCCACGTGTCCACTAATCGAAATGAAGGGTCAAATGGTCAAACATGTTCAAAAGGTAGACATGGCGTGCCTCATAATTGGCTAAGTATAAAAGTGTGAGCGGAGAATGCCAAGTGTCAGTGTGGCACATCTCCAAGAGTTAGTCCTAGGGTGGAGACCCAAATGAGCACGAGCTCGCCACGTAGCCCAAAGTCCCAAAAAGTAAGAAGGACCATATAAAGTCAATCTCAAAGAGGCCAACAAGTGTCTATTCTACGCTCCTCTAAAGGCAAACTTTGACCTAGGCTTTCAAGCAAGCACGGTGCCTCCACATGTTCAAACAAGAAATGGAAGAGTTAGTTGAATAGTCGATCGTGCATGGGGGAGCAACGGAGGCTGCCAAGTTTAGGTGGTGTTGATTCAAGAATTAGAGAGAGAGAAGATTTCAAAATAAGCGTCAGCTACCGCGTGTCCCAGTCAAGGTCAGAAATATGCTTCTCCAAGAAAAAGAATTAGCCAAAAAATGCAAAACGGACCACTGACTCCGCACTTTGAGGAAAATGTCATCATTTGGGCCCGAGTCGAGGGAAGTGGGCCATCGGGGAAAGTTTTTTTTTCCTTGTTATCTCAAAAGGATAAAAATACAAAATAGACCACAACTCGACCCAAAGGGAAAAGTCGAGCGTTTGGGCCTGTCGACACTAAAATTTTCCTCCGTAATTTCTATTTCATTAATGTATGTATTAGGAATAGGATGTTGTTAAGTATAATTAGTAGTAGCGTCGATAGAAGATAACGGCGCCGTCCATTCCGTGCCGCCAATAATGTGGAGTACGGTAAACAGTCAAAGTACAATAGGAATGTTGTAAAAAGTAAATATTTGTCGTAAGTGGTCGGTAATGTTAAAATGTCAAAGTTTGGGTAATTAGAGAAGTAGGGTCTACATGATTAGGAATTAGAAATATTATATTAGTAATAAGGACAAGGAGTGAGGTCATAAATATTTTGTGTATTTTATTTGTAAAAAGTCTAAAAATGTGGAACCCATGTAAAATGATAAAGTTTATCTTATCTTAAAAGATAAGCTTACATGTATGAGATAAGAGTTAAGGTATGGAATATGATTCGTCGGAGTGGATTTCTTATCTATCTTAGAGATAAGATGGATAAGCACTGGAAGTTCTATAAATAGAGAGGCCACCCCCTCATTTAGCATAGAAGGAAGTAGTGAGAAATATTGTAGGAAGTGTGCGAAGGACGCCATCGGTTTAAAGGTGTGTTGAAGAAGCCATTAAGAGGTGTAATTGTAAAGTTTCTCCCATAATCTTGGTGAAAGGCAAGTGAAGTCAATAACACTTGAAGTACCTCATGGGTGAGATTGTAACAATTTCATGTTAATATTATAATTTACTTTGATATTTCAGATTTGTCATCATTCCGTCTTATCATAGTCGGTGGTATTCTTGTTATGTTGTTGTTTTGTTTCTAGATTACATCCACCAAACTAAAGGTGTGCATTAGTAAATAATCATAGCAAGGAGTTCGGTGAAGAATTATCATAATGCCGGATTGGTGATGACATTTTGGTTCCGTTTCGGGACCATTCCTCGTTGGTGGATTTTTAGAGAGATATTCCCACTTAGTCAAAAATCAATTGGAGGGTAACCTTGTTTTTTTGTGCATAGTAGTTACCATGGTAAAGTCATTTTTGCCATGAATAGTAGTTACCATGGTAAAGTCATTTTTGCTGGGAATAGTATTTATCACGAGTAAAGTCACTTTTACCGTGAATAGTATTTACCACAGTAACTTCACTTTTTACCGTGAATAGTGTTTACCATAGTAAAGTCAGTTTTTACCGCAGTAAGTCAAGTTTTACCATAGTTTACCATGGTCATTTCTATTTTACTGTAGAAAGGTGTAAAGTCACTTTCTAGTATAGTGATTCCAATTATTTGTGCACATAAGTCTTGTTGATTGTACTTGTGGGTTGGTATTTCACGGTGGTTACTTTTGAAAATGGGAAAGATTCCTGTTTTTTTAGCTCAATCTAATGAAGATGCTTCTTCTTTCATTCAAGAGTTTAAACGATCTTGTATTTGTAATGGCCTTATAAGAAGGGAACAATGGACTGAATTTTTTCCTACCTTTTTGGATGGTTCAACACTTAGGTGGTTTGAAACACTAGGTGATAATGTGAAAAATTCATGGGATTTATTAACTGAAAGTTTTCTTGAAGAATTTGGTGAACAACAGAAATATGCAGATCTCATGATCGAGATCACAAAGCTATCCCAAGGAGAGAAGGAGAAGATAAGGGATTATCATGCTCGTGTTCTAGAGCTAAGGAGGAAGCTCGATGCCCAGATCCGGAAGGAAGGATTAGCGGATGGGTTGATGAATGGCGTGGATAATCTCCTCTGTAAGCACTTCATTCTTGGGATGAAGCCAGAGATCAGACAACGAGTGAAGTATGACCGCCCAGCTACCATTGAACAAGCAAAGGAGATTGCAAGAAGGCAAGAAGAAAGCATGGAAGAGGAGCCCAAAGAAATTGTTGCTAAAGTAGAGCCTACACCAGCACCTTTGGTCCAGAATCCACAACCACTCCCGGTGAGCACAAATATTTCTCCTAGTACATCTACTAAGTATGAAGATCTGCTCAAAAAGATGGGTCAATTAACTATTAATCTTCTTCAAGGAAAAGAATTTAGTTCTCAGGGAGGAGATAGAGGTCCAAAAAGAAATATTTCTGAAGTTGTATGTTATGGTTGTTATAAAAAGGGTCATTATAAGTATAATTTTCCAGATAGAGCTTCTACATCTAGTAAAGGAGATAATGATAAAGGAAAAGCACCTATGAATTCTTTTGATGTAGTAGATAAGAGCAGAAATAATGAAGTAGATATGTTTGTAACAAAAAGAAAGAAAGAAAGAAAAAGATAATCAAGATGGAAATGATCTAAGAAGATGAAAGAAGAAACTAGTAAGAAACATAGGAGAAGAAAATTGGGTGTGCGGGATTTTTGATTTCACGGGGGGTAAGGACCATACTCCATCTTGGAAGATCTGTCCAAAAGGCCTACAAATATTACATATGGTCAACTCTTGGCTATGTCTTCGAGAAGAGGCGGGATTTGCGAAGTGGACTCAATGCTCGTGAAGGAAGGAGGTTGAGGTCCCTATTTTGGAGGTAGAGGCGGATCCCTATGCTCCACAAGCTGAGGTATTATGTAATGGTATTTTAATTCATGATGTCTTAGTTGATGGAGATGCTTGTGCGATTAATGTAATGACCGAGTGCAGTAATGAATATGTTGGGTTAAAAATTGATCGCCCTTCAACAATTATGTTAAGGTCATTAAATAAAGGAAAACTAAACCAGAAGGTGTAGTTTCAAATGTGGCAATATATCATTATGGGTGTTGTATGTGTGGTAGAATTTCGGGTGATGAAAAATGAATGCTATTGCGTACCCAATGTTGTTGGGAAGACCATGGTTAAGGAGAGTTCATGCAAGAAACTCACGGAATGAAGGTTTCATGACACTTGGACGTGGTAGAGAGAGGGTGAAGATAAATGTGATCCCTCGACATCATAAAGCAGAACCTGTGGATTCAAGTGATGAAACTGATGATTGGACATCCTCTGATTACTCTAGTACCAGTGAAGTGGACACTGAAGATGAAGAAAGTGAGGTTGATGTTTCAGTCATGGATATCCTTCTAGTCACACCAACTCATGACCCCATAAAATTATTTGAAGAAGAAGTTGATGATCGTCTCCAACAAATAAAGATTGGTGATGCTATGATGGAGAGTGAGAAGGAATCCTACCTCCAGCTCTTTCGAAGGTACATACACCTATTCACTTTTGATTACAAGGAACTCCGTCAAGTAAGTTGGGTAGAACATTCTATTGAGCTGGTAGATGGTGCTAAGCCCATAAAGCAAATGCCATATAGAATGAATCCTAATTTTTCCAAGACTGTAAAAGAAGAAATAGATAAGTTGCTTGATGCAGGATTCATATTCTTGTGGATAATTCAGAATGGGTTTCTCCCATTATGATCTCAATAAAAAAGAATGGGAAGCTACGCATTTGTGTTGATTATAGGAAGCTCAATAAGGCAACAAAGAAGGATCATTACCCTCTTCCATTCTCAGATCATATCTTGGACGAAGTAGCTGGCCAGGAGTGCTATAGTTTTCTTTGATGGATATAGCGGCTAGCTCAACCAAGTTCGTATAGAGAGAAAGATCAGCTGAATACCACGTTCACCACTCCTTGGGGAACGTTTGCTTATAGAGTTATGCCTTTTGGGTTGTGTAATGATCCAACAACATTCCAGCGTTTGATGAATAGGGTGTTTGAACCCTACATTGGGACCTTCATCAGAGTATTTCTGGATGATTTTTGCATCTATGGGAGCAAGTTGGACCACTTGCACTAGATGGAGACAGCATTTCAAAGGTTAGATGAAGCACAAGCCTCACTAAACCCTACAAAGTGTGTCTTTGGATGTTTTAAAGGCATTTTGTTAGGGCATGTTATATCCAGAGATGGTATTGAGTGCGATCACGATAAAGTTTCAAAAATCAAAGATTTACCATTTCCTATGAATAGAAGTAAGTTGAGATCATTTTTAGGCCATGTGGGTTACTATAGAAGGTTCATCAAGAATTTCTCAATGATTGCACTGACCACTAACCCAAATTTTGAAGAAGGATGTTACTTATGAACCAGGAAATAAGGCGCATGAAGCTTTTGGACAACTGAAGGAAGCCCTGGTGTCTTCACCTGTTTTGAAGAATCTAGATTGGAGCAAGCCATTCATTGTGTACACTGATGCCTCAGATGCAGCACTAGGAAGTAATTTGAGCCAAAAGGATGAAAATGGGAATGAACATCCAATTTACTTTGGGAGCAGACAAATGAGCAGTGCTGAGGTAAATTATACTGTAACTGAAAAAGAGGCTCTAGCTATCATTTTTTCTGTAAAGAAGTTTAGAAATTACTTGCTAGGGCAAAAATTTCTAGTTGTAATAGATCATCAGGCTCTAAAATATATTGTAAATAAGCCTAACCCATCAGGGAGGATAACAAGATGGATAATTTTGCTACAAGAATTTGAATTTGATATTATAGATAGGCCAAGAAAGAAGCATGTCAATGCAGATGCACTCTCTCGAGCCTATGATGGTTTAGGATCATCTTGTGATGATGATGATTTCCCCGATGCAGCATTGTTATCCCTTGACACAATCCCTAGTGAATACATAGATATTTGGAATTATCTGAATGAATTCAAGTTTCCTGATGGTGCCAATGCAAAGACTAAGAGGAAGATCACTCAAGCCAGTCGTCCATATTCTATTACGCATGGAGTATTATTTCGAATAGGACACGATGGAGCGAGTCAAGAGGCGGTTGGACGTGATCAAGGAAGGAAAGCTGCTAGAAGAATTCCACAATGGTACATGTGGAGGGCACTTCTCTAGACAACTTACAGCAAGAAGGATCTTGGATGCAGGTTATCACTGGCCCACTCTTTTTAAAGATTGTTATAATTATTGTAAGACATGTGATATTTGTCAAACACATGGTAACCGTAAGACTTCATCATCTCCATTATGCCCTATTCTTCCACTTGGTCCCTTTGAAAAGTGGGAGTAGACATTGTAGGTCCACTTCCAACTACCTCACGCCAAAATAAGTATATTGTAGTTGCCTGATTATTTAACCAAGTGGGTTGAAGCTAGGCCATTGAAAACAACTTCCATGGATGAAGTGGCAAGGTTCATATATGAACGCATTGTCCCAGATTTGGTTGTCCATTAGAAATTTATAGAGATCAAGGAAGCCACTTCATTAATGAGGTGGTAGAAGCCCTAGTCAATAAGTTTTCTATTAAGCACACGGAAGGCAACAACATACAAGCCAAGCACAAATGGACGGGTGGAAGCGAACAAATTTTGTGTTGTGTCAAATTCTAGCAAAAGATGCAGCCTTGCAGGTACATAAATGGGATAAAAGGATTTATGCAGCATTGTGGGCATATAGGGCAACATCAAAGTCAGCAAACAACAGGATACTCCCCATTTCGGTTGGCCTATGGCATTGATCCGATTCTTCTATTGAGTTTGATATTCCCCCTTTATGAGAGTTATGAAAAATGAAAGGATGGATGAAAGTGATTCAAGAAAAGAAAGGTTGGTACATCTTCATTTACTGGAGGAAATGAGAGAAATAGCAAAGGATACAAGCCATAAGAAGAAAATGAAGCGAGAAGGAATACTTTGATCAAAAGATCCGGTGGTCTCCATTTCATGTGTATGACTTGGTTCTAGTATATGATTCAGATACAAAAAAAAGAAGACAGAGAAAATTTCTTCCAAAATGGATGGGGCCCTACAAAATAGCAGTTGTGCATGAAAATGGTACGTGCCAACTGGAGGAATTGGATGGCACTCCCATTACGAAATGGGTCAACCACGACAAGTTGAATATTTTCCAAGCACCAGAATAGTCTACTCAGGGACGGAGTAGAAGCTAGGAAGGGGAAGATGTCGACACTAATTTTTCCTCCGTAATTTCTATTTCATTAATGTATGTATTAGGAATAGGATGTTGTTAAGTATAATTAGTAGTAGCATCGATAGAAGATAACGGCGCCATCGATCGGTGCCGCCAATAATGTGGAGTATGGTAATGGTCAAAGTACAATAGGAATGTTGTAAAAGTAAATATTTGTCGTAAGTGGTCCGGTAATGTTAAAATGTCAAAGTTTGGGTAATTAGAGAAGTAGGGTCTACATGATTAGGAATTAGAAATATTATATTAGTAATAAGGACAAGGAGTGAGGTCATAAATATTTTGTGTATTTTATTTGTAAAAAGTCTAAAAATGTGGAACCCATGTAAAATGATAAGGTTTATCTTATCTTAAAAGATAAGCTTACATGTACGAGATAAGAGTTAAGGTATGGAATATGATTCATCGAGTGGATTTCTTATCCTATCTTAGAGATAAGATGGATAAGCACTGGAAGTTCTATAAATAGAGGCCACCCCCTCATTTAGCATAGAAGGAAAAAGTGAGAAATATTGTAGGAAGTGTGCGAAGGAAGCCATCGGTTTAAAGGTATGTTGAAGAATCTATTAAGAGGTGTAATTGTAAAGTTTCTCCCATAGTCTTGGTGAAAGGCAAGTGAAGTCAATAACACTTGAAGTACCTCATGGGTGAGATTGTAACAATTTCATGTTAATATTATAATTTACGTTGATATTTCAGATTTGTCATCATTCCGTCTTATCATAGTCAATGGTATTCTTGTGTTATGTTGTTGTTTTGTTTCCAGTTACATCCACCAAACTAAAGGTGTGCATTAGTAAATAATCATAGCACGAGGAGTTCGGTGAAGAATTATCATAGTGTCGGATTGGTGATGACAGCCCGAGTCAAGCCAAAGCGGGGTGTCAAAGGAAAAGGTGAAAATTTTCCTTTTGTCAAAAAGGCACAAAGGTAAAGATGGAAGCGCATCTCCCCACTAACCAAAGGGTGCCACATGTCCAAGCAGAGTTTTAGGGCTGCGGGGTTTTCTAAGTTTTGCGGGAAAGAAAAAAATATAAATTACTGAGACCCACAAACCTGATTTTTTCTCTAATATAGCTGCCACGTGTCCCATATTAAAAGGCGCCCATTTTTATTTTTTCCCACCCATTTGTATGGACTTGATACAAATTTTGAAGGGGCATATCTTTCGACTCATGGCTCGAAATATTGCAAATCTGACACCGTTGGAAACGTCTCAACGTCCTTTACGCCATGGAAAGATAAAATTCATTTTCTTTAGACCCTGGTAGGTAAAAAAATGGAGGAACATCTTCAAGCCTTTAATGCGAGGATCTCCTTGCCTAAATAACCGAGATCAAATTCGATTTGTTCCTTCGTTTCCTCTTTCTTGAGGCATCGAACCAAATATTAATACAATCAAGAAGGATTTGGGGGAATATTTTGTTAGAAGCATTAACAACAGGGTTGAGCTTCAACCCACTTCTCTCCTTCTCTCTCTTTCTCCTCTTTGATCGAGCCTATAAATACCGGTCGGGACTCATTGTAAAGGGTTGGACATTCTTTTTTTGCAAGCTCCCATCTTCCTTTTGGCAAGTGATTTCATGGAGTTCTCAAGCGTTCCAAGTGGATGTAGTGCGTTCTCTGCCTCTTGGCCATTCGTAATGCATTGTACTAATATCTAGAGCAATAAAACACATCTGTGATCAATTTAGATCCTCTCTTGTCTTTATTGATTTCATCGGTCTTTTTTATAAGTATGGTTATTTGTGCTTGGTTATTTTACGTATTCTCGTTGGTTTGTGTCTATTAGAAAAGCAAGTTTTCATCATTCCTTGATTGCATCACCTCGTAGTTTATTTATTTCTTATTTCTTATATCCCTTTTATCCGTGTCTCCTTGGAAAGTTTTAGATTAGGTATAGAAATAGATCCTATGCAAGTTCTCATGTATGCACGTAAATAGAGGAATAGGAACCAACCTTTAATCTGGAGAGATTTTCCG
Organism: Taxus wallichiana var. yunnanensis; assembly: GCA_018340775.1. Classification (NCBI taxonomy): domain Eukaryota; kingdom Viridiplantae; phylum Streptophyta; class Pinopsida; order Cupressales; family Taxaceae; genus Taxus; species Taxus wallichiana. The sequence continues at coordinate 231,135,997 of CM031238.1, read as the reverse complement.
TTCTACAAGGTCCCACACCTTGGGGAAAGTTCAATGTTATGAAAATCACACCAAATAAATATGCCTTAGAAAATCATATCTATAGAACTCATTTGGGGGGTCTTGTGCTTTTTCTCTAACGGTTTGGCATGACTTGGTGGGACAAGATGTCTTCATTTTCCTTTTGGCGGAGTTGGTGCGTTCTGTTAAAGTTTTAGCCTTTGGAGTCATATGAAAACAAATATGGCGACTCCATCTAGTCAAAAAAACATCTCGGAGTTACTGAGACCTTCTTTCCATTCATTTTCATCCTTTTTTCATTCATCTTTATTTCCACATCTTTCATCTTCTTCCATTCCATGAAGTTGTGCAATCATGACTTCATTTCCATCATGGAATTCACACTTTCAGTAGCAGCAATGCAATCATCCTCCAATGTATTCCTTAACTCCCCCAGATCAACATTTTAATCAAATCCAAAATCATTATGCTTGCCCACATGAACAATGCCAAAACCAGTTTGGCTATGGAGCTTATCAAGAACAAGGGTATGCATACAATGACAATAGTCAAATAGAGGATGCTATTTTTTTGGAGAAGATCCAAAAAATGGAGGGTAGCTGGTGCAATCAAGGGGTACAACATAGATGAAGGCATTCAAGATTGGTTGCAGGGAACCTTGTCCATGGGAAGGCCCTTTTCTAAGACATTACAGCTCTCAAGATAAGTTTGACTTCATGGTTGAAATGTTACCTCAGCTAACACAATGGATTGATGACATTGAGGCTTATGAGGAATGTGTGAGACAAAATTGTCAATGGGTAAGTCAATCACCAGCTCCTTGCCCTTCATTTTCTCTTTTTCAAGATTTATCATTTCAATAGAGGCAAGAGTCAAACTTCTCATTTGCTGCCCCAAGTGTCGATTTCTCTTCTCCATTCCCTAATCTTCCACCCCATCTCAGTTATTCTACCCTTTTCCCTTCCAAATAGTCATCCCCTATAAAGAAACAATATTTTCATCTCCTCCCTCCACACCATAAGAAATTTCAAAATTGGTTGAACCCCAACTGTCACTCCTCATGCTTATCCCAAGTCCATGTTGGGAAGAGACTCAAGAATCTAGTCAAGAAAAATAGCAAGAAGGGGATCCCAACGAGAGAAGGAATGATAGACAATATGAAGAGTTAGGTTGCCAAATTTGGGTTTACAAAGATCCCCTTGATGATCAAGCCGATAAAGGAGGTTACGGTTGAAGAGCCTGTGGTGGTTGAGGCTAAGTTTGTAGCGAGAAGAAGATCAAGAACAAAAGAAAGAATATTAGTCATTAGTTTGCTCAGAATGTAGTGGCCATGTTGGCACTTTATTTCAAGAGAATAATGACCCAATTCAAGCCACACAATCAGTCCAAGAAAGGGAAGAAGAAGCTACTCCAAATCCAAAAGAGGAGGAGTGCATTCTGGCTGTGGGGTGAACAAGATAAATTCAGAGGCACTGAACCATGAGTAGGTTGCACAAGAAGTTGCAGTTTTCTCTCCCACTTCATCTCTCCAAAAATCTGACTTTTTGGATAAATTTGAGCTGACAAGCTTCATGTTTGATGATGAAGTTATACATGATGAGAAAATTTCAGATTTAAAAGTCATCATACAAGAGAGAGAAGCTTTGGCACAACAGGACATTGAAGAGTTTGATTGCCTATCAGACTTAGAAGAGTGTTTTGATGGAGAAGAACCCATGGAAATCACAACATTTTCTACTCCATCATTCATCCTTCAACAACAAGAGACTACTGCCATGGGAGGGAACGTGCAAGAGCAACTTGCACCTCAAAATAGTCCTCTTGAATCAGAATTGGAGGAGTTTGATCTTCCAAACTTCATATTGGATAAGGAGGAGAAAGAGAACAAGGATGAAATCCATTCCAAATCAGTCATCAGGGAAGAGTTTCAGTTGTCTGTAGATGTGCAAGAAGAAAAAAATCAAATTACAGACAACCCATCCATCCAAGAAGGTCTGCAGGAAGACTCCATTTTTGGAGTTAAATTTCAAAGCAATGGGAAAACTTCAAGGACCAGACCTTGCCCAATCAGGTACTTGGCTTCATTAGAGCCAAGGGAGAAGCCAAAACTAGTCATGCCTACTCCAGGGCATGAGAATGAGAATCAAAGTACCAAGGGTCATCATCAACACCTCGGAAGTCCAATGTAAGTCAGCTTGAGGATTTATTTCTCATTAATACTGATACCTTGATGATTTGGGTGGAAGACAAGGTTAGAGTCAGTTTTCCACTCATACTGGTAGCTATATTTAGTGTCAAATCATTTACATGGCTGCCTCTCTCGAGAAAAGGAAGCTACTTCTCTCTACCAGTTGCAGGATTTGTTTAACATTCTTTCTCTCTAGTTAGTTTAGGAGTAGGAGTAGATTTTTCTTTTAGTAGAATAAGTGCTTATGCACACTATGCATGACTAATTTGAGGCATGTATGATTTGGTCTCTGTATATAAGTTTCGTTTGCATTGATCTAAAGGTACATAAAGCTAGGCTCTTCAGTATTCATAGCAGAGAAACTCATAGTTACCTGTAATAGTTGCCATCTTAGAAAAAAAACAAATGCAGAGCAACTAAAGTCGTTTCAAAATAGTCCATTTTAAAGACAGATGAAAGCCCCAAAGTTAAAACAAGTTTCTACTCTAAGGAATTCCATTTTCAAGATTTTCTTATGAAAATTGAGAATGCAGACTCAGGGTCAGACAAAACATAGAAAAGGCATACAATCAAGCTCGCAGTGGCTCAGGGGTTAGATCTTCAAAATTTCAAATCAGTTTCATGTTTATTAGGTAGAATCCATGCCCAATGGATGCTTTAAGTCCACTGGTCTCTTCATCTAGCTAGCAATTGTCCCAGTAAGTCACAAAATTGTTATCCATATTTTGCCCCCCCAAAGCCAAATATTGGATCAGCCATGATCCCACATAGAAAGAAAGCGAGAAAACTTGTTCAGACCTACAAATAGGTCACAAAAAGACTCAACAATGGAGTGTTGGGGGAAGAGAGAGACTAAACTACCATGTGCAAAAGAAACGAATCATCAGAGCCATTTCCATGTCTTAAATCCATTCTTCAAGTTACAGGTAGACTCAACTATGGAATAACAAGGTCAGACAAGAAGGGTCAGTGCCGCAGAGGAACCAGGAGCAAGAAGGGGAAGAAATGGTGAAGTTTTGAAGTCTCTTGGGCTCGAAACCACTCGGGAAAGAGTCCAAAATTGACTAAGTGTGGAGAAGGCAACGAGAGAGAGCCACGTGTCAGAATGATGCTTCTCCAAAGATGAATCCATAAAAGGAGGCTCAAACAAGCTCCGTGTCTCCACGTGTCCAAGGCCGAAATGGAGGCAGGGTCAAATGGTCTAACAAGGTCAAAAGGCGGACAGGGTGGGCCTCAGAATTGGCTAACTATAAAAGTATGTGGAGAATTCCAAGTGTCGGTGTGGCACATCTCCAAGAGTTAGTCCTAGGGCGGAGACCCAAATGAGCGCGAGCTCGCCATGTAGCCCAAACTCCCAAAAAGTAAGAAGGACCATTGAAAAGTCCAATCTTAGCGGAGGCCGACAAGTGTCAACTATATGCTCCTCTAAAGGAAAACTTTGAGCCGGGATTTCAAGCAAGCGCGGTGCCTCCAAATGTTGACACAAGAAGGGGTAGAGTCAGTTGAATAGTCAATGCATGGGGCGAGCTAACAGAGGCTACCAAGTGTGTAGATGGTGTTGATTCAAGAATTGAAGAGAGATAAGATTTCCAAATAAGCACCAGTTCTTTGCATGTCCCAGGTCAAGAAATATGCCCCTGCCAAGAAAAATACTTAGCCAAAAAATGCAAAACGGACCGCAACTCTGCCCAAGGGAAAAAGTCATTATTTGGGCCCGAGTCAAGGAAGTGGGCTGTTGGGGGGAAAGTTGGTTTTTTCCTTGTTATCTCAAAAGGATAAAAAAATGCAAAGCATCGCTGACTCGCCCAAAGGAAAAGTCAGCATTTGGGCCCGAGTCAAGCCAAAGTGGGGAGTCGGAGAAAAGGTGAAAATTTGACTTTTATCAAAAAGGCATAAAGGTAAAGATGGAAGCGCATCTCCCCAGCCAACCAAAGGGTTCCACGTGTCAGGCAGAGCTTTGGGTCCGCGAGGGTTTTTTGAGTTTTGCAGAAAAGGAAAAAAAGAAAAATTACGGACCCGAAAACCTGATTTTTACACTAATCTTGCTGTCACGTGTCCTATATTATAGAGTAACTATATTAGGGAGGCATTAAAGTTATGTATCTTCTTGGAGAGAGGTATAAGAGTTGTTGTGTGTATTATGGAGTTCATGGAGGCTCATAGGTGGACACCCAAACCCTTCGGAGGCATAAGAATAACCCCCATGTTCCTTTCTCCTCCTTGGCTTTAGTATGAAGCCTTTGTACTTGGATATTTGTTGGTTTTGTTGTAAATTTGGTATTGTGTTATTGTGTTGAATGTCTTGATTGAATGTGTATGTGGAAGCCATTTAGAGTTGCTAATGGTTGTTTTATACCCCTCATTGCTTCCTTTTTGGGGCTCGGGGGCCAATGAGGAAGAAGGATTCTCTCCCTCATTGGATATTTGGTTGGGTGGAGAGTGTTTCCTACTCCCCATTTTGTTGTGTGCTTGACTCTTGATGAAGATGGTGGAGTTCCAACAAAGATTGGCTCATAGTGTCTTTGAAGAAAATGGAGAAAGATATGTGTAGTTGAAACATGTTTCTACTATGTATCTACAACTTATAAATTGTACCTATAGTACATTGGATGTAACCTTATGTTATTGGATAGTTTTTGTAAATGAGTTATTATGTCTGAATTATTTCTCTTGAAATGGGAAGCTTTGAAACTGTTTTGTAATGGAAATAAAGACCTTGTAAATATGAATGTTATTCAAGTTGTATTGTAAATCTATTGTGGAAAAAGTTAATGTCCCTGAATGGAAAGAGAGTGTTGATAACTTTTGCATTATTGGCAATCCTATTTGATGGAGATAAATTTAATTTAATTATGTTTTACATTTTCCTAATCAAAAGATGTAAAAGAAGGAATAAATAGGAATTTATTTATAATATAAATTCCTCTTTGTTGCAATACAATTTGTCTTTAGTAAATGAATAAAACACAACTAATTATACCCTTAAAATAGTTATATAAATGAAATTGAAAGTGATAAATTGTTTAAATTTGATAAATGCTCAAAGTTTTACACTACCATATTTACTTTCGTGTATGCAAATTGTACCCATATGAATTTATAATTGCAAGATTTATTCTCCCACACAAATTTATAAACTACTATATTAATGAAAATCATAATTAATAAACAAATACATATTATTAATATACAATAAATGTATATTAATAACACATTTTGATTATATTATAAATTTATAATATCAATATAATCATATTATTAATAAATATTAACATTTACCTAACATTCATAATATATATATATATATATATATATATATATATATATATATATATATAGTATTTAAAATTCATATTATTTTAATACAATTAAATCGGCTAAGATTTAAAGTCATTGACTTTAATAAGTAAATAGTTATAACAAAAAAAAATTGTGGGTGGTGAGTCAAGTGGGTCACGACCACCCAAATGGAGTTTGTTTTAATAAATAAACATGTTGGGAGGAGGGCTCAGATCCCACCCCTAACCCATACTTATATATGGGGTGGGATCCTACACCCCTCCCCCCAACAATATAAACCCCATGCCTATTTAAAAATTTACCACTTATTATATGGCGGCCACTCAAAAGCAAAAGATACTATGTGGCCAATGCTCTATCGGTCAATTTATTATTTAATGCGACTGTGTAAGTCTAACTACGACCTATACACACAGATATATATATGTGTGTGTGTGTGTGTGTGTGTTTGTGTGTGTGTGTGTGTGTGTGTGTGTGTGTGTGTGTGTGTGTGTGTGTGGCCAAAATAACAACTAAATGGTTATTTTCATAGGTCAAGAAATATATTAATTATGTACACACACACACACACACACTTAAATAATATATATACAAAATTTATATATTCGGACCTACAACACAAAAAAAATTCTTGTATAAACCAAAATAAAATAGGTAAATACCCATAACTTGATTTGGGTAATCTTTTACAAATGAGATGCAAAAATAAGCAAAATGACAATTAGAAGACAAGAAAACCCTAGGAGAGGGATGCTAAAACTAACTCCTCTTCTTGTGAGCATTCACCCTAGAACTTGAGCTTTCTTCCATGGCTTCATCTTCTTGCCTTCTTCCTTAACCTAAAAAAAAAAAAAAAAATGAAAGAATGAGGTAAGAAATAGTAATAAGAGAACTCATAAGGATTTATAGGGTTCTTTTAGACAACCCAGATCTAATGTCTTTGATAGTTTTGATCTAATGGTGTAAGATCAACCCTACATCTTTTAGTGAAAGGAAATTTTTGTGGGAATGAAATAATTAAAAGGTGTGCGTGTAATGTTTTAAAGGGGCCTAAGGGGTTAGCCCAAGTTGTGCACCCCTTGCCTTTTGAGTAATAATATAAATATTAATGTACATGGTTTAAAACTTTAGGATATTTAGTCTTTCCTAATTAAATTATAAATTTAATTAGGAGCCTTGATTAAATAAAATTAAAGGGGGCCATTTGGGACTAAGTAATGAAAAAAAGATAGGAATATTTTAATGCAATATTGAAGCTTAGTAAGAGAATTTAAATGATTATTTAATTTTGGAAATTGAGTCAATTTTAATTAGTCGATATTTTATTTCGAAGCGCCTTGTGATTGTATAAAATTTTATAATCGATTAAATTAAATCCCGCAATTGCCTTAACATTTGAAAATAAAATTTTCTATCGGGTTTTAATGTGACTTTTTCTTGGGAAAAATATGGGTGTTACACTTGGTATCAAAGTTGTGGGTTCAACGCTTGGACCCTAGGTCAACATGGGAACCCGACAACCAGTGAGTGAAATTTGAACCTTTATGATTTCAATAACAATAAAATAATAAAGTTGTTTGGATTGTTGTACTCGCCTAGTTACATTTTAGCATACCCTATTAACGGAATTTTTTTATTAGATTGATATTCTTGTGAACTTCTGGTGTATCAGGAACTTGGTTTCCTTGCAAAGATGTTGTTTGGTGAGTCCTAGCTCTTGATTTTAGTTGTGTGATGTGTTGACCCCATAGAGACTCCTCCTTGTTTGGAATGTTAATTTGTGTGGTGTGACTCTTGTGGATTAGTGCTAGTGTTGCGTTCAGAGGTCAATTGGGGGAAATTAGAATTTGATTAGTTGTTAGAAATCCCCTTCATTCTATTTTTAGACGAGTTGGTGTTTTTGTTGCTTTGTTGACTTAATACCCATATGGGAGAGTAGATATCAGGACATGGTGTTGCATTTGATCCAGTTTTGCATATGCATTCTTAGATCTAAACTCTATGTATAGTACCCTACTGGCAACCCATGAAGGGGCTACGAAGTGAATGTGATGTGGAATTTTCTATATTTTATATTCATAAACATATATTATTTATTTATGGACCATCATTTTATTTTATAATTCGATTGAGAAGCTCTGAGGATCTTTTGTTATTTAAATTTTTGTGATATTTTCTAGGATTGCAATGCGACTACTTAGCCATTTTCTTTGATTATTGATATTTGTAGGATTTTACTTTTGGTTAGTGACTCGAAGCTCGTTATCTTTTTAGCTACTTAGCTAAATGTTACGTGATTCTTTCTTGTCTATTAATGAGTTGGTTCTACACTGTTTGTAATTTGATCTTTCGTCATATGGGTGTACACCCTAGGCGCTTTGATTGTCTTCTTAGGTGCTTCAAGTTATGCCTTGGTATTGGAAGGACGTAACCTTATGTGTATCTAGGACCTTGGGTGACTCTTTTGTTACTCAACCTTCGAGAGAGTTATTTTTGTTGTCATGACCCTAGTTGGCATTCTTGATAGTAGTGGTTGCAATTCTCTTGCACCACGGAAAGAGCCACATTCCTCTCGTCGAGTAGATGTGTTTGGTCATGGGTTTTGGATTGTGTTAGGATCACATTAACTCTTGGATGATTGTGGATTTTAGTGGATATGTGTTTTGTTTTGTTTTGGATTTGGTGTTCCACAGATGACATGCTAAGTTTTATCATGGTTTCCTTGTTACATATCATAAAGGATTGAAAGGTGGACCGTATGTACCTTGGCAATTATGGCTAGATTTAAGCCCATTTGGGAAATCTTTTTAATTGAGTGTACTTGTTTTTCTCTCAATGAAACATAAATAGATATATCATTGCCTTAAAATTTTAAATTTTTATGTATACCACTCTATAATCTATTAGTATTGGGTGATGTCAAGACACTTATGGATGCATTTGGGTCTTTTGGACCTTGCTCTTAGAGATTTTGGGTTTTGTAAATCTTAAAATTATAATGTTAGTTGTGCTTATGACATGCCATTTTATTTTAAAGTTATAAATCTTGGTTGTAGAGACTATGATTGGGTAAATTAGTTGATTTTCTTCTTGTATTTGATGTCTTATTGATGGGAAATATGGTGACCTTTGAGTAAAATTTCCCTTGTCATCTTGTTGCTTGCTTGGTGGTATCTTGTGGAAGTATGAGTTGTTGGAAACTCTCCTTATCTTATTAGGTGAACTAATTTTGAGCCTAAACAACAAACATTGTTTATTTTCCCAAACCGATCTAAACCCCTTAAACTCATAAAAATTAAATTTACATCTCTAATGGACCTTTTCAGTGCAACTCCTTTTGATAATTGTGGTGGCCCAATTAGAGTACATAAATGATGCTTATAATTCTTTGGTAAAATATTGAAATCATAGTGTGTTGAAATTTGGTTGATTGATATCTAGTTCCTATAAAATTAAAGATGTGATATGTTAATCAATCTCTTGTTCTTATGGAATTAAAAAATGTGATATGTTGATTTGCCTCTTAATTATTATAAAAGTAATAATGTGATATGTTTGAATCTTCCTACTCATGAAAATATAATTGGTAATATGATTAACCTGAACATAACAAAACAATAATTGAGGGGCTTGGACTTTGAGACTATCAAGTAAACTAGAACATTAGAAAAAGGAAAAATGGCTCCTTAATTGAATCTTGGTGGATTAATAAAAGAAATAAAACTATGTGAAAAATAGTAAGACCTTTTCTCCTTTGCCTTCCATAGAAGTAAAATAAAAAAACTCTTCATGCCTATATACAATGTCGCAATGTCATGTCAACTTTGGTGGCATTTCTTAATGACACAAAATAGGTGATATCATAATAAAAGGAATGCACTAGTTAAGAGAACGTATAAGAAATGTGCTTTGTGAGCATAACTATAACTTGTGTTTTATAATTTGAATTATGGAATGAGTAAAACCTATGTGTTAGAGTGCAATGTATAACCAAACTAACCCGATTGTATAAATGTCTATTACACCCTAGATTTATAAACTGCATAATCGATAACGTTTGAACTAATTGAGAGGTGTCCTTGAGCTATTGCAGGATTATCTAAACCCTTTTGTGGCCTAAGATTTTGGGATTGTGATATGATGAGTATTTCACATTCCCCTTTGTCATAGAAAATGTTAAAAATGTGTAATATGGTTATGACACAAGTATATGCTAGGTTATTATTTGGACCTCTCCTTGAGTAGTGTAAAATTTCACAAATGTATAAAGATTTTATTCCTCTGTTAGTGTGAAGTAATTGATATGTTTGTATTGATGGATCCTACGTCTATCATGCCAAGGATGGCGACTAATTGAACCTTTAGTTCACTGCCTACCTTGTTTTGTGAAATACCTTGATGATAGTGATGTGTTCTAGTTGCATTGTACTCCCTTGTACATGAAGGTGTGTGTGTTCCCTTGTAGGAGTTTTGGGTTGTTGTACCCTTGCTTCCTGTTATCTCGGCAAGTGTGATTTTTTTAATCTTTTAGGACCGGGTCTTATCTCTTGTTTTAAGAATGGTACCCTCCTTGTGTGTTGATTAAGTCTTTCATGACCTAGGTTATTGGTAAATTTAGGCAACATATGTTAAGGATATAAAATAATTTTGGAAAGTTCTTTGTTCTCTTCAGAAACCCTATTAATGTTTGTTCCCTTTTGAACTTGGGAAATGAAAGTAAAAGTTGTTTTTGTAAGTTGTTACTTGAGTTTTGGTGTGATGCACTAGTAGATTGTAGTTAGACCCTCTTGTTACCTATATTTCTATCTTAGCTTCCTTGGGTGATCTTTGGTGTTACGAATTAAGAATGTGCTCTCTTTACGATTATTTTAAATTGAGCAAGATTAAAAATAAATAAATTCCATTATGTTTTATAGAGTGATTGGTGTCTCTTTTGTTGATATGTTAGTTTGTGCAAGGATTGTCTCCTAAGTGGAAATATTATCTAAGTGTTTGACGTTTCTAAATTAGGTTAGTGTTGTGTGTTCGATTTTTAGTGTAAAATCAAGTTATAGAAAACCTTGTGGTCATGATTTTGCTTAGTATTACCATGAAAATTTAATTGAATCCATTTGAGTTATAAAAGTGCTTCCAATGAATAGTTTTCTTGATTGTAAATGTTTTGCTAATTTAGGTCTTTTTCCTTCTTGTTAAACTTTGCCTTTTGTGATCTTAAATTTGTGAGACCTTTGAGTATACATGTTTGCTCGTACAAAATTTATGATCATGATTGGTATTTGTTAACCTCTTCTAAATAAAAAACATTGAAGTGCAACTCAACCCAAGTAGAAGTCGTAACATTTATTATTACAGTGTGTTATATCCTTGGGTGGCTATGTGGTCATCCCAGTACATGGTTTCTCCCTATTATTCTTTTACCCTAGTCATTATTCTTGAGATTCCATTGGAAATTTCCTATTTAGATGTTATGTGTCGTAGCTTGTTCGACCACGTAGAGTTACTCTGTAAAATTAAATACTTGTAACCTTGCTTGAAAAACGTTTAGTATTCTTGCCTAAAAATCCCCCTTATCCTTGGTGAATAACATCAGACCAAAATTGGGTTATGAAAAACCACTTTTGTTTTGAAATAAAGAAATTCCGAAGAGGGTGTGACATCTATTTATATACATTGTTTCCCTACCTCTTTCCGTGACTTCCAGGAGAGAGTCAAATCTAAGGGGAGGGGGATGTAATGCCCACTCCTCTTCAACACTTATTGAAGTATGTTTTCTATTTCAAACTAATTATAATCTTGAACATTGCTATTGTATTCTATTCAACATACTGATAAGATACGTCGGACATCATGATTACTATTGTGTTTTGATTATTATTTTGATTGTATGGTTGTATTGTGGACCTTGATGGGAATTTAAGGATATGATGATGATCTAGAATGGTTTCCTTATTACAAACTAATTGTGATATCGTTACTTATTTGACATTTATATTTTTATGTCTTTATTCACTCTGTATTGGATCCCTAGACCTTGATATCATATTAGATATTAGACATTTCTAGATGGGAATTGATACACTTGTTTTACTTATTTGATAGACAATACAAATGTGTTAGACTTGTGACATGATGTGACTATTGCGATGAATTTTATATGCTTGATTCATATATTAGTATTCGATGTTCTAATTTTACTATTGTATTGACACATTGGACTTGATTTATGGATATTTCTAGATGATTGTTGATGTTATGATCTTAGTACAAATTGATGGATTGGTAAAATTGAAATGTTAGAAATTTGAACAATTGGTGAATTACTTGATTCTAACGTTGGTTTAATTATGATATTCGATGATGTGAATTGTTATGTAAATATGTATGTGTTTTATTATCTCGACATCGTTAATGTGGCCATGAGGCTAGAAAGGTATTGTTTGATTTTACAGGAAATTATAGCACAACAAACTACGAGGGATAGAAGACCAAAAACAAAAGAATGTGGGGTATTAGAAACAGAGTTTCCATTGTAACTCATGTAATTATTGGTGTGTTGTTTGATGTTGTCTTCAGGAGGTCTCCATGGGGAGAACCTCACCATTGAGAGGAGAAAATAATGGAGAGAAAATAGATATTAGATATCTCTTATTCATTCAATTAATATCAGAAGCACGTTACAAATTATATAGGAGAGAATCTTAACAATATTTCCATAATAGTAGGAGGGGGTTACAACTGGACAGAGAATAATGGGATATGAAAAAAAAACTCCTAATATATAATTATTTGTTGCGTATACTATGCGAACATTCCCCCCTTATTACATTATTTTTGAAAATGTAACCCCGAAAATTTCAAATTATACTTTTACAAGAGATTTGGTGAGAATATCAGCAACTTATGCTTCAGTAGGACAATACTGGAGCTGAATGTGATAGTTCAAGATGTGATCTCGAATGAAATGAGAATCAATATCAATATGATCTGTTCATTCATGAAAAACAAGATTTCTCATGAGCTTCAACACAATCGATTGTCACAATATAGAATAGGTGACTATTTTTTAGGAATGCCCATGTCATCCAAAATGTAACGTAACCATATCGCTTTGCACACAGATCCTTTTGTGGCATGATATACGCCTCTATGGAAGAAATTGAAACAACATTATTCGTCTTGCTTATCCACCAAATAGGTCCAGATCCAAGATGAAAAATGTATCATGTGGTTGACTTCTTGTCATCAATAGATCCAACATGGTCCGAGTCAATGTATCCCTATAAGAAGAATTGATCATTCTTCTTATATTCTAGACCATAATCAATATAACTTGGAAATAACTTATAACATGATTTTTCGAGTCCAATGACATTTCTTGAGCTCTTTTGCATGAACTGGAAAGGTAGCTGACAACATAGCATAAGTTTGGTCTAGTATATGTCAAGTAGATGAGTTTTCCAACAAATTTCTGTAGAGAGTAACATCTACTTGAGGTGAGTCCTAGAATCGTGAAAGTTGCAAACCTTTTTCCATGGGAGTGGATATAGGTTTACAATTTGACATTTTGTACTTTTTAAGAGTGTCTTGGCATATTTTATCTGGGAGAAAAAAATGTGATGCTTCTTTTTCCTTATTTCCAAGCCAAGATAGTAATGTAGTAGCCCCAAATTTGTCATGTCAAAGGTTCTTTTGAGATTATTATTCACAATATCAACGTAATCTTTCGAACCGACAGTGATCACAAGATCATCCACATACATAACAAGAATGAAAATTTCTTTGCCTACCTTCTTTATATAGAAATTTGAATCTGAGGGACTACAAGTGAACCCATGTTGCAAAAGGTGATCATCTATCTTGATATACCATGCCCTTAGAGCTTGTTTTAGTCCATATAGTGATTTGATGAGACGACATACCTTTTAGGATGTTCTCTTTCAACAATTCCTCAAGGATGGGTCATGTACACTTATTATTTCAGATCACCATTTAGGAAAGTACTCTTGATGTCCATCTGCTGAAGTCTCTATCCTTTCGTGCTCTATTGTGCAAACAACTCTGATGGTCTTGATCTTCGCAGTGGGTGTAAATGTTTCTTCATAGTCAATGCCCTCTTTCTGAGCATACCCTTTTGCTAAAATTTGTGATTCATGTTTGTTGATGGATTTGTTTGCCTTATATTTTGTTTTGAAAACCCATTTATAGCCTATGGGTTTCTTTTCAGAAGCAAATCGACAAGTTCCCATGTCGGATTTTGCATGAGTGCGTCATATTCTTGAACCATGATTTCTTTTCACTGAGGTTGATTGAGTGCTTCATGAAAATTATTAGTCTTAGAGCTATTAATCAATGAGCTCATGAGTGAAAAATTTACCTCATTTCATGTATAACTCCTCATTTTGACTTCCAATGAAGTATCTGGGAGTTGTTACAAATGAGATTCTTTGATGGTGCTTTGTACCCACTTTGGATAAGAACTTGAATGATTTTGTGAAGAACTATTTTGTTGATGTAAGGATGAATGCGGAGTAACATTCTCTAGTTCTCTAAGGTCAACATATAGCTCCCCTTGCAGCACATCATTTCTCTGAGTAGTCTCCTCTGGCTGATCATCTGATTCGGAGACTAGTTGGTGAGAGGTGGTTGGTAATGGTTCTTCTGTTGGCATTGCTGAGTCAAAGGATGAATCATCACAAACCACATCTCAAATCTCATATATTTTCTTTGTCTCAGGATCCATGAGATGGTATGCCTTCGAGGTAGTGTTATAGCCAAGTAGGATGCATGGGAGTGTCTTTGGCTCAACATTATTTCTCTTTTGAGTGGGACATGCATATATGCTTTGCAATCAAATACTCATAAATCACAACTCCATACCTCTTCTGGCATTTGATCCTTTAGAATATTTTTGGGTGCCCTATTGAGAAGATAACTACTACATGCTACTACTTACTCAAACCTAATAGTGTTCCTCTAGTTTTGCTATTGATAGCTTGCAGCGAGCCATCTCCATCACTGTGTGATTGCATCGCTCCACAATGTCATTTTGCTAGGGTGTGTAGGGAGATGTCGGGTTCTCTTGAATTCCTTACTCTTGGTTTAGGAAGGCCAAGAAATTATTTGATGTGAATTCCCCCTTGATCGAGTGGAGTAGAAGAAGTAGGTCATGGTACCTTTCATAACACGTTGATAGAAATTTTAAAAATGGTGTAGAGTCTCACTCTTCTTCTTCAGGAAAAACACCACCATGTTTTAAGAGGTCATCCACAAACAATTGGAAGTACTTGTATCCTAAAAATGAAGCAGGAAGTGGTCCATTCAAATCGGTATGAACTACCTCCAGATGCTTCTTGGCATGGAAGGTGCTCACCTTAAATGGATCCTTGTGTTGTTTTCCTATAAGACAACCAAGGAAAATAGGCAAGGAACTGGACAATTTGGGAAGTCCATGTACCATTCATTTTAAACTCATATGATGCAATGAACTAAACGAAAAGTGTCAATATCTAAAATTCCATAGGGATGTAGATTTTACTTGTTGATGAAGATAAAGCTACTGCAGAAGAATGAAACAATATCTAAAGTAAATAACTTATCTTTAGAAAAGCTCTAGCAATAATCATACCTTGTCTTGAGATCAAGCATGATTTGATGCCATTTTGAACAATAAATTCTACCTTTAGATGATGATTCAAGAGTGACATGATGCGAAAAAAGGTTTCTATTCAATCTAGGAACATATAGTACCTTTGTAAGCATACATTTTTGTGGTCCTAGAGGAATGGTAACTTAGCCTATTCCTTTGCAATGTACTCTTTTTCATCTTCTATCTCGAACCGATAACTAGTGGGTTGTTTGTTGATGAATCAAAAAAATTCCTTTCCCCGACACATGCTTACTGACACCCGAGTCTATCAACCAAACTCTCTTCATGGGTTGTGAAGTCTGAGAGACTAGTACAAGATTCTTACCATAATTGGCTCCTTCTGGTGTCTCCTCATCAGATTCATCATCTTGTTGAGCTACGAGATGTCCCTTCTTCTTTCTTTGGCGAGGATGTCATTTTGAATTTTAAAAAAATTGTGCCCGAATAGGATTGATTGACTAAAAGACCCTTGTTTTAATCCATTGTACCAGCAAAGTGACCAATTTCGTGAGTGTTATTTTTATAGATTTGACACCACCTCTTTGAAATTTGAGCTTCTTTGTTGTTGATGCTAATGTGCATGTGTTTGCTTCTCTCGTGATACCTTTCTAATTATTCTAGCCATGATGGGGATTTGAGAAAAGGGCTTTGTCCTGGGCCTCATCTTGGACTAAATTTATGGCCTCCTCCTGCTACAACAAGTTCACGAGTTCTTCAAACATCAATTTCCATTTGGATACATTCAGTGTCATAACGAACACTCGAGAACTAAGAAGGAGTTCCCTCAAGGTGATCAGAACCAAAATCTTGTCTTCTACCTTTTCACCGAGCGTGAGCGCTAGTAACTTCATTTGCAGCTTAACCACCCAATGTAAGAACTCCTCAAATTTCTCATCTGACCCCATAGATAGGGTGTGCAGTTTTGACTAAAGATGGAGTATCTTAGTCTGATTCTTTTCCTCAAAGATGGTTGCTAGTTTATCCCATGCTTCCTATGGTTTCTCTGCATCTCGAACATGTGGTTACACATCATCGAGTGATACTCAACATGATCAACATCAATGCTTTGGCACTAGCCATCTCATATTTTATGAGTTCATCAGGGGTAGTGGGAACTATCATTGACCCTGTGATGATGCCCCATAATCCTTCAAATTGAAGGATAGTTCACATATTTATTTTCTAGGCTACATCGTTTGGCACTTTAAGTAATTGAGCATTAGAAAGAAGCAACTTCGGAACAGACATTGTAATAAAATAAAATAATATTTATTTATTTATTATTTTCCAAGAAATATTATAGTTTGTACTCACTGGTGAGAGATACTATCTCATAGATGTTCTCAATACTCACATGTTGAGATACAATGATGGTTCGTGGGGTGTTCATCCTCATCTTCATAGTCTGTGTCGTAACCAACTTCTAGCTCATCTCGAACTCGTTTACCTTGAAACTAACGTCAAAAAGAAAATACTCTAGAATTCCTCTTCAAACTAGTTCATCGAATACAAGGTTTCAAGTGTTATGAAGCTTGTTAAGCAATTCAAAATAGACCCCAAGCTCTCTTGTGCTTTTAGACGGTGTTCTACTGACTTGTTATTTGTTATGGATTTTAGAAGTTTCGATTATTTCATTCACGCTTGACATATGACAGGAGGATCATGGGACACTACTTTGGATTGTTCGAGGCTACTTTCTCTTTCACATGGTGATCTTGGAAATGTTGGTGCTAATTTATGGGCTTGGTCATGTAAATACTTAGCAACTTGGTGATGAAACTCCTCCAATTTTCACTATACATGTATGGTCTTTATTCCCACATTGTAGCTTGCACGTATAACACATAGGTCGGAGTTCAACCAAGTTTAAAAACAAATGTCAAGTAAGAAAATCCTTCCTCCACGTACACTCTAAAACAAAAGAAAGAAATCTATTTTTCCTAGGCCTCGGTTAACTTGGGTGTCTTGTCAAAACTCCACGCGCGAGTTTCAAGATCCTCTACACAAAGAGTGAGATGAATCTAAATTTCTCCATGTAGTAGCATATGCATCCAAGCCTCTCCATGCGGGTTCTTCAATTTTTTTATTTTAGCACAAAGTGGAGTGGAATAATATTTTCCATGCAATTTGGTTTTTCAAAGAATTCTCAAACATCATTTTCTTCCGCAATTTCCACTCAGAGACTTCAACCTCCTATGTCTAGCCAAAAACAAAAATTGTATTCTCCACGTGCTGCATGTTGTTGTAGGTCTTTGGAATGATTTTCACACGTCCAGGGCTTGGCTAAGAAAATGAATGGATCAATCTCCAAACAATGCAGGTCGTTGTGACTAAATTACAGGTAGCTGGAAGTCAAAATTTACTTTAGACACATTGGCTCATTCACCAAAAAAAAAAATTGATGCACCAAACTCCACATAGAGGATGAAATTGATCTCACATTTTCACTCTGTTACCAAATTAATAGGAGAAAACAATGGAGAGAAATAGAGATTGAATATCTCTTATTCATTAATTTAATATCATAAGCATGTTACAAATTATATAGGAGAGAAGCTTAACAATATTCCCCATAATAGTAGGAGGGGCTTACAACCAGACATAAAACAATGGGATATGAAAGAAACACTCCTAATCTATAATTATTTGATTTTTGGCTGAAATAATAACTAAATGGTTATTTTCAAAGGTAAAGAAATATATTAATTAAGTATATAAATACACACACACATATATATGTAAAAAAAATATATATAAATATATATATGTGTGTGTGTGTGTGTGTGTGTATTTACACACACACACACACACACACACTTAAATGATATATATACAAAGTGTATATATTTGGGCGTGTAAAAAAAAACATTTCTTGTATAAACTCAGAATAAAATGGGTAAATACCCACAACCCAATTTTGGTAATCCTTTACAAATATGATGTAAACAATAAGTAAAATGAAAATTAGAAGACAAGAAAACCCTAGAGAGGGATGCTAAACTAAATCCTCTTCTTGTGAGCATTCACCCTATAACTTAAGCTTTCCTCCATGGCTTCATCTTCTTACCTTCCTCCTTAACCTACAAAAAAAAGTGAGAAAATGAAAGAATGGGGTAAAAAATAGTAATAAGAAGACTTATAAGGATTTCTAGGGTTTTTTAGACAACCTAGATCTAATGACTTAGATATTTTTGATCTAATGGTATAGGATGCACCCTACATCCTTTAAGTGAGAGGGAATTTTTATGGGAATTGTTAGTGCAAAATCACAAAGCACCCCGAGTGGCCTTGGGTCCGAGTGGGGAATTCGGTGTGATTGCACAACATTGGACCATCTCTCAAGTGTGGGACTTCAGCAAACCCGAGATGGACCTCCAGAGAAAACCGGTTCTTGCTCCTAAACTACTTGCCACAAGCTACACGTGGTGCAAGAAAACCTATCTATCCTAATCTAAATATTCCAAGGAGACAGGGGAGAGAGAAAGAGAGAGAGAGAGAGAGAGTGAAAGAGAGCCTACACTAAGTGGTGACACACCAAAAAGGAATTGGTGAGATACTTTGCTGAGGGAGGATGAAATAGGGAAAAGGGAGATGAGGGAGGAGGAGGTCGACGGGAAGTAAGTGACTGAGACCCAGGTCCTAATACGCCATTAAAACTCCATGAACCACGACATCCCACACTTGCAAACGTGAAATAGACACATAGAAAATAGATCTGAAAGGGATATGCACAGAGAAACAATAAAACATGAGAGAGCATTGAAGAACACCACAAAAACATGAGTTTATTGCTCTAGAAGGTGCACAGACCATTACATTTATGCTTAGAGGCATAAAATCCACTTTCTAGGCATAGGAGAAGGCTTACAGCTCAAATGGAGTCGAGAAACAAATTTTACAGAGTTTCCCCACACCCAAAATGTCTCCCCCTCTCAAATGAGAAGTGTTTACAATATATAGATGATGAAAACTAGAGAGAAAGAAGAGAAACTCGATTCTTCTCTTAAAGCTCAACCACCAACCATCAATGCCCTGTAAATCCACCTATAATATGTCAATTTTGGTTCCCCATGTCTGTTTGGCGTGTTGGAGAAGGAAAAATGGAAAATCTAGATCAGATTTGGGTAGTTGAAGAAATCAGATCCTTCATTAATGGCATGAAAGACGTTTTCCTAACTTTCACCATCAAAGCCTGCTAAAAATAATATTTAATACTTCCGTGAGGTAGAGGAGGTTGCAATCTTTCCAATGGTACCAAATTTGTTGAATTTCAAGCACTGGATCAAAAGATATTCCCATTTGAATATTTGAATCGAATCCGTACAAAAATGGTGAAAAACCAATTTTGCAAAACGGATCCACGGGCCCAAAATTCACTTTGGCGCCTTTTGTGAAAAAATGAAAAATTATAAAAATCTTCCCACCCCGTGAGCATGAAATTCACTTTTTTCATTCAGTGAACAAACCTCCTCAGCTCGCGGGCCCACACTTGCAAACTGCACTTTTATGAAAGTTGCAAAAAATGCAAAAAAACTCTTGCGGCCCCGTAACTTTACATTTCCCAAAATTTATCTTCGGGCTCGCAAGCCCGCATTTTCCACTTTGGCAAAAAGTCTTCCCTAGGCCCGCCGGCCCGCTTTTGCCAAAAAATCCTTCCAAGGCCCATCTTCCCACTTTGACATGAAACATGGCCACATGTAGAGTTGGTGCACGTTTGGGGACTATTTTTGGATTTTTCCTTTGAAGTTGCGCTTAAGAGACACGTGGCTCCTTCCACAGCTTTTTTTTTTCTTTATGTTTTGGCTAAGTCCCTTTTGTTTTGCGGGGCCATAATGACTGACCATGGACACATGGAGGCTCGGGCCGCGTATTGGGAGGCGCTCCGGATTTTACTTTTGAAGTTACACGGACGAGACACGTGGAGGCTTCCACCAGTCCTTTTATACTTAACCAATTTGGGCCCGCTGCCATTTGACTTCTATTAGACCCTGGCTACATGGAGAGCTGGCGCTAGTTTGAGTCTCCTCTTGGGCTCTCACTTTTAAAATTTCACTCAACTCACATGTGGTTCTCTGTTCGTTTGGACTTTTCAACAAAGTGTCCCCTTTTTGACTCCTGGCCACGTGGCGAGCCTGTGCTCATTTGGGGTCTCCATTTTGGATGCGCTTTGAAGTTACGCCAATAAGACACGTGGAGGCTCCCACCGACCATGTTATACTTAGCCATTTAAATGGCTGGATTTGTCTCCCTTTTGACTCTGACCATGTGGCGAGCTTGCACTCATTTGGGAACCCACTCTTTGGACACATGACCTTGGTATTGCATTGATGATACACATGGAGGATTTCGTCGGTTCTTTTATACTTAGCCAATTCAGGCTTGCTCTCTCTCGGTCCCCCGATTACGTGGCGAGCCTACACTTGTTTGGGGTCTCTGCTTTGAATTCTACCCTTGGAATTGCACTGATGAGGCATGTGGCTCCTTCTGCGAGTCCTTTGAATTTTGCTATGGCCATTACAACCTTTTGAGACTTTGGACACATGGAGGGTTTGCACTCATTTGGAGACTCTGTTTTGATGTGCCTTTTAGAAATGCTTCAAACTAACACATGGCACCTTCCACGAGTTCATTTCTTGCCCCGAGTTGAATCATATGTGGCTAAGTCCAAAACTTCAAGCCCTTGTTCCAGTTTTCTCTTGTTGAGCCTCGGCCTCCCGTGACATTTTTATCCTTTGCTCTATTATTCTAATATTGCACTCCCTATTCTTCCCTTTGAAAATTGACAAACACACACCAGTTAGACCTATCTAACTCCCTTCTCACGACATCTTTTTGGTCGTATTTCCTCTTATAAACCACTTAAACAGGTTGTCATAGCCTCGTTCTGACTACATTAGCTTCTTATTCCTTTCTAGTTTTGCTTCTATTAGCTCCCTGGAATATCAATCCACTTCGTTGGATTGATTAAGCCCTTCAGAAACCCTTCCGGAACCCTAATTACTCTCTAAACGAGATTAATTAGTCTAACCTAGGTTAATTACCCTAAACATAGTCAAACCTCACTTAGACTTGCTAAAAGTGCTTTTTGGACTTTAGCATTTGTCCCACATGCACCCAAATCTCCCATTTTCCCAAATAGAAAACTATAAATAGGGCTATACCCCCTCCCTCATTTCCTAAGAATTCTCTCTTCTTCCTAGCACAGATTATAGTATTTTGTTTAGGCTTTAGATTGTATTTCATTTTCTTCCATTGAGCTAATAGCATTTGCTTTTGTATTTTATAGCACCAATATGGAGTAAAAGGGAAGATCCATTGGCCTTGAAGCCATTAATGGGGAGATCTCTTTCTCTTAAACACATAACTGAATGCTTAGATCCTCTTAGGTTCATTATTTCAAGCTTTCAAAGAATAGAGGTTAGCTTCATTTGTTTAGTTTGCTTGTTTACTTCAAATTAATGTATATAAAGAAGAAAACCTTGCTCATTTCTTATCAGATGGTCCATTGATCAATTTTTAAAAGCCTTTGGGGTTTCTTTAGAGATTCTTACCCCAAATCCATGGCTTTTACAACTTTTCATTGAACACATTTGGCACGCCCAGTGGGACACTTATGTCCATCCTCCATTAATGGAGGTCTTTTGGTTTTTCAAAGTTCATTTTCAAGTTTTTGGGTCAAATCACTTGTTATTTCCTCATTTTATTTCTAACACTAGATAAATGACCTTCATTTACATGTATTTTGTGGGTTTGATATAGAAATAGGACACTTTGACTAACAACTAACCTGTTTGCTCTTGAAAATTTGAAAATCCGTGAGTTTTGTAGGTTTTTCAGGGTGTGTGTAGGTGTTAACAAGGGGCACGTACATGTTGAAACCCCAGCATCTCTCCATCAAAAAGTGCATGTACCTCTCGAAAGTCCCTTATCATTTGCAAATTTTTTCTCTCTACAGGACATGCACATGCTCTCTCATCATCGGGCCACGCGTATCCACCTCTCTGTTGCCATGCACATACGTCAAGGGCTTGACTATGTGTGAAAAAATTTAAAAATTTTATCTCTACATGGATGCGCATGTCATCTCATCTATCATCTGGGCCATGTATCCACCTCTCTGGCCGCGTATGCGTAAAATGGTTTGACTGTGTAAAAATTGAAAATTTTTATTTTATGCTTGGGCGTGTACACGTTAAAACCTAAGCATCCACACGTTAATATGCAAGTGTCCCTGTCTAGTTGCAAGCGTCTGTGTTTTAATATATTGGCTTTCACTAATTTTTTTTGTCTGCAGGTGTATACGTTGAGTTGGGGCATGTACCCGTCGGTTAGGGAGCACTGGTGTCGGTTTGGGCACGCAGGTGTCTATGTAAAGATTGAAATTTTTTTCTATAAACTACAAAAACTTTTTTCTAATCTTTTTTCTGCAGATTTCTAGGACTAACAAGTTAAAAAATAGAGTTTTTCTTTGGTCTTTTAGTTTGCATAGTTAAGTGTTTTTGGTTTTTAGCCTAAAAAAGTTTGTAAAAGTGTGTATGCTCTCTCTCGCCTTAAAAAGTGATCTTGGAGATCAGAAACACTTATACCAAACTTATATCAAATGCTCAAAAACACTTATTTTATAAAGGATAAAGTAAACTTTCATGTGATTTTAGTAGGATTTTTCACATTGTGTATGCTCTTCCTTCGCGCCTTTTTGGTGATCTTAGGAATCAAAAGAAAAGTGTAAAGTTCTCTTTCTTGACATCAATCTACAAACTGGAAAATTACTAAAACTTGTTGTCTATAGGACCCAACACTTGTAGAAGAAAGGTGTCAAAAAAAAACACAAAACTTCTAATACATGTGTTCTTATAGGTTGCCAAATGGTGTGCTACTTAAAACCACATTAAGTTAAGCAAGATAAAAAACACACCATATTCAAACATTGTATTGCAGGTTTTGGAAAAGGGTACGTCCCTATCCACTCAACTGGAACATAACCCCTTTGGCATAATGCCTTAAGCTATAACAATGGGGGTGGTACCAGGAACCCTAAAGTAGTCCACCACTTGTGTAACCTCGTGGATGAAACAGAAGCGCTCCACTTACCCAATTGACTAGTACGCCTTGTGAGTTAGAGTTACAAGTTGTCCGTATCGTGACCCTATTAAAAGTACATGATGGATGCATTTATTGCCCATTGTGCTTGAAGGGGGTAAAGTAAAGCCGAGATACTCCCAAGATAGTCAAGGGACTATTTGGGTAAATCACGCTCTCTTAAGACAACTTTGTAACACCTAGTTGAGAGAACTTATTAAGGAGGCCATTCTATCTTGGAGCCCACTTTACTAGTCCATTGTTGTGTCAAGCCATCACGAAGTGACAACTCATTTGGGATCTAAACCTTGTTTTTCGAACAAGGAAAAGAACCCTTGTTGAGTTTGATCTAAGTGTTTTTCATCACAAACTAAACTACGTCCCACTTTCACTTAGTTTTATTCTTGTCTTTGGATGAGGTGAAACTCTGCCCAAGTGGCACTTGGTTTGTTTTCATCTTTTTGATCTATACCCTTGCATTCTCACCACCCATTTTTTGGGGTGAGAAAGGTGCATACCTTGCGCATTTTTATCAGAGATAGTGCTCTTGCCACTTTTTTTGTCCATTTACGCCCATCCATGTTTGTGGCTGGGTTGTTAAACATCTAAAGTGCATAGGTACATTTTTGTATCTTTGATAAAAGTCCTTCCATCTTGATTTCAAGATCATCTTCACCGTTGTGAGTCCAGTTCATCTTTCATCTCTTCTTGAGTTGATAGTTTTGTTCGCATCCTAGATGCACAATCTTGGTACTTACATCGTATTCTCATTTTGTGAGAAAATGGTATAAGTCCCTTTATTACACGTGGTTACGCTGCTCACACGATTA
This sequence comes from Taxus wallichiana var. yunnanensis, assembly GCA_018340775.1. Lineage (NCBI taxonomy): Eukaryota > Viridiplantae > Streptophyta > Pinopsida > Cupressales > Taxaceae > Taxus > Taxus wallichiana. The sequence continues at coordinate 231,111,954 of CM031238.1, read as the reverse complement.
AAAACTCCTTGTTATACTTATCACTTGGTTTCAGTTTTGACGTCATCTGAGTCTTCTTGAAAAGTGTCGATAATGCCTTATATATATCGTAATAAGGTTGTCATGGTACTAACACCTTGCTTGCTTGGTTAATGTATCACGGTGATGTTGTTACGCTATATCTATTCGTGACTTCCATTTTAGAAGGTTTGGCTTTCATCGGCATTCAAACTAGTTTTAAGTATACCTTGTCAAGAGACTGCGACAACATCACGTCAGTACTTAGGCCTTGTTAGAGTTCTAACTTGACCTACATATTGGATACAGTATTGTCATGCTATCTTTTTTTAGGGCATAGGCTTGGTAAAAAAAATTGAGTGATCATTACATTTAGGTGTGCATATGAGTGTTCCTTGATAAAAATGACTACATAACACTACATCTAGGATACACTGTGGTATAGTTCAAACATCACCTTGAGTGGCTTGTAGAAACCATACACTTAGGGGTCATGCTAGCTACATACAAACATCTTGCTAGTAATGCCTAAAATCATAAAAAATGGAAACCAAATCAAATGAGCATGATATAGGAGAAAACCCTTTCGAAACCTTCCCATTTAGTGAAATAATTTAGCACCTCTCTTTTCTCAAGTCAAAGATACAGAGGCATTAATTGATCATAGTGGAGAAGAGTCAGACTCTTCCGGAGAACAACAGAGGTTAGACCTAAATAGATTTGATGAACTCCTATATTATAATAAAGATCAAGTACTCGCAAGAGTCTTAGCATTAGGAGCTAAACTTCCACAAGAGTGTGAAGAAGAAACAAAGGTCATTAACCCTAACCTAGGAGAATGAAGATTCATCTTAGACATAGATAACCCTTTTGATGTGGGATACACTTCCACTTTTGGGAAACATAAGGCCGTTGTCGAAGGAGAACCATCACAAAAACCTCACTATAAAGCTTCACGTAAAGTGAAAATTGAGCGTAAAGCTTCCTCCTCCAAAATTTGATGAAGAAGAGGACCCCCTGGTTGAGGAGGAGATCCTCCAAAATAGATCTTGAAGTTGAGCTAGAAACTAGCAAACCTAGGCTCTTCAAGAAGAAACATATACAAAGACAAAGACAAAAACAAACTTAGTGAGTTTCAATTTGATCCACACACAGACTATACCTTTAAGGTGACTCAAGTACAAAGACCAATGTCACCTACTAAGGAGAAACTCATTCAGAAGAGTTAAAATCTATGAAAGATACACTTACTACATTACAACAGGGAAATGTAGGCCAAAATAGAAAATATTGTATGAAGAACTATGCCCTTACCCCTTTGATAAGGACATGTTACAACAACCTTTCCCAAAACACTTTACCATTCCCAAGTTTGATAAGTATAAGTGCAAAAGTGATCCTCGTGATCATATAAAATACTTTTACATGGCTTGCCAAGAGGTCGCATATAGCGATAATTTCTTAATATGACTTTTTCCTCGCAGCCTAGGAGCCGTGGGATTGGAATGGTTCTATAGCATACCCAAGGGCTCCATTACAACGTGGCCCACATTAGTGGAGAAATTTGTAAGGCATTACTCCTATAATATGGAAAGTGACATCACAATGAACGATCTATGTAATACAAAACAAAAACCCAATGAGACATTTGCAGGATTTTTACAATGATGGCATGGGTTAGCTAGTTGTTTTCCTTGTGCATTACCGGAAAAAATAGTTAGTGAGCATATTTGTTCCTAACTTAAACCCTGAAATAGCCTTTCACTTACAAATGCATTGTGGCTCAAACTTGAAGAAGTCATAGAGAAAGGTAGTCAAATTGAGAAAGCCCTCATTGCCAAAGGAATGCTTAAACCTGTCATTAAAAACAAACATGAAGCCAAATCCACAGAAAAACCTAAATTCTTCAATAAGAATAAACATGTTGTTGGTGATGGCATTACGAGACTCCAAGAGAGTCCAAGCCATACAGACAGCCCACTTTTAAAGCTTTCACAAGGACCTCATCCCAAAGCACCTACAAAACAAACATTTACATCCTTAACGGAGTCCTTATCTACCATCCTAAAACAATTGGATGATGCAAAAATGGTGGAATATCCAACTACAATGGTACCATACCCAGAGGATGCTCCAAAACCGGTTTGGTTCAAAGATCATGAATATTGTGACTTCCACCATGTTAAAGGACACAAAATGGATAGGTGTTTGAGACTGCCATTATATACAAGACCTCATCGAGGAAGGAAAGATCATTGTGGATTCTCCCCCTGAGTCTGGGAAAGGTCCAAATGAAAAAATGGGTATTTACAAGGAACCTTTTCCTAACCATGTGGATAAAAAGAAAAGGAAACCAGATCAAGGGAAAACCTCCAACAATGACTATAGGATCTTGCCTATGTTTACCCTACAAATGATAGTCCTTATGATTCCCTCATTGGATGTATTAGCTCATCTAATGAACAGATCAACACCATTTGGATTTTAGAAAAGAGTTACGTAGTAGGGACAAGACGTGCCCACTTAGTCATACCAGATCTGTGCCTATCCTCAGAAGGTCAGTATAATTTAATAGAGTAGTTAGAGAAAACACCTGCTAGGATATCTATTCTTGATCTCCTCAAGATCTCTAATGCCCATAAGAACATATTATAAAACTTTGCAAAATTTAGGGGTTTCCACAGATGTAGACCCCACAAACCTTCAAGCCATGATTGCGCACCTAGACTCCAATGATCATATTACTTTTGATCATACTGCAATCCCACATAACAACCCAGAACATAACTTACCCTTGTATCTTGAAGTGGTGGTTACCCATCACAAAATCAAGAGAGTACTTGTAGATGGTGGATCTGGTCTAAATATTTGCACTTTAAAGTTGGTTAAGTAGCTAGGCCATTTAAAAATAGAGTTGGGAGCTAAGACTATCACAATCATGGCATATGACAATGAAGAAAGAGAATCAATGGGGACTATAGTGGTTCCCATGGAGGTAGGACCAACGTGTCATGACACAACGTTCCATGTCCTTGACTTGGACCTTCCATACAACATGCTCCTGGGGCACCCATGGATCCATGCCATGCAAGCTATTCCATCAAATTTTCATCAAGTGCATCAAGTTATGTCATGAAGGTCAGGTGGTTACCATTTTGGGTGACCGGAACCATTCACACATTGTAGGGCATTGCACAGTTTTTCTTGTGTAGCTTATGAGTGTCCTTTTCATGGATGTAGTTGTCCCCTCTACAAACAAAGGCTATGAAAAAATGAATAGATTCAAGAGTCCCTCATGCCTTTCAATCAAGAATTTCCTTCATTGGTCAACCCATTCACTTCATGGGAGGCAACATCAACAAAATATGGCCCAGATAAGCCATTTACTCTTGAACAAGCTTTGTTGATATCAAACTTATCAGTATCCCCCAAGACAAGGGGTAAGCCTTATTTTCAGTTCAAGAGCACTCATGAGCAATGTCCTAAACCATTGGAAAAATTTGTCCATAGTGGTCTCCTATCTGAGGAGAAAATGTTAGAAGATCCTACTAGCAGAGTGCTAGAAGGCACCATGGCTTCATGCAATCAAGCACCTCAAGTACATCAAAGGTCCCCACATGATGTTTTCATGGGCTATAGTGGGTTTGGATGTGGCATTAATGCACAAGGCCGGTTAGAGCCTATTCCCATCCCTCATTTTAAGTCTGATAAACATGGCCTTGGGATAAGGCCTCATAATGCTCTACCTTCTGAGAATGATGCCACCTCTTCTGAACGTGAGGATGTTTCATCTCATTCTGATAGTGATAGATTCCCAATGTAGCCTCTATGAGGATCTTGCCTCCATGAACCTATTCCCAAATTCATTCGGTCCTTACCTTATCCGAATCCATCCCTTAAACAAATATCAAGTAGCCCTTGTATATCTGAACTCATAGATTGGGATCAACAACTTCACGTGCCCCTGGATTTCTTTGAAAATGATGAGGCATTTGTAGAGTTCATGGGACTCAAGGATTTTATTCATTTGGAGACCACAAGAAAGGATTTAAGATTCAACTAGACACATGTGCCTACTTTGGGGAAGAAGCAGAGATGTGTGGATGGTTGAATAAGAAGGCTATAAATAAAGGTACAACTACTTTTGAGAAACCTAGCAAAAAGGATAAACAAAATCTCATAGTGACAAACTCTTTGATAAACTCGTAGATAAACAAAATGAAGAGTCTAAAGATGAAGTGATTTATCCATTTAAAGATGATCATGAACTACCACAAGAGGTCGATCTTACTCTTCCCCCGATCCTACATGGATGGAAGATGCTTCTAAAATGCTTGTTGAGGAAACAATCAACGTCAACATTGGCTTAGAGGAGCAGCCTAGAATAATAAAGTTGGGAGCTTCACTCTCAGCTCAGGAACAAAAGATCTTTGTAGAGCTCTTAAAAGAATACGTGGACATATTCACATGGACATATGTAGATATGCCTGGTTTGGACCCAGAGCTAGTTGTGCACAACCTCGTTGTGCACCCAGATGCCAAACCAATCAAGAAAAAGTTGAGAAAGATGCATCCTAAGGTGGCGCTCCTTGTCAAAGAAGAATTGGAAAAGTTGTTAGCTGCTGATTTTATTAAACCTATTGACTATTCAGAATGGATCTCTAACATAGTCCCAAAGTACAAGAAAAATCCTATTGGCATAAGAATCTGCACTGATTTTTGTGACATTAACAAAGCATGTCCAAAAGATGATTTTCCCCTACCTAACATTGACATGATAGTTGATTCCACTGCTGGTTATGAAATGTTGTCCTTAATGGATGGATTTTCAGGTTATAACCAGATATATGAATTGCAGAAGAAGATCAACATAAGACAACATTCATCACCCCTTGGGGAACATTTTTTACTACAAAGTCATGCCTTTCGGGCTCAAGAATGTTGGGGCTACTTATCAGTGGGCCATGATAGTTATATTCCATGATATGATAAGTGACATCATGGAAGACTATGTTGATGACATCCTAGTGAAATCCAAGAGTAGAAAAGAACACCCTGGAGTATTGAGGCATATTTTTCAATGTCTACGAGACTATAAGGTTTGCTTGAACCCTAAGAAATGTGTCTTGGTGTTTTATCAGAAAACTCCTAGGGTTCATTGTTTCACAAAGAGGGATTGAAGTGGACCCTGCAAAGGTTATGGACTATCACAGAAATGCCACCACCTACCACTCTCAAGCAACTAAGGAGTCTACAAGGGAAAATTTAGGCAATCCATCGCTTTATTTCACAACTTGTGGATAAGTGCCACCCCTTTACCCATTTTCTCAAGAAAGATGTCACATTCAATTGGGGACCTGATTGTCAAAAGGCCTTTGCATTACTCAAACAGTACTTGGCCAGCCCACCTGTACTCATGCCACCTACCCTAGGTGAACCTCTCCTCTTATACATTTTGGCTACCCAGTTTTCTATTGGTGCATTACTTGCCCAATACAACTTAGACCATAAAGAGAGAGAATTTTACTATCTCATCCACACCTTGATGCATACGAGTTGAATTACCCCCAAATAGAAAAGGCCTGCTTGGTAGTTGTCTTCACATTCCAAAAGCTTCACCATTATCTCTTGAATAATAAAACCAAACTCATATCCAAAGTTGACCCTCTCAAGTACCTTTTATCCAAACCTACCCTCACAGGCCGAATGGCTAATTGGATCATTCTCCTGAGTGAATTTGATATCAGTTTTTGTGAATCAGAAGTCTTTAAAAGGATAGGTACTGGCTGATCAGTTGGTAGAAGCTCCTCTCCCAGGAATGGAACCTTTGTGCTTAGATTTACTAGATGCATCTATGATGTATATTGAAGAATCCGTAGAATGGAAGGTCCATTTTGATGGATCTTTTACCTTCCATGGATCCAGAGCAGGAGTGGTCCTCATCACTCCAACAAGTGATGTCATACCACGAGCATTCTGGTTGGGATTCCCATGCACAAATAACATTGCAGAGTACGAAGCACTCATCGCTGGCCTCAAGCTAGCTATTACATGGAACATCAGACAACTACGAGTCATTGGGGACTCTCAACTTATCATAAAATAGGTTAATGATGAGTACAAGGTTAAAGATGAGAAGCTTATTCCATATAAAAATATGGTTGAAACCTTGAAGGAATATTTCACACAGGTCATATTTGAGAAAAAACCAAGGTCACATAATAGATCCGTAGATGCTATGGCTACTATTGGGTCTCTCTTACGCATAGCACCTGAAGAAAGTAAGATGCCTTTCTTTGTAGAGCATTTACAAGTGCTGCATATGATATGCCAGAGTCATGTTTGGCATGTGAAGTTGTTGGTCCTTTATCCCCTTGGTATGACCCTATCTTTCAATACCTACAAGATGGCACTCTTCCACCAGACATCACCCATTCTGAAAAGAAAGCCCTTATTCACCGCATAGCCCATTATACCCTCCTAGGAGGCACCCTTTATCATCGTGGCTATGATGGGAATCTGCTTCATTGTTTGGATGTTGTTGATTCTATCCATGCCATTAAAGAAGTACATGGTGGTATTTGTGGAGCGCATACTAGTGGCATGGTCTTAGCTAAAAAGCTATTGAGGGTAGGCTATTATTGGCCTACCATGGAATCTGATTGTTGCAACTTTGTAAAGAAGTGTGAACTATGCCAAAAATATGGGAACTTAATACATGTGCCAAAGCACAAGCCTTACAACCTATTGCAACGCCTTGGCCATTCTCTAAATGGGGCCTAGATCTCATAGGGAAGCTCCATCCTTCTTCTTAGATGGTCATACTCACATCATCACTGCCACCGAATACTTTACCAAATGGGTAGAGGTTGTCCCTCTTACCTATGTCACCGGTGTGTAGATTTCAAAATTCATCATGAACCATCTCATATGCCGTTACGGGATCCCTTCATGGCCATTGTCACTGATAATGGTAAATCCTTCAAAAAAAAAATGGTTAAAACCTTGTGTCAATGCTTCCATATCCAACTCAAGTGGTCTACCCCCTATTACCCTCAAGGTAATGGACAAGAAGAAGCCACTAATAAAACCCTTGTATGGATTATGGAGAAAATGGTCAAGTAAAACGGCCGTAATTGGCATCTACAGATACATCCCGCCCTCTGGGCCTATCGTACCTCCATCCACACTCCTACTAGTGTGACCCCATATTCACTTGTCTATGGCACTGAAGCCATCATACCTTTGGAAGTGGAGCTTCCTCCCGAGAATATCTCTCAGAGACTATCTTGATAAAGATGAGGACTACAGAGTTGCTGCTCGCTTAGCAGAGTTAGAACTATTAGATGAAAAGTGTATTAGAGTGCTCAATCACCTAAAAGTCTATCAGAAAAGAGTGTCCAGAGGATATAACAAATGCATCATTCATCGGGAATTTGATGTAGGAGATCTAGTTCTCAAAGAAAATCAGAAGAACACCATCAAAGACAGAGAAAAGAAAGGAAAGTTCGAGGCTAACTGGTTAGGTCCTTATGTAGTGATTGCAAAATATGGATCAGGAGCCTACAAAAACTTGCATATTCAGATGGTGAAGAGCTTCCAGAACCTATGAATGCCATGCACCTCAAGTGGTTCTATGCTTAGGCATGATGAGAATATCAGATAAGAACTAAAAATTAGAAAAAAAAAAAAAAAAAAAGCAAAAAAAATGGAAAAATGAGAAAATAGTAAAAAAAAAAGCAGGTCGTCCACATGTGAAAACCACGCAATTGTGGCGCAATGGACAAGTCTTTGAGTGAAAACTAGATTTTTGGTGCTCAAGGAAGATTCACCGGATGCAAGTTACTCTTACGGAAGGATGGGTAATCATCACCACTTTTTGGGTATGACTTTTTTGCTAGTCTAGGAACCCTACTAGAGCCACCTTTGTCGTACCATGATCTGGTTTATTTTCTCTTATATCTGCATGAAGGACATTACCTTTGTATACTCCCATCTAATCTGATTGAGCACATTGACACACACCATATCACCTTCATACATATACACATGTGGCATTCTACCTTTTGTATATTCCCACATCACGCTGGGGGCATCCACGCTTCTTTGTTCTTGTACATTGCTTTCAGAACATGACCTTGGAAAATACAAAAACATTGGAAAAAGATACACAAAAACCTAAACATCTGGAAAATTTCCCTTTTAGGGATAAAGCTACATTCATTTCACAACGTTATCTTAGGGAAACCTAGACAACAATGAAGACCGTAGCTATGAAAACTTATCTTTTTAGATAAACCCAAAAACATTAGAAAATATATCAATGTTGTCCCACAAAAACAAGGTAATGCTTTAATTGCTTTTAGTTGTTGGTTTGTATAGTTTTGATGTGCTTAGTTTGTTGATTTTTTGTTCTTTGAATAGGTTCATTTGCTTACATTATATTGGATCTTGTTTGATTTGATTGTGTATGGCATTGCATTCATTTAGGAACTCTCATACTTGTAAAAAATTGTTGTAGGATTCTTTTTTGTTATGTGCATCTATTAGAATTCATTTTACTTGCTTAGATTAGATACCATTTTAATCTCTTGTTAGCATTTGCATGTGTTTGTTTTTAGTTGTATTTTGTTGTGTTGTTTGAATGTGTATATTTGTTTAGTTTTGTTAACTTTTTTTGTGTGTGTTTTGCATAGTTGTTTGTTATCACATCTATCATCTATCATTTCATCACATTTCTAACATCATTCACTACATATATATACAAAAATGCTAAGTATTACATCATGCATGTATGCTAAGCTAATCATCACATATCGTATCATCAATGGGGGCAAGAGGGGTTGCGCATAATCACAAATCTATCCCCCCCACACCAATATCATCTAGTATCATCCCAAGTGCTAGAATAAAAACTAGAAAGATCTCATAAATCTAAAAACATGTGGTGCTATCTACAGATACATGATCAATATGAAAGCATGAAACATACACATTTCTAAATCTAAGGTATGTCACATACATAAAGGAAAGAGAAATCATACATCATAAATCAATCACAAAGCATAAATCACAGTATGGTATATCAAAATGTCCATATATACATGTATAACTGTCTAGTCAAGTGCTCAAAATATACATCATCGATATAATATGCCATCTAAAAGGGGCATGCATAAAAAAGAATCGAGCCTTCATCAAGAGGCATCATCAAAACAATGGTACATACAACTATACATCAAAATCAGCCTTCATAAGAGGCATGTATACAATACATATGTATAAAAAGAGAAGTAAAAGAGCTCAACCACAGCTCTCACCCTCACCGGGGCTCCGGGTCCATGACCTGGTCGACAGAAGAGTGGTGGATGTGATGGACCTACACCAGGGGTACCACCCTACCTGTCTGGATGGCTGTTGTCCAGTCCAAACCGGCTACGCTAGTATGGGCTGCCTAACTGATCTAACTGAATGGCCTGATCTCCATGACCTAGAGCCTATCACACTCACATCTGACTGCTGGAATGATACCACTCATTGCTGCTCTCTCTGGGACTACCCCTAAAGTAGGAAGTATATACAAAGGCCTCACCACTAGATCTCATAGCATCTCGTATCAAATCACATCTCCAGAGGTGAGGGCTGCCTGTAGGGCAGCATCGCACTCACCTGTCACCCCTGCCTATATCAGCCTGAGCCTGTCTAGAGGCAACAACCTCTCGATCCTATCTATAGTGATAACTCACACCTGGGCTCGTGCTGCCCGATCCTCTATATAATGTAGCCCCATGTGATGTGTGCTGTGCATGGTCCTCGAGAAAAACAACCATCTGCACCTGAGTCTGAGACTAGTGTAAAAGGCTCAATATCTGAGCCCCTGTGTGGCCATCTCACGAATCTCGACTCTGCCATAGAAGTACTATCGCTACCCTAGGTGGCCTGTGCTCTAGCCTGATCTCTCTCAACTATCAAAATCTGCACACATGCATGTGATCTCGATCTCTCTCTTTGTGAGGGCCTGTACCCTGTGCCCTAGCATCATCTCTCTCTCAGCCACCTGTAAATCAACAACAATCGCTACCTATAATCGCTCTTTGGAGGATAGCCAACTATCCACCACCACCCTCTGGAACATCAGGTGGTGGGCCCTGCTCTGGAAGTACCTACTGGAGAGGGGTGTAATCCCCACTGGAATGCCTACTGGGGGAAACTCTATATCAACTAGCCCTATAAACCTATCTCGGCCTAGGCCTGGGGCCCTATCCCTGAGGCTACTGCAATGTTGGACCTATCTCCCTACCCCGACATATACATTTGGTGTGCATCGGGCCCACCCATCATCATCATCATCATCATCATCATCACTATCAGCACCACCAATAGCTCCACCCTCATCACCACTAGGAGGCCCCACTGGAGGGCTCTCACGCCGGTGTTATACGCCACCCTAGAAATAGTCAAATGGCATGGAAGCACACCATGATACCATGGCCCATACTCAGTGTAGTGCCCGGATCTCTAATCTATCTCAGTGGCACCCACATAACAGGTACCACCTGTCGAAAATCTGGCAGTGCTCTATCATGAGCAATCTGTGGACCCATATCAAAATGCTCTCGGGCCCTATGAGCATACCATCTATCTAGCCCAGGAACATCCTGGGTAATGCCAAACTACCTCTGACACCGATCCACCCTATATAGCTCTGCATATAGCTATGGCTACCTAAGATAAAGTGCTCTATTGTGGCAGTGCGAGCTCTAAACCATCCTCGGGCCACTAGAAGTGTCTATAGGGCCTCCAAACCATGGAAATCTATCGTAGCTCATCTAACTCATGCCGATAGTGATATGCATCCCCATGTATGGCGCACACATCGTCCCCTGTCTGGGACCCAACCCATCGTAGAAGGCTCCTCGGGAGCCCGAACTCTCAAAACACCTAAGGGGTGACCAATGGCAATGTGGTCCCATGCCCAAATCTGTAGCAAGTGAGCTGGTCCTACCATCTTCTGACGGTAGTAGGTAATCAAGTGAAGGTCCCAATATAGATGCACTAAAATACACTGACCCCAAGTAGTAGGTCTCTCCCTCCACCAAACCACGTATCACCCAAGGAGGCCGAGTGGAAAAGAAGCACCAGTCTTGTCAGGGAGCAAGACTCCACTGACAAAGGCCATCATGTAGACCACTACTTGGTCTAGCTCTGGATCATCAATGCATCGTGATAATCTAATAGACATCCCACGCCATGGTATCATGGGGATGCCAAACAACTCTACAATATATATATCGTTGAATGTCGGTCCAAGCGGCTCGTAGTCTCGATAAGCTACCCCTGAATCGGGACCCGCATAATGTGCCATACATCCTCCAGTGTAATAGTAATCTCCCCGGTCGGGAGGCAAAAGCACTGACTCTCGCTATGCCATCACTCTGCTATGGTTGTCAAGAGGCCATGATCCAATGTAATCTATGGCATCTCGGCCACATGAGTCAATCCCATCACATATAGGAGGCTCTCCAAGGTCACTCTATCATCATCATCAAACTGAGCCTCTATCGCACTACTAACCACCCATAGTGCTCACGAGTCTGAAGAATGGGTAATATACGCTACAAAATCAACACAAGTGTTAGGCACTTACTATTTCTATCTATTTTTCTAAGGAAAAATGCTTCTTTAAATCATCTAACTTACTAATTATTCCTTTCTTCTAATCTAATCTAGTCTAAATTCTTCTATACTTGGCTATTTTACTAGCCAGGGTTTGTTTTCCACCTTCTTTCTAGCCTGTGCCTCTTTTGACACTTGCGTGCCCCTTTTCAAGTGCATATGCACCCCTACCTGACATGTATGCACCCCCCTCCACCTTTTCTCCATTCACGTCGGCCACACAGAGATGCACACACCAAGTGTGATGCCTACGCACGCCCTGCATAATGCATGCATGCATGCGCGTGTCCATCCCATGTCCCCTCGATTCGACGCGACGCACCCCTCTAACTGCCTACCCCCTGGTCGATGCACGTGCGTGCACGTGCGTCACAAACTTTTTTCCCCGACGGGTGCGTGTGTGCGTATCCACTTTCAGGATGATGATGCACATACATCCCCTTTTTTTTTGCACACATGCATGCATGCGTGTACCCATCAACCGATGCATACGCCCATGTGCATGCATCAAATTCCATCCTACCTACCCTAAAAGCCCTAAAAATGCAATAAATGCGTAATTAACTAGGAGGGATAGGCCACTCACGTAAGGTCCATCCACTGGGTCCCGCATGAACTCTCGGATGTGATCCGCATCTCTCCTGCTCAGTATTCTCGCCATCTCACTCCAGGGCTATCGCTCTCGCTCACGGTAAAAATTTGCAAGAGCTCTAGTAGAAATGAATTGGTCGTGATTGTTTTACCGACCCCGGGTGGGTATATTAACCCGTCGTGATGCCCCTGGGGCATGTTTTCTCCATCCGTGATCATTCTAGACCTTCTTCTATCCATTGTGATAATTATTTTTGTATTAAAATAATTATTTTTACTAATTTTCACATGTTGGGGCACTTTGTGCCACCCTGCGGTTACTTCTCCGTCGCACTGAAATAGTTTACGAACCTTCGTGCACCTTTTTTCCCACCTTTTCCTCTCTTTTTCATCTATTTTTCCCCATCGTGATAATTATTTATTAATTTATTTTAAATAAATTATTCTCGACCCATTTTCTTCTTGTGGGAATATATTTGGCTTTCTGACAACCTTGCCTTCCCACTATCACCCTTACATGCATACTTTTAGAAGATCTTTGATCTTTTGAAATTCTTTTGACCGATCAAAAATCAAAAAAAAAAAAATCAAAAAAAAAAAATAAAAAATTCAAAAAATCAAAAACAAAAACATTGAAATACTTTGAAAATGGCTCAAAATTGGTTAAACCAATCATCTACGGCTGAAATCTATGTCTATTGCATGGCACTCATCCCAGATCTTGCTGACATTTTCAAATAGTTTGAAACAATGACTCACGCATCATCCAAAATCTTCAATCACCTACACAAGCTATGTTGCTTACTTACTTTCATCTGTACTGGGGCACTATCAGTTGCCTGGTACTTATTTTCATCATGCACATTGCTTTTTCATGGGACCCAAGTGTCCTCCATCTTTCCCCTTGCATAATACACCTTGCTTGGGGCATCATTCTTCACCCTTGTCATTTATCAGAACATTTGGGACTACATCTTGATAACAAAATATTTGTGCAACTATCTTGAACGTTGTTGGTTTAAGTGTGTGTGATTGTACTTATTTCCCTGTTAGGTGATATTGTTTATTTCTCGTATTGCATTGCATTTGTGTATGTTGCATGGAGTTGGTCATTTTTAGCACAAGACGGTTGTTTGTATCTTGGCTTTTCATGTCATTTTACGCTTCCGTCGCATGCTCACATTTTAATAAGGACCGATGAGGAGGATCCTAAGCATTATGATGATAATATATTAATAGCAATTGATTTGTGGATAGCTCAATATCCCTCTTTCTTCTTGTTTCTCATCTTCTCTGTACACTTTTCTTTTTGTTGTTTTTTTTTCGATCATCGATCGAGTTTCTTCATCACCCCATCGACACTCGAGGGGGCATCCTTCATCCTTCATCCTATTAATTTTTCTTCTACCCCTTCAAAAATTTTCTACTCATTTGTGTTTGTCTACTTTCTTTGAAGTGACGTAGCTTACGTCACCCCAAAGAGGGGAAAATGTAGACACCTGTAGTTTGATCAATGCACTATTATTCCTAATATTACACTCCCTATTCTTCCCTTTGCAAATTGATGACACACCACCAGTTAGACCTATCTAACTCCCTTCTCACGACATCTTTTTGGTCGTATTTCCTCTTATAAACCACTTAAACAAGTTGTCATAGCCTCGTTCTAACTACATTAGCTTCTTATTCCTTTCTAGTTTGCTTCTATTAGCTCCCTGGAATATCAATCCACTTCATTGGATTGATTAAGCCCTTCAGAAACCCTTCTAAAACCCTAATTACTCTCTAAAAGAGATTAATTAGTCTAACCTAGGTTAATTACCCTAAACATAGTCAAACCTCACTTAGACTTGCTAAAAGTGCTTTTTGGACTTTAGCATTTGTCCCACATGCACCCAAATCTCCCATTTTCCCAAATAGAAAACTATAAATAGGGCTATACCCCCTCCCTCATTTTCTAAGAATTCTCTCTTCTTCCTAGCATAGATTATAGTATTTTGTTTAGGCTTTAGATTGTATTTCATTTTCTTCCATTGAGCTAGTAGCATTTGCTTTTGTATTTTATAGCACCAATATGGAGTAAAAGGGAAGATCCATTGGCCTTGAAGCCATTAATGGGGAGATCTCTTTCTCTTAAACACATAACTGAATGCTTAGATCCTCTTAGGTTCATTATTTCAAGCTTTCAAAGAATAGAGGTTAGCTTCATTTGTTTAGTTTTGCTTGTTTACTTCAAATTAATGTATGCAAAGAAGAAAACCTTGCTCATTTCTTATCAGATGGTCCATTGATCAGTTTGCTAAAAGCCTTTGGGGTTTCTTTAGAGCCATGGCTTTTTATGAACTCGTAGGTGGTTGTCCTTGAATGCTATCCTTCATGGTAGCAGGCTCATGTGCTTGGAGGGTGGATGATGGAGGAGAAAATGATGTGATTTCCAAGTCAAATAAATAATTTTCCTCCTTATTGTCCTGCCGCATGTGCTCAACCTCCTCCAAAGTGTCCTCCGGATCTAAAACTTTCTCGGCATTCAGAGCAAACAGATTGCTGATCTTCTCCTTCTTGTTCTTGTTCTTCTTCTGCTGCAAACTCAGCCTTAGCCACCATTGGCTCTTCAATCTTGACCTCCTCTATTGGCTTAACCATCAAGGGGATCTTTGTAATCCAAAATATGGCAGCCCAACTCTTCATATTTTCTATCATTTCTTATTTTTGGGTTCCTCTTTTCTTTTTGTTCTCCTTGACTGGATTCTTGAGTCTCTTCCCAACATGGACTTGGGAAAGCAAGAGGAGTGGTAGGTTGGGATTCAACTAGTTTTGCTATTGTTTGTGGTGGAGAGGGAAGTGGAATTTCTTATTTGTTTGGAGGGGATGACTTCTTGGAAGGGAAAAGGGAAGAAGATGTGAGGTGGGATGGAAGACTAGGATATGGAGAAGGGAAAACAACATTTGGGGCAAAAAGTGAGGGGCTTGATTCTTGACCATGCTGAAATCAAAAAGTTTGAGAAAGAGAAAATGAAGGACAAGGAGCTGGTGACTGACCTACCCATTGGCAAGGTTGTCTCACACTTTTCTCATATGCCTCAATATCCTCAATCCACTATGCAAGTTGAGGCAACATTTCAACCATGAAGTCAATCTTCTCCTGAGGGTTGTAATGTCTTAGCATAGGGCCGGCCCATGGACAAGGTGCCCTATAGTCATGTGTTTGTGGCCCTTGATTGTACCATGTGAGCCTCCATTCTCAAAGTTTCCATGTACAAATTATCTTCTTCAGGTGTGGAACTACCTCTAAAATCTGTATATCCATGCTCTGTAACAATTGTATAGTTTGGAAAATGACCAAATTGATTTGAATCTGGCTCACCTAGATATCCATAGTGCTGATTTTCATTGTGAAACCTTTCTGGAGGTGTGTTGAAGTAACCTGGAGATGGATTTGAATAGCATTGCTACTATTGCAAGTGTGAATTCCAAGATGGAAATGAATTCATGATTGCACAACTTCATGGAATGGAAGAAAATGGGAGATGTGGAAAGGAAGATGAATGAAGATGGATGGGAGAAGGTTTTGCAACTCAGAGGATGGGTTGTTGACCAGATGGAGTCACCAGATGTGCTTTACATGTGCCTCAAAAGGCTGAATCTCACCAAGAACACATCAACTTTATGAAATGAAGTGATAAGGTGCTTCAAACCTGTCCCACCGGGGTGCCAAAACTGTTAGTGAAAAATCACAGTACCCCGAATGGTATCGGGTCCGAGTGGGGAATTCGGTGTGATTGCACAACATTGGACCATATCTCAAGTTGTGGGACTTGCGAACCTGAGATGGACCTCCAGAGAAAGATGGTTCTTGCTCCTAAACTACCTACCACAAGCTACTCTAGTGCAGGCAAAACCTATCTATCCTAATCTAACCATTCCAAGGAAACAAGGAGAGAGAGAGAGAGTGAAAGAGAGGCTACACTAAGCGGTGATACACCAGAAAAGGAAGTGGTGAGATACTCTGCTGAGGGAGGATGAAACAAGGAAAAGGTAGATGAGGGAGATCAGATAGAAGTGACACAGACCCAGGTCCTAATCCACCATTAAAACTCCATGAAACATGACATCCCACAACTGCAAATGTGAAATAGATGCACAAAAATAGATTTGAAAGGGAGAGGCACGAAGAAATAATAAAACACGAGAGAGGGTTGAAGAACACCACAAAAACATGAGTTTATTGCTCTAGAAGGTACATAGACCATTACATTTATGCTTAAAGGCATAAAATCCACTTCCTAGGCATAGAAAAGGCTTACAACTCAAATGGAGTCGGAAACAAATTTTATAGAGTTTCCCCACACCCAAAATGTCTCCTCCTCTCAAATGAGAAGTGTTTACAATATATAGACGATGAAAACTAGAGAGAAAGAAGAGAAACTTGATTATGCTCTTAAAGCTCAACCACTAACCATTAATGCCCTACAAATCCACCTACAATCTGTCAATTCTAGTTCCCCATGTCTGTTTGGCGTGTTGGAGAAGGAAAGATGGAAAATCTAGATCAGATCTAGGTAGTTGAAGCAATCGGATCCTTCATTAATGGCAT
Organism: Taxus wallichiana var. yunnanensis; assembly: GCA_018340775.1. Taxonomy (NCBI): domain Eukaryota; kingdom Viridiplantae; phylum Streptophyta; class Pinopsida; order Cupressales; family Taxaceae; genus Taxus; species Taxus wallichiana. The sequence goes on along the minus strand of CM031238.1, from coordinate 231,095,096 downwards.
GAAAGATGTTTTCCTAATTTTCACCCATCAAATCCTACTGAAAATAATATTTTATGCTTCCTTGGTGTAGCGGAGGTCAATATCTTTCCAATGGTACCAAATTTATTGAATTTCGAGCACTAGATTGAAAGATATGCCCATTTGAATATTTGAATCGAATCCGTACAAAAATGGCAAAAACCAATTTTGTAAAATTGATCTCATGGGCCAAACATTCACTTTGGCACCTTTTGTGAAAAAACATAAAATTATAAAAAATATCTCGGAGCCTCGCAGGCCCAAAATTCACTTTTTGCATTTGGCGAAAAAACCTCCTCGAGCTCACGGGCCCACACTTGCAAACTGCGCTTTTATGAAAGTTTGCAAAAATAAAAAAACTCCCGCAGCCCCACAACTTTACATTTCCCAAAATTCATCTCCGAGCCCACCTGCCCACATTTTCCACTTTGGAAAAAGGTCTTCCCAGCCCGTCGACCTGCTTTTGACAAAAAAATCCTTCCAAGGCCCACCTTCCTGCTTTGACCTGAAACATGGCCACGTGTAGAGCTGGTGCACGTTTGGGGACCGCTTTTGGATTTTTCCTTTGAAGTTGCACTAAAGAGAAATGTGGCTCCTTCCACAAATTTTCTGAGTTTCTTTATGTTTTGGCTAAGTCCCTTTTGTTTAGCGGGGCCATATGTTTGACCCATGACATGTGGAGGCTCAGTGCTTATCGGGAGACTACCTCTGGATTTTGCTTTTGAAGTCACGTAGATGAGACACGTGAAGGATTTTTCAGTCCTTTTATACTTAAATGATTTGGTCCCATTTCCATTTGACTTCTATTGGACCACGACTATGTGGAGAGTGGCACTAGTTTGAGTTTCCACCTTGGGCTATCACTTTTAAAATTATGCCAAGTTGACACATGGTTATTTCCACTCATTTGGAATTTTCAATGACTGGTGTCCCCTTTTTTACTCCACGGCCACATGGTGAGCTTGTGCTCATTTGGAGTCTCCATTTTATATGCACCTTTGAAGTTGTGCCGATGAGACACGGGAGGCTCTCACCGACCCTCTTATACTTAGCCATTTAAACGACTGGCCTCTGTCTCCCTTTTGACTCGATCACGTGGCGAGCTTGTGATCATTTGGGAACACATTCTTTGGACCAAGCCTCGGTGTTGTGCTAATGAGACACGTGGAGGCTTCTACTAGTCCTTTTATACTTAGCCGATTCAGGATTGCTCCTCTCTCGATCCCTAACTACGTGGCAAGCCTACACTTGTTTAGGGTCCCCACTTTGGATTCTACCCTTAGAATTGCGCCGATGAGGCATGTGGCTCCTTCTGCAAGTCCTTTGACATTTTATATGGCCTTTGCAACCTTTTGAGACTTTGGACATGTGGAGGTTTTGCGCTCATTTGGAGACTCTATTTTGATGCGCCTTTTAAAATTGTGCCAAGTGACACATGGTGCCTTCCATGATTCGTTGCTTGGCCCCGAGTTGAAACATATGTGACTAAGTCTAAAAATTTTGAGCCCTTTCTCTGGTTTTCTCTTGTTGAGCCTCTGGCCTCCTTTGACGTTGGATCGATTGCAAGCTCGCAGGTCTAAACTGTCCCTTAGATTTTCTTCTATGCAGGGTTATGTTTGATCAATTTTGCTGGGGGGGAAAAATTTGGATAACATGAATGAAATAATTAAAAGGTATGTGTAATGTTTTAAAGGAGCCTAAGCGGGTTAGCCAAAGTTATGTACCCCTTGCCTTTTGAGTAATATTCCAAATATTAATGTGCATGGTTTAAAAATTTAGGATATTTTGCCTTGCCTAATTAAATTATAAATTTAATTAAGGGCCCTTAATTAAATAAAATTAAAGGGTACCTATTATTACAAAAAAACAACACCCTCTGATTTTTCATTCTGTGTGAATGAGCAACCGATGTTTTTGGGTAACATGGGACCATCTCTCAAGTTATGGGCCTTCCTACTTGAGATGGGCCTCCAGAGAAGGTTGGTTCCTCCACCTAATCCTAGTAATAAACTACTTCTAAGGAAGGAAATGCGACTGTCTACTCCTAATCTAACAATTCCAAGGGACCAAGGAGAGAGAGAGAGCATGAAAATTAAGAAATCCTACACTACAGAGGTCATAGCACCAAGAAAAGGGGGTGAAATATCTTGCTGAGGAGAATACATAAATAAAATGGAGTTGAGAGAGGCTAGACCAATGTGACATAGACCCAGATCTTCATTTACCACTAAATCTCCATGAAACACAACATCCTGGACTGCAAATGAGACATACATGCACAAGAAAAAAACCAACAAAAATAGAGGGGCAAGGAGATACAACAAAACAATGCAAGGGTTGAAAGAACACCATGAACACAATTGTATTGTTCTAATAATATGCACAGTCCATTACACTGTTGAATTATAGGCACAAATATGCTTTCCAGCCCATGAGAGGGTTTGCATCTCAATGGTGTTGAGAAAAAAACTTTGCAGAGTTTCTCCACATCCTAGAATGTCTCCTTTCTTTACAATGAGACCAACCTTCTGACTTATAGAATCTTCCCAAGAAAAAGAGGGAGAGAGAAGTGGAAATCCCAAAAATATTCATTCCTACCACTTGCAATATCTCAAAATGGAGTGGAATGATGACATATTACTTGAAAAAGGTCCACCATGTTGTCTTACAATGTGCGCAGTGAGAAAAGTCTGCCTATGCTTTATTTAGTGCACCCCCACTACCAAAAAAATGTTATTCAAATCCTAGTCATGATTTCAAAAAATCACTATAAATTCTTTATTAAGCCCTATAGGTTCAAAATCATGATCCCAACGATGCTTATTTTGTGTGATTTCGTTGAGAAATGCAAAAGATATGGAATTTTGAGTGGAGGCAGTTGTTTTGGGTCCACTAGACACTTCTTTCTTTTTTGTCGGGACTAGATATTTAATTGACTGGAGCCAAATATATTTTCTATTATTTTCATAAATCTATCCTCATCAAAATTAAGAAAATTCCAATTTTGTGAAAATTGGAGCTCTAGATCGAAAGTTATGTCATTTTGAAGTTCAAGAGTTAGGTGTGACGCGTGGAAGGGAAACAGAGGGAAGGTGCACACGTAGGTGCATGCATAGGTGGAAGGTATACCTATAGAAGGCGTGGAAATAGGGTGCATGGGCATTCAACTGAAGGAGGGCGCGTGGCTCTATAGGGTGCACATGGGGCGCAAGAGGAAGAGAAGGGACACCCAATTTTAGGACATCATAAAAAAGGTACACGAGTAAACCGTGAGAGGAAGGCAAGGACAGCGCATGTGCAAGAGGAAAGCGTGAAAGGGGAAAATGGAAGGAGAGTAGAATATGAAGGGAAAATAAAGAAGGTGCATGAGGGAACATAGACAGATTGCAGCAAGGAAGTGAGGCATGCAACAAGATGCAAGCGTGCAAGAGGAAAATAGAGAAAATATGCACACATAGGTGTGCATGTCGTAGAAAATATTCCATACTTGCGGAAGACAAGTATGGAATCGTGGCATGAACATCCAACCGAGAAGGTCACGTGGTGGTAGAAAGAAATGAGGGAGCGTGACAGAAGACCGGGACTTAGCCAATTTTAAAGGCAAGACTACAATTGGGCGTGCAAGAAGCATGCATAACCTAAAATGTGAAACATCAGAGCCAAAATGAAAGTAAAAGTCATCCAAATAGCTAGGAGAGTTATTTGGATAACAAGACTCATTTGGGGATAAGTATTGAAAAAATGAGGAATATTTTAATGTAATATTTAAGCTTAGTAAGAGAATTTAAATCGTGATTTAATTTTTGAAATTGAATCAATTTTAATCAGTCAATATTTTATTTCGACTACCTTATGATTGTATAAAATTTTATAATCAGGATTAAATTAAATATTGGCTATTTTCTTACCCCTTCAAAAAAATTATTCCATAATTTTACCTGTTTTCTGTCGGGTTTTAACGTGACTTTTCTTGGGAAAAATGTTGACGTTACACATTCCTCTATATGCCAGTAACTCCTACGGTGATAGCCTATGGAAAAACTTCACGATGGCCATCTCCTTGACCACAAGCTTTCCCGCGAGAATGGTTCCACTCTGCATAAGCTTCATTTTGGTAATTACTTCTCAACATTCATAATTATTTCCCTCTGTTTCAAGATTGGGAGATGCTTATGTCAAGAATGGATTCTTTCCTTTCTAAACAAGAAATAATTTAGTTTAAAGAAGGCCCCCATATTTTTGCAAAGAATGACCAAGTAGAATATCACAACTTTCAAATGTTGAAGTCTCTTAATTCTCTTGTTGCTAGATCAATTTTTGAAAGGACCAGGTGTCTTTGACTCTGGCGAGGCTGATGACAATCAATAGCAACAAAAATTTCTTCTCTATATCAACTATAAATTCATGCAATGTGCAATCTTATGGGTTTAAACAGGTCTCATCAATGGTGCTACCAGTTCCATTGTCTACATTGTTTATGAAAGCTTCTCCACTCCGCCATCTTTGTTTTTGTTTGTTGTTTTCACCTTTGATCACTATACGGGCACGCATTGGGATACAATCAACCCCTCCCATATTCTTGTTCTTCCAAATTCCGGGAAATCGAAGACAACTTTTAATTAAAATGGATTGGCCGTTTTCTATATTAAAATCTCAAGGCTTCACTTTGTAACAAACCACTATCGACATTAGAGGGACAAATAGACAAGGGCTAACCTTCATATCTAGAGTTCCATATTTATCAACCCTTTATATTTCCCCTCCTTTCTCATTCAGCTATTATGCTAGAATGTCCTCCTCTCATCTTTGCAAGCTCGCCCGCAAGAGGAAACTCCCCTTCGTTATCTTCCTTCATCACCGCTCGCTTCCCCCATATAACCCTTTCCTTTCCCTCCTACACCATTGCTTCTCGAGAATATTTATTCTTCCTTGTATAACTCCCCCTGTCCTTCTTTCCTCCTCATTTTCCCTTCTTTTGACATTATCATCGCACTCTCATCATGTGATTTCTAGTTCTTACAAATGATTACAATAGATAAAGACATTTAGAAGATTTCATTGGAAATTTTTGTTTGAATATGGAATTGATTTCGTTACAAGATAGTGAGCGCATTGTCTTTGGAATTGGAATTGGCTTTTCATAACTAAAATTGAAGTATTATAAATATAAAAATTTGTATTCAATCTAATTATAACATAGTGTCAATAGAATAATACCAAGTTTCTCCTCAAAAGTTGAATTATGTTTCCTTGTTGAAACATGAGCTATCATATAATTTTAAGGGAATTCTTAGCATTCATGTATGCAGAATATCATATCCTTATTTAGTTGCGGTTTGAAGAAACATCTTGATGTGACTCATTTTTTCAATCGTAACGCATGTTTCATCATAATTGATGTAATTCCCCTTTCATTGTTGACTTCCTTTCTTGCAGCTTTGACCATTGTTGTTAAACATTGAATGTTTTTGTGTCTTCTCTTTGATCATTAGGTTATTAAGATCTTGTTGTGAAATTAATTTAGTGTCTTTTCTTCTCGTCATACCTTCTAGTGCCATCGTAAATGCTTGTTAGTTGTTGAGGGTGTTTCATAACAAATTTTACAAACATTATCATTAAAGGATTATCGTATTCCTTAATAAATGTGTTTCTTAACGATGCTATTGTTTAAAATATCTGAAGGATTACTCAAAATTTTAGAGTGTTTAGGGCGTATTTTATTAAGCTACCTAATATTTTTTAAGATAAGTTTAATTATATTAATCATCCACCTAAACTATGATGATGATTTATTAAATATATATTATCTCTAAAATTAACTTTAAAACTAACTAAGGATGCATTGACCTAGCATAATACTTAACCCTTTTAGCAACTGTGGTTAAGCTTTGAGGGTGTGGGAAGGTGGAGTCAAGATTTTTTTTAGTCTGCTAATCCTTTTGAGGGTATTACCAAATTTAGAGGTGAAATTATTTGATCCAACCACCAACCTTTCCCACTCTGGAAGGCACATCTTTAATTAATTTTCTTGTTTGGCGCACTTTTTTTTTCCTTCCAACATTGAATTCCTTAGTGACTATTTTTATCACTATGTAAAGTGGGTGCGGGCGTTCTTTGTCTACCTACCTTATTTATTGTTTTAATTATGATATGTTTTGGCATATGCTTGGTTGGAATGAAACGCCAAGACCGGCGCATGAGCATTTATGGAGGATTGTAGCGGAGTTTGTGGAAAAGGTCTTAAAATTCCCAAGTAAACACAATTCACGGGTTTTGAGCTCCTGCCCTACTTGCATACCCCTTTCTGTGCCAAAATGTGTCCATGAAAAAGTATAGGCATCCAAAAAGCAAAAGGAAAGAGAAAGTTTGCCAGTCGTAGCTATATCATGGGCCCTGTCAGGTATGTGTAATGTTTGAAAGCATATAATAGGCATGATAAGCTACCCATCTCAATAATTGCTAAGCTTTAACAATATCCTGAAATGAATCATTTCTCTTTCCTAAATTGGCTTTTCAAGTGGGATTTGTGGATTGTGTACGGTAATTTTTTTACTTTGTTGGTTGTTCCTTGATTATCCTCAGGTTTTGGGTTTTCTGGTTTGCTTTGGATGTGTACATTTTTGAGAAATATCTTTCTTGGTAAATGTTTCCTTCAAGATCTATTATGGGTTTAGTTGCCCGATGGGAAACCTATCCTTTTCCCTTGAATTTTCTTCGTATAACAAAAGAAGTGCCAAATGTTAATTCTGGATGACTTGGATTTATCGTGTTTGGTTGAAATGTTTGGAAATTGTAAGTTGCTTTTGTATCAAAAAATTGATGGCTTGTTGTGGGCTTCGTATATGGGTTTGAAAAGATACAATGCTTGTTCATTCCTTCTGTCATATGTTTTAATGGAATAATACCAGTTTACTTGAGAGGTTTTATGATGGTAAAAATCATGTATCCTAGTATTCACTATGACTATTTAGTTTCATAAACCGTCTGGTCACATTCTATTTAATTGTGGATTTACAATAACCATAGACTTTTTTTGTACTCCTATACTAATATCCTTATTAATGCAAGGCTATAACTGTCGCATTGTCTCATGAGCATCGTGATGATAGAATTTGATAGTTCGACCTACCCAAGTTGCCTCTCAACTTGTGTAGTGTAGGTGGTTGCCTTAAAACCCGTACGGGTTCTCCTTTTCATTTATGGGTACGTTGAGAAACGTTAACCTTTCTCTAGCGACAAGACATTGGTTTGAACCATGATTCCATTTGGGGAGACCATTGTTTTATTTGGGCAATTATCCACCCTTTTTGGGTTATGAAATCAAACTGTGTAATGACGGTTGTTTCATTGGTGTTGCCAAACCTTGAGTGGTGAGTTTAGTTGAGGTCTGTTGGATCTCCATGTTCTTATTTCATATGGACTAAGTAAGTTATCCTACTAATATTCAAAACCATCCTACATATTTACAAAACAATATGAGTGGTTGAATACGATGATTAGATTTAAGTATGGAGGAAGTACCGAGGCTATTAGTGCTCGGTTACTTAGTATATGCATCTTGAATATTGCTATAGAAATGAATATGATGCAAGATATATATAATTACCTGATGATCATTGGTATAGGTTCAAGAAGTTTAAGGTTTTCCTGAAGGGACACATCAACCATTCCTTATAGAACTTTGAACTTTAACTAAGTACAATCAATGAGATTTAAAGATACATATGTACATTTATGTATAGTATTCAGTTATTATTAGAACTACCTTGGCTTATTCTAATAAGGGATGAATGGTGGAAATTTTTGTTAATATTTTTAATGTCATTTGGTGGTGTGTGTGCGTGTGCGTGTGTGCGTGTGTGCGTGTGTGCGTGTGTGCGTGTGTGCGTGTGTGCGTGTGTGCGTGTGTGTGTGTGTGTGTGTGTGTGTGTGTGTGTGTGTGTGTGTGTGTGTGTGTGTGTGTGTGTGTGTGTGTGTGTGTGTGTGTGTGTGTGTGTGTGTGTGTGTAGACACACACACACACATATCTTGTTGATTTATGATGGAAATTGTTGTTAAGATAGTTATGGCATTTGGTGGTACATATAAATGCATATATAAGAGTGGCATTGAGTATGGTAATGATGGTTACTTTAAAAGAACTTGTGATGAGAAAGTGGTGATCCTTTTATATAAATCGAAATTATAGATTAAATAAGGAGGATTATGAATCTAAAGTGCTATGAAACTTGGATGGATGTTTAGAATACTAACTTGCATAAAGGACATAGGTAGTTTTGAGACTTGTCATTTTAGAGTCAATGATCATAAATGGTAAAGATGAATTCTCTAAGAAAATATAGATTGATGGTTTGAGTATTATATTTCAATCATATAATCTATATGATTACATGATTGAAATCCCAATACACTTGACATTTTGTTTCTAACTTATAAGGTCTATGGTCTTACATGATTGGTTGTTAAACTTTTTTTATAGAGACATCATTCTTAACTGAAACATATGACTTCCTTCTTAGTTGGCATGGTGGAAATTTTATTTTGACTTAAGAAGTTGTTAGTGTTTAGAGCTTAGATCCATTTCTTGAAATAGAAGGTTTCCTTTCATGATATTGTTAAATAGTAGCATATTGTTTTAATGTGTAGTTTTTATCATGCTCAGTTCTTATGAATTGAATCAAGCTAATAAATGTGTAGATGGATTTCGTGAGTAGAAAAGGGGAAAGACTTGTAGAAATTTTCCTCGGTGTTGCTAATGAAGTCCATTTTCTCGTATACGTAAATATTTTGAAAAAATATGGAATAGTTTTTAGCGTTAGAAGGGCACAATTTGTACTTATGAAGTAATGTTGTCATAACTAACTAAATCTAAAACTTGTAAAATTTTATTGAGAATGATATAGAATGATCACAAAATTTTTATGTGTATCTTATTATATAATTGTAAACTTGAAAATAGTCTCACCTTTCTTAACCAATATTATTTACCTATTCATTCCAAGTCAAGTACATTAGCTCTCTTTGTCACCTTTTGATTGTGCATTGTGTTGGATAGGGAACGATGTATCCATGGCTAGTTATCATAAAGTATGATCGTAAGAAAATTGATTTTTAACTAGAATTAGTAAATCGTACTAGATTTTTACAATAATATAATGCTACGTATGACAAAATGTTATTTCAATCCTTATAATGGTTTTAACATATACATACATATATATATATATATATACATACATATATATATATATATATATATATATATATACATATATATATATATATATATATATATATATATATGTATATATGTATATATATATATTGATACGCCCTTAACCTATCACTTGTATTAGGATATGAGTAGCTGACTTGTGGCTTACCATATCATTTTATTATATCATTTATACTTTCTCATGCTTAATAGGTAGGTCACTGGGTGATGGCCATAACATATGAATAGTATATATAGAGGATTGTAGGTAGTAGTTCATTATCATTTGAGCATTTGAGTCTTATTATATGGTTTGGAGGTTGCCCCCTCGAAGTGGCGAAGCTATTACAATTGCATATTGAGATCATTATTTTGAAATATTGTGTTATTTTGTGTTATATTTCTTCTCATAATCTGAATTATACTAGTAATTTCATTACAAGTGGTATCAGAGCTGCGATCTGGGCCAAAATTAGGGCAAAAACCCTAATTTTTTGTTTCCACAATATATTTTGAACCAGAGCGAATTGGAAGGATATATTTTTACCAAAGTTGAGAAACATTTCAAGTAAGGTTCCCTGAAAATTTCAGACTTTTTTGATTTATTTTGCACAAGTTATTACAAATTTATGGTTTTTCATAAAATCACTCCCTAGGGTGCAAATTGTGGAATTGTTTCAAGTTCTTTACATTTTCGGAAAGCTCTAAAAGAAATAGTATTAGTATTTTCTCTATTTTTTTCTGTTCGGCTGAATTTGTATCAAAATCATAAACCCTAAGGTTTGATATCATGGCGGGGCCTTCCATAAGAGCAAAAAAGAATTTGGTTACTCAGGTTAAACCCGATTAAAGATGAGATAGTGATTAAAGAGATGGATTCAGAAGGGGAAAATACAGATTCCTCAATACTAGGGTTTACTTCAGTTGATCATAAGGTGAGCCAACTTGAGTATGAGCTGCAAAATGTACAATATGAGATGGCCTCTAAATGAGACATAACCCAAATCAATCATCGGTTGGATGATATCATGCAACATGTAAAGGGTAAACAATATGGCCCAAATCCATCCCATATTAACCAAGGAGGATCTTTAGTTCAAAATCATGGACAAAATAACCATGTTGGATCACTTTTCCAGCCCAATTAGAATCTAACTTATTTGTAACCATGGAACATGATGCCGAAAGTGGATATGCACAAATTTGATGGTAAAGATCCCCTAAATTGGATAAATCAAATGGAAAAATTATTTGAGCTACATCAAACACCATCAGGACAAAAGGTGACTTTAGCATCCCTATATCTTGAACTAGACCAATTCGTTTGGTATCGATGGTTATGTGCTCAGAGGCAGAAGAATGGTCTCGGTGTCACTTGGACAATTTTTACCGAGGAGTTGCAATTGCACTATAGTTCCAGTGTTTTAGAGAATTACTTTATTCAATTAGCAAAGTTACGAAAAATAAGGTTAGTCAAAGATTATGTGCATCAATTCCAGAACCTATCCTTAAGGGTGGAGAATATACCAGAAGAGAATCTGAATGACCTATTTCTTGGGGGTCTTAAGGACCACATTGAGCATGAGGTACATATGTTTAATCCACTCAAGCTTTCTAATTCTATTATCATGGCACGTCAAGCAAAGGAAAAAGTTCTTTGTAGTAGGAGGCTGCCTTTCATTAACACCAAAGACCATAGTATCTCTTCCCCTTCATTTTCTAGGCCAATTAGACTAACTCCTCAATAAATGGAAGAAAAGAGAGCAAAAGGATTATGCTTTAACTGTGATAGCAAATATGGACCGGGACACAAATGTGCTGAGAAGAAGTTGTTCTATATTGACAGAGGTAATGAGGATGATGAGGATGCTGAAATTATAGGAGAGGTTGAGGAACCAGTAGAAGAGGAAGTAGAGGATCACCAACCTACAATTTCTTTCCATGCATTGTCAGGTATTAGTACTCCTCAAACACTCAAGGTTATTGGCTATCTCAAAAAATAGAAGGTGACGGTGTTGATTGACTTGGGGAGTACTCATAACTTCATAAATAGTAAGTTAGCTACCCACCTCAATTGTTTTATTTACCCAACTCCAAAAATGCAAGTTATGATTGCAGATGGTGGGACATTCAAGTGCACAGGAAAATGCCATAGTATCAATATTTCCATGGGAGACTACATGTTAGACTCACCTATGTTTGCTATTTCTATGGGAGGGGCAAATATTGTTTTGGGTGTCTAATGGCTCACAACCTTAGGTACTATAGAGATGAATTTCCAAGAATTGTTCATGCGATTTCATTCAGATGGAAGGACAATACAATTGAATGGGATGGTAGCTAAGTATCCATAAATTATTAGCTCTCATCAGATGCAGAAGGTTCTTAGAAAAGGAGTAGATGGATTTATAGCAAATTTATTTTCCATAGAAGTACAAAATACAGAGTCTTCAATGCCACCCGATCTTCAGAAGATTGTTGATGCTCACTCATCTATTTTTGATGCAATTCCAAAGGGACTACCACAGTTATGGATCATGATCATGCCATTCAGTTGATTCTAGGGAGCCAAACACATAACATCGGACCATACGGATACTCATATTTTGAGAAAAGTGAGATCGAAATGGTTCGGGGAAATGTTGAAGGTAGGTATCATCAGGCCTATTCGAGTGCCTATTCTTACCAAAGTGGTCATGGTAGGTAAGAAGGATAAAACATGGAGGATGTGTCCAGATTACTAAGAACTCAACAAGTATACCATCAAAGACAAGTTTCCTATTCTAGTAATTGATGATTTACTTGATGAATTGCATCATGCTATTTATTTCACAAAATTAGATCTTCGTTCAGGTACCATCAAATTAGAATAAAAGAGGAATATGTTCATAAAAGCGGCTTCAGGACTCATGAGGTCCATCATGAGTTTTTGTAATGCCTTTTGGTCTTACAAATGCACCTTCAACCTTTCAAAGCTTGATGAACATTGTTTTCAAGCCATTTTAAGAAAATTTGTATTAGTTTTCTTTGATGACATATTGATTTACAATAAGACATGGGAAGAACACTTACAACATTTAAATAAAGTGTTGGAAGTTTTGGAGAAACATACTCTCTATGCAAATCCATCTAAATATTCTTTTGGTGTACAAGAGGTAGAGTACTTGGGTCACATTGTATCCCATGAATGTGTCACGATTGATCCTCGAAGTACAAAGCTATGGTGGAATGGCCAAGACCCAAAACTCTCAAAAATCTTCATGGGTTCCTAGGACTAACAGGGTACTACTAGAAGATTTGTGTGGGGATATGGTAGAATAGAAACCCCACTCACTGCATTGCTAAAGAAGGATTCCTTCCATTGGACAGACTTAGCCACTAAATCCTTTGAGCAACTAAAGGAAGCCTTGTGTAGCACCCCAGTTTTGGCTACTCCCAACTTCTCAAAAACCTTTATTGTTGAATGTGACACTTCAGGATCAGGATTGGGAGCCGTTCAAAAGCAAGAAGGAAGACCAATTACATTTGACCAATTCAAAGGAAAAGATCTGCTAAAGCTGGTCTATGAGAAAGAAATGATGGCTATTCTTCATGTGGTCAAGCAATGGAGGCCCTATCTCATGGGTAGAAGGCTGATCATGATAGTCTCAAATAACTTTTGGAGAAAAGGTTATCGTCTAAGGAAAAACAAAAGTGGGTAACAAAAATGTTCAGTTATGATTTTGAAATCATATACAAAAAGGGTAAATAAAATGTAGTAGCTGATGCATTGTCCAGAAGGGATACATCCGCAGATGCATTACTATGTGGAATGTCCATGTTGACGGCTGATTGGGTGGATGAAGCAAGATTGGAATGAGATCAAGACAAGGATACACAATATCTAATACAAAATATCAATCAAGGATCTATGACATCTAAAAAATTTGAGTGGAAAGGTAATGCCCTATGGTAAAAGGACATGTTATACTTGAGTAAAGATTCTAAGTTGAAGCATAAGATTCTTGTAGAGCTACATGCCTCTCCTTTTGGAGGATACTCTGGGTTTTTGAAGACATATCATAGAATAAAAAGAGAATTATTTTGGGAAGGACTCAAGGGGATGTACAAAAGTTTGTATCAAAGTGTTTAGTGTGCCAACAGAACAAAGGGGAAACAATTAAGACACCAGTGCATTGCAAGTTGACCCTTACCAATTCCTAGCCAGAGATGGGAGGAGGTCTCCATGGATTTCATCACCGGATTGCCTTGTTCAGAGGGTAAGAATGTTATTTTTGTGATTGTGGATAGGCTCACAAAATATGCCCATTTTGTGCCCTATCACATCCATTTGCAGCTCAGTACAGTTGCAACTATTTTTTTGGAGACAATTCAAAGGCTACATGGAACCCCAAAGATAATTGTAAATGATCGTGATCCTATTTTCACAAGTAATTTTTGGACGGAATTATTTTCATGTTTGGGTACTCAGCTAGCTCACAGTTCATCTTATCATCCTCAAACTGATGGGAAAATGGAAGTGGTCAACAAATTCTTAGAGGGGTATCCACGCTATTTTGTATCAGATAAGCAGGAAAGATGGATTAAATGGCTACCACTTGTAGAATGGTGGTTAACACATCTTTTCATACCTCTTCTCAAATGACCCCATTTTTAGCATTATATGGTTACCATCGACCTTCTATCACTTCCTCTTTGAGGGTGCAAACTAAGGTTAGAGATGTTGAGGAACACATTCAACATCAACAACAGGTTTTGGCTAGTTTGAAGGAGAATTTAGCATTAGCACAAAACATGATGAAACAACAAGTAGATCAACATTGTAGTGAAAGACATTTTGAAATTGGTGATTGGGTTTTTGTACGTCTCCATCCTTACAAACAGATGTCTCTAAAGTAACATAAAAAGGACAACAAACTTGCTCCTAAATACTATGGCCCTTATCAGGTTCTACAGAAAATTGGTAGTGTTGCTTATAAACTAGAGTTGCCTCCATCTTCACACATACACCCAGTATTCCATGTTTCATGCCTGAAGAAGGTTATTGGAAAAAATTTGAAACTTAAACGAGTTACCATAACTTGACGATGAAGGAAGAATCATTTTAGAGCCGAGAGAAGATTCGTAAACACGTACTAAGAGGCTGAGAACCAGAGACATTAAGGAATATCTAATCAAGTGGAAGAATCTGAGCATAGAAGATGCCACCTGGGAGGATGAAGGTTTTCTGTAGCAACATCCAGGATTATTCAATGTTGAGGACAACGTTGGTTTGAAGGGGAAGGGCATGCTACGCCCTTAACCTATTGCTTGTATTAGGATATGAGTAGCCGACTTGTGGCTTACCATATCATTTATACTTTCGATGCTTAATAGTTAGGCACGGGTGATGGCCATAACATATGAATACTATATATAGAGGATTGTGGGTAGTAGTTCATTATCATTTGAGAATTTGAGTCTTATTATAAGGTTTGGAGGTTTCCCCCTCGAAGTGGCGAAGCTATTACAATTGCATATTGAGATCATTATTCTGAAATATTGTGTTATTTGATGTTATATTGCTGCTCATAATCTGAATTATACTAATAATTTCATTACATATTTATACGATGTTGTAAACAAGTTAATGAGTTAAGGAGTCCTTAAGTGGAAAAATGGGGAAACTATCTTCTTGTGTCAAAGATATACCTTGTTACTCTAAACTTGTACTAGTAGTTTTATTTTTAGAGTTGTTCGGATATATAAATTATCTTGAGTTATACACGAATGTATGGTAATTCGGAAAGTTAATAAGGTCATGCTAAATGGGATAAAGGATCAAGAAACATTTAAATCTAACTTATCAATTATAAATCCATAATTGTAATAAGCTAATGAATTTAAATCCTTATTCTTATAACACCTCCTAGCTTAAATAAGTAAGATCCCTAGTTGTGTGGTTTTCATATCTAGTATGCTCGGTATTATCTTCGTGAATCGACAATCGGGAATGACATAGTTATAAATTATTCTGGTGGGTGTTGTTTCCCCCATTTATTTGATTGTTGGGTGTGCATTATGGATAATTCATGCTTCTAGGGTAGTGTCCTTAGAAAACCAACTTATTTCATAATTTCAAAAATAACCCTCTTGAGTACGACTACTGTTGATTGGGAAAGACCAAAAAATAACTTAATGATGTCATCTTAAGAGTTGGGGTCATTAATAAATCTGATACCCAACTTATTTATCATTTGGTTCTATGGATCATTACTCTAAGATAATTGTGAACCATAATAACTTTGAGTG
Organism: Taxus wallichiana var. yunnanensis; assembly: GCA_018340775.1. Lineage (NCBI taxonomy): Eukaryota > Viridiplantae > Streptophyta > Pinopsida > Cupressales > Taxaceae > Taxus > Taxus wallichiana. The sequence goes on along the minus strand of CM031238.1, from coordinate 231,079,573 downwards.
GTGGTTGGATTGTAGGATTGTAACCTCTTTTAGTGTGCTAGGAGAAGAGTGTTGTTAGGTCATTCTTTTGTATGGTTAATCCTTCTTGTGGTGAGTAATTGAATACCCCCCTCCCTTTTTATAAAAAAATTAATCAAGAAACTGACATTTTATAGATGATCCTAATTCAGGGAGTTATATCTTAAGCTAAATGTTCAATAGTATAAAAGAAAATAAATCTAGCTTTATGAGAAGGATTGTATGAATCATAACATGAGACTTCTAGAACTTAAGTTAAGAATTGAAATATGATTATAGAAAATACGTAATCCTAAATATTACACCGTGGGAAGACCCTAACTGTAAGTGTGTATTGTGGTTGGACTATTATGTTGTGCCTTGTCAAAAAGAAAAGTGAATTGGTCATGATGGGTGTCATATGTTCCCTTGTTTCCTATGTGGGTCAATGTTGTGTCAAGCTTATCATGAGTTGTGTGTAGTCCTTTGAGACCACCTGTGGTGTCGTATAAACTTCAAGAAAGTAAAAAAAAAAGTTATCGATATTTTTGTGTTGTTTTTGTGTGTGTTTTTAGTGGACCTTACACTTGGTATCAGAGTGGAGGTTCATGCTCTTGAACCTTTGGGACAGAGTGGAGATGCGGTGTTTTTGCATGGTGGTGGTGGAGATTGGAAGAGTAATGTGATATAAACATGATGTGAACTATGTCATAATTGTGATATTGTGAATGCACATGTTGTGTATGTCACTTAGTGCATAACTGTTGGCATGTTGATGTGCTGGAGATGAGAGTAACCTCTCTCCTTTTTGTGGATTCAATGAGGAATTCGTGTGTGATGAAATGTCTTGTTGTGTGTGAAAGTAATGTATTGTGGATTACGGAGTGTTAGAGACTTTTGGAATTTGTGATGTGTAGGTGTGCTAATGTGTTGTATGGCAAGGTTGGTGTATAGTGAACTAAATTGCATAGTGATGTCATCATCGTGTTGTGAAGAAACATGTATATCACCATGTTGTATTGCAATTGACTGTATGTTGTAATTGTGCTCATCATAAGTATAATTCATGTAATATGTGATGGTTCATGTCGTGATTTAGGGGCATATGATGAATGTATGATCTATATTGTGTAGTGTTGCACTTTGGGTGCAGTATGTGGTAATGTGATGTGTTGTAAACCGTGAATGTAATGTATGTGATATACCCTATATTTGTACCATGTGTAAGACGCTATGGTTAATTTGTGTGAACCACCATCATGTTAGTGATGTAGTTACGTGTTATGTTGTGAACCTTACACTAATGAACCCTAAGGGAAATTAGAAAAAGTGTATGTTTGGAGTGAGGAAATGTGTACCATGGACCAGTAACTTGAGCCGACCTTAGGCTCAGTAGATGATGAAATGTACTCCTTTTTATATCTCCCTATGTGTTTATCGTGTGGATTCAACCTAAGTGTAGTTATGACTATGTTTAGCCTTGTCGAAGTGGTAGAGGGATTATTTAGATGGAGATGATGACAGTTGTATTATTGATATGTTACTTTGCGAGATGAGGCTCGATGTTATGAGTGCCAACAACTCGTTGAGTACCCCTTTGGTGTTCGTATAAGGCCACAGAGCCATTATAATGTATTATTAATATATATGTATTTTATTTGTAAATTGAAATTTTTCTCTTCTTTTACAAGGACCAACAATTTTCTTGATTGATATGTTTTTATATTTTGGGCATTTTCATTGGTTGTTGTACTAACATGCAGATTTTTGCACTAACTATGGCTACTTGGCCATTTTTTTCTTATATTTGGATCTTCTTTTAAATTTAAAATTTTACAGCCTAGCCCAAGGCTTGGATGTTTGCCACTTGGCATTTGAAATAGATTGTTATGTTGGTTCTATTGTCATAATGTGTGGAATAGGGTCATGGGATGCACCATGGAATGGTTAAACCTATGGACCCGCTTCATTGATATGGGGTATGCCCGATGAGTTCTGAGATAACTAGCAGGGTTTCGAACCACGAGTTATTATGTCACTTGGGTTAGGGGTGTCTGGACTCTATGTGCCTAGGGCCATAGGGTGACCGACCTCTTTGGGGAGAAAAAAGGAAAATTTATCTTTATATTACTACTTAAGGGAGGCATAAGAGACTTGAGGGAGGCATAAGATATTTGTGTGTGTGTGATTTATGCTTCAAGAGGTATATAGAGTTGTTGTGATGTTTTAGGAGTGGTGTTATGATGTATGTGTACTCATGTGAGTTGGATATGTTTTGTGATGTTGTGGATATGGTTTTGATTCCCTTGTTGACACTATGTATCTACAACTATTGTTCTGAGTTGTGTGAAATCTTCATCTGTGAATTTGTGGGGAATTTTAGGTTGTTATAGTACACTTATGTCTGAGTATTTTTGTGTCAATCATCTATGTGTGGTGCATAATCTATTATGTGGACTTTGTATGTTCTCTTCCATGGTTTGGTTAATCTCTTGTGGTGTTGTATGGTCATGAAAGTATGTAAAATTATGTCTGTGAATCTTTAGTGTTGCGTATGACCCTGGTATGGTATTGTGATAGCACTTCCTATTGGGCACCCACAAGAATGAATAAACTAAAGTTTTTCGATAATGAAATATTAAGGCTTGAGTATAGGAATAATGTAAATGAAAAGAGATTAATTAAATAATGAAATAAAGGAGAACTTATAATATTCACAGAACATTGAAATTTAAATAAATGGATAAATGTTTGGGGTTTTCCTAGGGTTATGCTTTAATGACAGAAATTTTAACCATAGGAAGAAATTTCGTCTTTATCGTTCCTTCGTTGCTTACCCCTTTCGATTTCTTAGGTGTTAAATCGCATCAAGGACGATGCTTTCTTAAGGTGAGGATAATGTGATGACCCTTTTGGTGTTGAATCCCATTCTTACTACTTTGACTATTGTTGCTAAATGTTGAATGTTTTTGTGTGTTCCCTTTGATTGTTAGGTGATTACGATATTATTGCAAATTTAATTTAGCATATTTTCTTCTCGTCGTACCTTTTAGTGCCGTCGTAAATGATTTTTAGTTGTTGAGGTGTTTTGTAAAAACATTCACAAACATTCTCATTAAAAGTTTATTGTATTCCCAAATAAATGGGTTGCTTGAAGAATGCTTTATTGTTTAAAATATTTGAAGGATTATTCAAATTTTTAGAGTGTTTAGGGCATCTTTTATTAAGGTACCTAATATTATTTAAGATAAGTTTAATTATATTAATCATCCACCTAAACTATGATGATGATTTATTAAAAGTATACTATCTCTAAAACTAACTTTAAAACTAACTAACGATGCATTGACCTAGCATAAGACTTAATCCTTTTAGCAACTATGGTTAAGATTGGCATGTGTGGAAAGGTGGAGTCAAGATTTTTTTGGTGTTGCCAATCCTTTGGAGGGACTGCCAAATTTAATGGTGAATTTATTTGATCCAACCACCGACTATGCACACTCTAAAAGGCACCTGTTTCATTAATTTTCTTATTGGACGCACTTGTTTTATTCCTTTCAGCATTGAATTCTTTGGTGAATATTATTTATTCACTGGAAATTGGGTATGTGGGGTTGCTTGCCACTTGCCTTCTTTATTGTTTTAATTATGACATGGTTTGGCATATGCTTGGTTGGAATGAAATGATAAAACTAGACACATGAGAATTTGTGGAGGATTGTAGATTGGAGTTTGTGGAAAAGGTGTTGAAACTCCCAAGTAAATGCAATTCACAGGTTTTGAGTTCTGCCCTTGCCACATACCCCCTACCTATGCCAAAACGTGGTCGTGAAAAAGTATGGGCATCTAACAAGCAAAAAGGAAAGAGAAAGGTTTCAGGTCATAGGTGTATCGTGGGCCTTGTCGTGCATGTGCAACGTTTGGAAGCATATACTAGGCATGATAAGATACCATCTCAATAATTGCTAAGCTTTAAAAATCTCCTGAAATGAATCATTTGTCTTTCTTGAATTGGATTTTTGAGTGGGATTTGTCTATTGTGTACAATCATTTGTTTACTTTGCTAGTTGTTCATTGATTATCCTCAGGTTTTGGGTTTTTACGGGTTCTTTGTGGATGCATACTTTTATGAGAAATATCTTTCTAGGTAAATTTTTCCTTGAAGATTTATTATGGGTTTAGTCGCCTTACTGGGAAACCTATGTTTTCCCTTGTAATTTCTTGTTATAACAATAAAATTGTAAAATGTTAATGGTGGATGGCTTGGATTTGTCTGTGTCTGGTTGAAATGTTTGGAAATTGTAAGTTTATTTTGTATAAGCAAATCAATGGCTTGTTGTGGGCTTGTATGTGGGTTCAAAAAGATATAGTGTTCGTTGACTATTTCTGTGATATGTTGTAATTAAATAATACCGGTTTACTTGAGGTTTTGTGGTGGTAAAAATCATGTATCCTAGTATTCACTATGACTATTCATTTTCATAAAAATTGTCTAGTCACATTTTGTTTAACCATGGCTTTATAGTAACCATATAATTTTGTTGTACTCCTATACTAATCCCCGATTAAAGCAAGGCTATAACTATAGCATTGTCTCATGAGCACCATGATGATATAATTTTATAGTTCAACCTTCCCAAGTCGCCTCTTATCTTGTGTAAGGTAGGTGGTTTCCTTAAACCCCTTACGGGTTACCATTTCCATTTATGGGTATGTTGAGAAAATTTTACATGGGTTTTTGCTAACCTTGCTCTAGCAAGTAGACATTGGTTCGAGCCTTGATCTAGTTTGGGAAGACTATTGTTTTATTGGGGCACTTATCCACCCTTTTGGGTAATGAAAGCGAAATATGTAATGATGGTTGTTTCATTGGTGTTTCCAAACATTGAGTAGTGAGTTTAGTCGAGGTCTATTGGATCTCCATGTTCTTATTTCGTGTGGACTAATTAAGTTATCCTACTAATATTCAAAGCCATCCTGCATATTTACAAAACAATATGAGTGGTTTGATACGGTGATTATATTAAAGAATGGAGTAAAGTACCGAGGCTATTAGTGCTTGGTTACTTAGAATATGCATCTTGAATATTGCTATAGAAATGAATATGATGCAAGATATATATAATTACCTGATGATCATCGGTATAGGTTCAAGAATTTTAAGGTTTTCTGAAGGGACACATCAACTGTTCCTTATAGAACTTTGAACCTTAACTAAGTATAGTCACTAAGAATCAAATATACATATGTACATTTATGTATAATAGTCATTTATTTTAGAACTACCTTGGCTTATTCTAATATGGGATGATTGTTGGAATTTTTTTATTAAGATTGTTAATTCCATTTGGTGATATATATATATATATATATATATATATATATATATATATATATATATATATATATATATTGTCACACCCACAAATTCGACGTTCTAAAACCACATTAATCCTTAAACAATTAATTAATTCCAAGGGTGTCAAACCCTAATATACATTTAATTAATTCCTACCAACATTTACTACACTACAAAGGATGGACCAGGTCTAGGTTAAATAATTAAATATTCTTAATTCATTTCTAAGGTCAAATTAATTACAATCTACTAGGAAGGTGCCATAAATAAATTTACTTGGTTAAATGTTTTTCCCCCTCTTAGATTAACCTTCAAACCCATATTTATTTAACCCTTTTCCTTAGTTACCTTAATTCTCTTAAACTATTTTCCTTAAAGTCCATTTAAATAATTACTAAACATACTAGGAACTAAATAAAAACTTAACATATAAGGGTATTAAATGGCCCCATTCACCCATTTACACATACCTTTAAATTTTCTTAAAAACCATAATATTTATTCTTACCTAACAATTATAGGGTTGATTCTTAACCCTTGGATCAAATCAATTATGGCCACTAGATCTTAGGGTTCCATACTAACCCTAACTATCCTTATGGAATTTTATTAAACCTTTTTCTTTTCCCTAGCCTCCTCATTTGGTCACTTTTCTTTTGTTTAATTTGCAAGTTGGAGAAATGGAAGCCATGGGAGCAAGGAAGGAAGAATCATGGAGGAATTCACAAAATCAAGCTTAGTTTAGTTTAGGTTATGGATTTATTATTGTATTGTTTTTCATTTGAATATTTTAAGGGGGTCTCCACTCCAAATCTGGAGTTGTGATTTAGTTAATTAATATTTTTCTTCTAATTGGGAAAAAACCCTACTTCTTTTTAAATCCATGAGATTGAATGCTTTTAAACACCCATTTGAAGATTTAAGGGGTCTCCACTCCAAATCTGGAGTTGTGATTTAGTTAATTATTTTTTTTTCTATTTGGGCAAAAACCCTACTTCATTTTAAATCCATGAGATTGAATGATTTTAAATACCCATTTGAAGATTTACAAGTTTAGAACAATGAATTTATGCCCTTATGGCTTGCTGGTGATTTCCTCTACAAATTTACAGGCTTAAATTTTTAATGAAAATAAGTTTAAAATTACATAGACCCGGATTTGTATTTTTTACGCCATCGGTGATGAAACCACCGCCTAAAAAGCAAGCAGAGGTCATGGGACCTCTGCCCTACTGGGTGACAATTCAAAACGCCACCTTACCTAAGAGATAATTTAGAGACCGCCGCTATGCACAAGGTGGCGGTCGTATTCTTTGAAAATAGAACCAACAATTCCGCAACTTTTCCAAAAACAAGTTATATAGAATGTGTTATACGGTTTACCCTTAGTTGAATTTACGTTCCTAAAGTGTTTAGTTAAATATTTTAACCATTTATTCATTCCATGCCTAAAATTACTAAATTTAAATATTTTCTATTTCCATAGTAACAAGAAAACAACTACAAGATCATTTTCATTTTCTTTCAACAAATTTTCTTTCAAGTTCAAGAGTAAGAAAGAAGCTTAATCTATTCCTAATATTATTGTTTTCCTTTCCTCAACAAAATGCAATTTTTCAACACAATAACTCATTATACTTTAGAGCATCTTTACATTTCCACTATAACCATTTATTTGAGTAAGCACAAGCAAGATATTATGCATTTAAGACTTACTAAGAAAACATTCTCAAAGGTTTACATCTTCTAAGTTCTTCGTTCATTTTTACAAAAATACAAACACTTACAATAACAATGAACTTTCCTTTTTATTTTGAGCATGACTCATTCTCTTACAATGCAAAGAGTTTCCTTTTCAACAATGTATTATAACTTAATGAACAAAATATATAATACAACTTTTCTTTCAAATACAATACTACTAGTCTTCCACCTAAGTGGGAATTACAAAAAGGGTTTTCTCACAAAGAAGGATTTCTTAGTCTTCTACAAGTGCTCCAAGTCCCAAATCTTCAACAAGAGATCCACCATGTCTTCACTTGATCACAACAAAAAAATGGGGAGAGACAACACTCTCCACCCAACCAATAATCCAATGAGGAGAAGAAGCTATCCTCCTCATTAGCCCCGAGCCCCAACCAAAATGCAATAAAAGATGGATCCAACTCATAACAACTAAAAAAATCTTCCACATCACAAAACAATGTTCACAATAATTTGAAACACATTCAACACAAGATACAATCACAAGAATACAACTTATCAAAATACATAAGGCTTGAAAATGCAAGCCAATGGAGCAATGATGATATGGGGAGATCACTTATGCCTATCAATGGGATTAGGTTCCCAACTTAAAATCCTCCAAAAATACATCTCAAAACCCCTAAAAAACTCTTATGCCTCCGTCAAGATACTCTTATGCCTCCCACATTCTCTTACTCCTCCCTACAATCTCTTACGCCTCCCTCATAAGAACCAAGTAAGAAATGCAAGCATTTTCTTATCCAAGGTGGGGAACCCAACCCAACTCCCTCCCAAAACATGAAATAAACTCTTATGCCTCCCTACATATAAAATCCCTATATCCTTATCCTACACCATACTTAGGAATTCTACCCAAGAACCCAACAAGCATACCAAAACATTCAACAACATACAAATATACACATATAAGAGAAAACAAATAAAATAAGGGTATAGTTCCTACCTTTCCATGGTATAACTTGATCAATGGATCACCCTCCAAGCTCCTTCAAGATCAATCCAACTCCAACAAGCTCCAAACTCAACAAGCACTCAAAACTCTCCAACTCCAAAATTACAAGAGCACAAATGAAATGAAGTAACCCCAAACAAATAATTAAACTTGCATATATAGAAAAAATAAAGTGGAGGGTGAGTTAGTTCCATGTAGGATGCCACATAACTTATCCTAAACTACATATCAAAGTCAAACCTCAACCCCAATGTACAATAAATTGGTGGTTGAGAGGAATGACAAGCCTCTTACACACACAATCCAAACCCACACCCCTACGGACAAAATTTAAATCCCATGTAAGAAAAGTGCAATTAATGTCACTTGTCTTACCAAACACATAATGGGGTCTATGTTTGACCCCCAATCCATAGGTAGGGTTGGTATAAGAATTTAATAGGGGTGTGACAATCTTAGATTGTCCCACAAGCCTCAAAAATAACCCTTAAGCCCAAATTCGAAATTCCAAGGTAAGGTAGAGTGTACAAAACTCAAAGTAACATATACTCAATCAAAATCAGATAGTCCAAAATGCCAACAACTCTAATAAATGAATCTATTTTTCACATCCCCATATAGCTTAATAACATGATTAAATTACTTAATAAAGGCACATTAATCAACAATGATTAAATAAATTACATCACAATTAAATCACATACTCTACAATAAATAAAATAAAAAGGGAAATAATTACACACATGCCCATGGTCACAATTAGAGGTCATCCCCCATGGGGACCCCTAACAAAATAAAACAAACAAAACAACAACATTACACAAGTTGTCATGGTGACCTTTGTTGTATCCATCTAGTATTCTGTTGTGGTTGGTCTCCAATCCCCTTTTGATTGTTGTGATATAATTACCTGCAAAATCACACAATACCTCCTTCGCCTCGTGGCCGCATAAAAACATCAAAGATAAAATATACACACACAAATCAATAATCATCCTCATATAGTTAAATCATCATCTCAACTAAACAATGTTATCATTTGTCTAAAATTCCAACAACATCTCAATTCTATCTTTTATCAATATCAACAAGATCACAAGATTAGTTCAAATGCTAAATCCTACTCAACACGATGAGAATTCGAATGTTAGTAATATATGTCAACAACACAAAATCATCATCAATATAACATATCTCTCAACATCTCTAACAAGCCATACAAATCAAACTATGAATAAAAGTCCATCAATAGTCACAATATCTCTATCATATAATGTCATGCTAAACCAAAATAATACAATAATATCCATGTCTATAGTCATTAGTAATAAAAAACAACATATAATAAGTGTCGAAGAGGAGTGGGCACTATATATATATATATATCTTGTTGATTTATGATGGAAATTGTTGTTAAGATAGTTAAGGCATTTGGTAGTACATATAAATGCAAATATAAGAGTGGCATTGAGTATGGTAACGATGGTTACTTTAAAAGAACTTGTGACGAGAAAGTTGTGATCCTCTTATATGCATTGAAATTATATATTAAATAAGGAGGATTATGAATCTAAAGTTGTATGAAACTTGGATTGATGTTTATAATACTAACTTGTATGAAGGACTTAGTAGTGTTGAGACTTGTCATTTTAGAGTCAATGATAACTGGTACATATGACTTCTCTAAGAAAATATAGATTGATGGTTTGAGTATTAGATTTCAATCATATAATATATATGATTACATGATTGAAATCCCAATACACTCGACATTTTATTTCTAACTTATAAGGTCTATGGTCCTACTTGATTGGTTGTTAAAATTTTGTTGTTTAGAGACATTGTTCATAACTGAAGCATATGACTTCCTTCTTAGTTGGCATGGTGGAAATTTTATTTTTACTTAAGAATTTGTTAGTGTTTAGATCTTAGATCCATTTCTTGAAATAGAAGGTTTCCTTTCATGATATTGTTAAATAGTAACATATTGATTTAATGTGTTGTTCTTATCATGCTCGGTTCTCGTGAGATGACTCAAAGGCTAATAAATGTGTTGATGGATTTCATGAGTAGAAAAATGGAAAGACTTGTAGAAATTTACATTAGTGTTGCTAATGAAGATCTTCTTCTCATATGGTTAAATACGTCGAAAAACTAGATGGAATAGTTTTTTTTGGGAGAGTTGGAAGGGCACAATTTGTACTTGTGGAGTAATGTTGTCATAACTAACTGAATCTAAAACTTGTAAAATATTATTGAGAATGATATAGAATGATCACAACATTGTTATGTGTATCTTATTGTATAATTGCAATCTTGAAAATAGTTTAGCCTTGCTTGACCAATATTGTTTACCTATTTGTTCCAAGTCAAGTACATTAGAATCTCTTTGTCACCTTTGGATTGTGCGTTGTGTTGGATAGGGAACGATGTATCTATGGCTAGTTATCATAAAGTATAATGGTAAGAAAACTAAGTTCTAACTTGAATTAGTAAATCTTACTTGATTTTGACAATAATATAATGCTATGTACGACAGAATGTTATTCCAATACTTATAATGGTTTTCAATATATATGTATATATACACGGTGTTGTAAGGAATCCTTAAGTGGAAAAAGGGGAAACTATCTTCTTGTGTCAGAGATATACCTTGTTACTCTCAACCTATACTGGTAGTTTTATCTTTAGAGTTGTTGGGATATATAAATTATCTTAAGTTGTAAACGAATGTATGGTAATTTGGAAAGTTAATGAGGTCATGCTAAATGGGATAAAGGATCAAGAAACCTTTAAATCTAACTTATCAATTATAAATCCATAATTGTAATTAGTTAACGAATTTAAATCCTTATGCTTATAACACCTCCTAGCTTAAATAAGTAAGATCCCTAGTTGTGTGGTTGTCATAGCCGGTATGCTTGGTATTATCGCCATGAACCCAACAATCAGGAATGACATAGTTATACCTTATCTTGGTGGATGTTGTTTCATCTATTTAATTGATTGTTGGGTGTGCATTATGGATAATGCCTTCTTCTAGGGTAGTGTCCTTAGAAAACCAACTTCTTTCTTAATGTAAAAACCCTCTTGGTCCGACCACCTGTTGATTGGTAAGACCGCCAACTAACCTTGTATGTCATCTTAAGAGTTGGGGTCATTAATAAATCTGATACCCAACTTATTTATCATTTGTTTCTATGGATCATTTTTCTAAGATAAATGTGAACCATAATAACTTCGAGTGATGATTAGATTTTAGGATTGTAAACTCTTTTAGTGTCTTTAGAGAAGAGTGTTGTTAGGTTGTTCTTTTGTATGGTTAATCCTTCTTGTGGTGAGTAATTGTATACCCCCTTTTTATAAAAAAAAAATTAATCAAGAAACTGACATTTTATAGATGATCCTAATTCGGGTGTTATATCGTAAGCTAAATATTGAATAGTATAAAAGAAAAGAAATATAGCTTTATGAGAAGGGTTGTATGGATCATAATATGAGACTTCTAAAACTTAAGTTAAGAATTGAAATATTATTATAGTAAATACGTAATTGTAAAGATTACACCATGGGAAGACCCTAACTATAAGTGTGTACTATGGTTGGACCATTATGTTGGTCTTGTCACAAAAAGAAAAGTGAATTGGTCGTGATGGGTGTCGTATGTTTCCTTGTTACCTATGTGGGTCAATGTTGTGTCAAGCTTATCGTGATTTGTGTGTAGTCCTTTGAGACCACTTGTGGTGTCATATAAACTTCAAGCAAGTAAAAAAAAATTATCCGATATTTTCGTGTGCGTCATTGTGTGTGTTTTTAGTGGGCGTTACAATTGATACCATGTCACTTCGTAAATCCTTGACCCTACCTTTCTTTAAATATTTATCAACTTCACCAATTTATTTTTACTTTACTTTGTGTAGCCAAGGAAAACCAATAAGCAACTTCATCGCTAGGGTTTAATTTACAAGGTCTTTGTAATTATTATTATTTTCAATAGTTGTCACATTTGATTGCCTCGCACTTATTAGTAGATTTTTCTACTAGACATTTAATTTTTTAAACTAGTAGTTAAGCAACAATATTTGTTTATTTCATTAATATTTATGAGAGTATTTGAAATTATGAAAAGTCAATAGAGTTTTGAGTCGATTTGTGACCTAAATTTTTAAGCCATCAAATCATCCAACTCATAACATCTAATTTTATCGATATTAAAATTATTATTATATTAATAATTTAAGAATTTACAATAAATAAAATTATTTGTTTAAAAGAAATATATATTTAGTTTTTAATCATTAATAATTAATTGTGTTTATATTATTTTTCAAAATAAATATTGAATAGTTGGCCCATCTATTTATATTTAATAATTTTACATTTAAATTAAAATAATTTAATATGTTAAATTAATTTAAATTAATTTTTTTAATAATTATTTATATATTATTAATAATATTTTTAAAAAAATTGTCATGCCAATCACTTTTATCAATCCCCGAAACTCAACAATATGATTTCAATAGCTTTTATTGAGCTTTATCAATTTGTAAAAACAATTAGTTTGAACTTTTATTTAAGGACTTCCTTTTAAGTAAAGTAAATTGGGTTCTATCAAACATTAACTCATACTAACTAAATGAATGAGTTTAATTTTACCCCTTTAAAGATCTCTATCATTAAACAATATGTTCTTTTTAATTTAATTTTTATTTCTCTTTAATAAAATTATATATTAGAAAATAAGCTTATGAAAAGATATACCATAATATAAAAATTCAAATGTCATAAAAAGAATTTTAAAATGATTTTCACAATAATAGTCTTGTTCTATAATAAATATATTAATTATCATTAATATACAATTTTTTCTAATATTTTCACTAATAATTACAAGAAAAAGGGACCCGCTTTTTACATATAAATATAAGTATTTATTGAAGGGTCGGTAACCCTTACCAAATTAAACATCTATAATATTCATGATTATATTATATTTTCAAAAGACCACCTATGAAAATAACTAATCTCATAACAAAATTAGTTTTTATACTTAAATGCCCCCGACTTTATAAAATTAAAACACCATGTCGATTTGTATATTTAGATTCCCATTTGATCTTCAATATATAATAAAGTTCAATTTATTAATTTTTTAAAAATGTAACTAAGAAAGATTAAAGTATGATTTGGTTCCCTAAAAGATGCCATAACATAACATGTCTTAATTTTATACGGGAAAGATATTGTAGTCGTGGTGATTATATTTATATGTTTTATAGATTTTGTTGTCCAACAACATTATGAGGAGTTGACGATACATAGGTTATTATTTCATAGATATTTATAAATAGAAAGACATATTTTGTCACAACATTTAATATATAATTACAAGAAAGGTATTTATTAAATGAATTTGTGTGTTTTGTTTGTAACATGGGTAAGGAAATTGAGCGAATGCAATTGGCGAGAAGACAACGTTCATGTATGGTGGATTTTGCGTCGTCCACTTGGCATGGTTGCAAGCAATGTGTCGATTTTCATGGTCGAGTGTATTGTGTATGCATGAAGGATTGCGTCTCGAAGGAAGATTTAATGTGGCACAAGTTTATTTGGATTTTTCTTGGTTTCAAACAGAGAGCTATCTAAAAATATATATTTTTACGATGGAGAAGATGGTTCAACTATAGAGGTGTGTGTAGCATGTCGCATGAAAAAAATAGGAAAGACGTGAATTTGTTGCCTTAGGAATTTAGAATGAAGGTTTTTGCAGAAAACTTTGAGTGTCGCGCAAAGGCGGCATCTAGGACATCGAAGAGGAGAGTCTCGCAACGGAATTTAATACATTTGGTTATGATTCGGGTTGTTAAGGGAGGATTTAATTTTAGTCTTGTAGAGAAGAGAATTTTGGGGGTTGTACATGAGGTGAAGGATGAAGATAATATTAAGCGGGATTTGAGTATTGATGTCATGGGAGGAAGAAAGATGAAGGTGAAGTGGAGAAAATCTTTGAGGAATCACTAATTTCAGGCTTTTACAATGTCCGATTTAATGTTTCAAAGTTGGGGTTCATTCTTAAACCCTCGTTCATAAGTTGTTTTTGGTCTTTCAATTTATCAAAAGAATCGAATTTTGGGCTCAATCCTTAACTTTTTCAATCTGTAAGATTGGCTTAATCTATAATTCTAGTCTAACTTATTGATTAATTATTTATTTTATGTTCAATCTATATTTTGGGTTATGTTGGTGCTCAATCGATCTCGCCCCATTTGCTCTAAAAATTCTTCAATCTGTGGGCTTTGTCTTATTTTCTATTTCCCCGAATGGATGCATGAAAGGTTTTATTCATTTGTATGCTATCAAGATCCTTCTCCATGGGTGTGGATCCCATTTGGGCCTTGTATCATTTCCAAATTCTTTTTCCTTAAAGAAAGATTCAAGTCTGGGTGCAAATGGTGAAGTTCCCCTACATTTTACTATTCGACGGGCGTGTTTTTCCTGTCAAAATTTATCTCTAACAAATGCAAATACATGTTCATTCTTGATTGTATGCGGGTCAGTGGGGCATTTTGAAACTTTAATGCCCACTTAAACTCAAAGTTTGTCCACGTGGAGGGTCGATGCTCATTTGAGGATTCGTCTCTTGGTTTGACGTTTGGAGTTGTACTAGGGAGACACGTGGAGGTTTCCGCTGGCCTTGCCAAGACTTTGACATTTTTTTCATGCGGTCGGTGCAGATTTGTTGGACCATGGACACGTGGAGGGCCAACGCTCATTTGAGGATCCGCCTCTGAGTCCTACCTTAGTTGATTGCACTAGGGAGACACGTGGAGGCTTCGTTGGCTCCTCTCTATACTTAAAATTTTCAAGAAACTTTCTAAGGCCTGGGACACGTGAAGGGCCCGCGCTTGGTTGGGGACCTGCCCCTCTACTTTAATTTTGAAAGAGCGCCAAGGGACACTTGGAATTTTTGTTGAATCCGCCCAAACTTAGATTTTTCAATGGTCAAGAATCTTTCTTAGACCCTAGACACGGGCGCCTTCCACTAGTCCCTAAAATTCTTTCAATAACTATGTCGGGCTGAGACACATGGTGAGCCGGCGCTTGTTTAGGGTCTCGCTTTTGGGCACCATATAAAAAGTGCGCCAGTGAGACACGTGGAGGCTTCCACTAGCTCCTTTTATACTGAGACTTTTCAAATGGCAAAAGGCAATTTTCTTGGATCTAAGGCACGTGGAAGGTCTGCGCTTGTTTGGAAACTTGCCTCTGCACTTCACCTTTGCAGTTGCACCTAGGAAACACATGGACGACTCTAATCTAAAGTTGAGAAAGGGTAGAATCAACGGTTTTGTGCATTGCATCTGATTTTTCCACTATTTTTGCTCCAAGAGTCTTGGAGATGCGAATATGCATTGTTTTTCATCGTTTTTGATGAAATTCCTTGTCTTTTTTGTATACAAAGTGTAATTGAATGGATTTAGAGCTTGATTTTGCGAGTCCAAGGATTGTAAAGGTTGATATCTTGAAGTCGGAATTACTCGGGCATTTGCAAAACGTGAATTACTTGATAAGTGGATGCATTGCAGAGTTGCAGAGGAAAGAATGGGAAAAGGATGAAATGATGGAGGTTACAGGTGCAAAGGATGAAAAATGTGTTGCCAGAGGAGATGACTGGGTGCCCAGTTAAAACAATGATGGAAATATTTACAATGATTCACCTTTTTGAACAACTAGAATTTTTTTGTTGTAAGTGTATTAAACACCATTTTCTGAGAAACCTGATTAGTTCTTGATTTTTCCACTAGGGAGCTTCGGGTGTAACTTTGTTAAAAATCACTTTCTGAGACAAATTGGTAACAAGAAAAGGATTCCTCAAATATTATTCTTTTGGGGGAAATTTGGGATGAGTGAGTGAGTGAATTATATAAATGCAATGAGGATACTCTTGTAAATGGTCGGGGTTAAATTCTTAAGAGAAAATTTGAGAAATCCCATCTTCCTAAGAGACCATATGAGAAACATGTTAATCTCTTATGTTTTAGATTTAATCATGTCAAGTTGGTTGCAAGTGTACAACCATTGACAAGCTCTGAGATTGTTCAAAGAAACTTTCCTCTGCTAATGAATCTAATCAACTTCGAATTAATCTATGTCAATCTTGGGAAAATTTGTCTGCTTTATTTCAAAATGTCTGCAAGTAGTTTTTCTTGTTCCTATTGCAATTTTGTGTTAGAATCCTCCGAATCACACAGGTGTTGTCCCCTGTGATAGTTTAGTGGCATTTGTAATTTCATTATGAGAAGAGCCTTCATCTTGTAATGAGATAAACAATTTAAAATCATTTTACTATCATTTTGTTGATAAAGATTGTCTGTAAGCCTTTGAGTGTATCTTAGGCATGAGGAACCAAGGGTCTTTGATGTTTAATTGAGTCTTTAGCTCGAGCCTTCATGTTAAATTCTTGGAGATTGTGTGAAACCGTGTAAATCTAGGCCTCCATTGATGCACACCTTCTAGTTGAAGGAATATTTTAGCTATTCTGAAGCATTATGTCATTTAGTTTTCCAATTGTTGTGAAGGTTCTCAAAGATCTGTCAAGTTTATCCTACTTAATCTCCTACAAAAATTATTCAAAAACAATGAATCCTACCTGAACTACCCCTGTTTTCCTGTATGTCCACTAATGAATAAATTCTACTGCCAAAATATGTAGAAGCAATCAGGATTCCATAATGTCTTTGGTAACGTTAACCCTATTTAGAAAATATCACCATTCTTTAGAAGTGACAAATTGTGAGAGTTAAATTGTGGTGCATTGATCATATTTTCTCAAAGTTTCCTTTCAAATTTATGTAAAGAAGGATATCTTCATTCTCCTTCACCAACAGAGATTGGAAAACAAGTCCTCTCACCATGGTCAAAAGGCATAGCCTAAAGAAGTGAGGATAGATCAAATCCTTTTTATATGATGCTATCCATTTCTCTAGCGCTTTGAGTGACAAAGAGCCAATAGAATCCCTTCCCGGCTTCTAAAACAACTTATGATACATTTGTCTATGAGTATCTTGTTGAATCTGTGATGTTTCTTGGTTTCAAGGGAGAATCAATTTGGGTACCAACACCTTAATGGCGCCATTGCTAAGGATTATTTGAGCTCTGGGACCTATATGGTGGCAACATCACCTTAATGGCACTGTTGTCAAGGATTATTTGAGCTCGGGATGTATTTGTGCAACAAAAACACCTTAATGGCGCCATTGCCTGGGGAACTTCAAAGGAATTCTTATATTCGGCCCTGGTAATAATTCTTACATGATCTAAGTGATAATACATTGTTGAAACATCATCCGTGTCCAAATCTGTAAGATTTGTGAAGTTACAAGTTATGTGTGCATTATTTCCAGATTCTGTTGGTTTTTTACACTAAGTTTACATCATCAATGTTACGTATGGGTAAAGGAAGGTCAGATCTGTGAAGCTTTCCATGAATTTAGTGTTGATAAACATTTGACAGATCAATTTTAGTGCATTTTCACAACTAAGGTGAAAATCCTTAGTGGCGACTCCGTGTTGAATTAATTTTTTATAAATGTCAGTGTCTTAACCTATGTCAATTGAAATTTATCACTAATCTTTGCAAATCTGGAAGGAAGAAGATATTTCTTCATTAAAGACCCTACTAGAAGGTTGTTTCAAGCTGGGAAAGACAAATTTTGAAGGAAGAATAATCATGAAAGTTGTTAGAGATTAGAAATCAAGAAAAGAGTTATCAATTGTGGAAACTGATCAGCCTGTCATTAAAGATTGCCATACTTCCTCAAGTTCTTATGAATCAGGTAGTATTTTTTAGATCTGAATTCTCCAACTGGAGAGGGTCCTTTTGTATTTGAAAATTTGCGTCTCATTTTGTCCTTGTGTTCTCCAAAGCTGATAGGATCTTCCAAGAAACAGAGTTTTTAGAGAACATTCATTTTGAGAATTGTATTCTTGTGCCCCATAGACCCCTCACTCCTCATCATTTCATTTCTCCTGTAAGATCAACTCCCCAAAACAATATGGCTCAGCCCCCACCCAGACCTCCATTTTTTATGAACACTTTTGGTCCTATAGATTTCAGAGGTATGGCTGGATATCCAAATGTTGTGCCCCAAGATATTAGAAATAGACTACCTAAATTTCAAGGAAATAATGTTATTACTGGGGATCAACACTTAAAGATTTTTTTCAATATGATGGAAGACTTTGAGATCAAATTTGAGGATGTGTACATAAAATTGTTTATTCATACTCTAGAGGAGGATGCACGGATGGTATAAATATTTGCCAGATAACTCCATTGATTCATGGACATAAATGAAGAATGATTTTAGATTGCAGTATGGAGATAAAACAGACCCTAGGTTTCTTTTATCAGAATTTGAAAATATTAAAAATAATCCTAATGAATCTATTCATGACTTCAATACAAGGTTCAATAAGACCTTGAATAGGCTACCTGTGATCCTGAGGCCAAGTGATGTTTCTGTTTGATAAAATACTCTGATGCTTTTGATAAGAAGGTTACCTATTATTTGAGGGATAAGAACCCAACAACATTAAGGTAGGCCTTCACCATGGCTTTGTAGATTGAAAATAACATCAAGGAAATTGGTAAACCTCCTAAGAGAGAAGGCATCAAGTTGATCAATCTAGAGAAGCCTCAGTCAAGTAAGTCTATGGATCTGGAGGAGGTTGTAAAAACTTTGGTTGGAGCTATTAAGGAAATATCCTATAAACTGGACAGGGGAAGAGAAGGGATTGGAAAAAGTTCCCAAGGTCAATATAAAGCAAAAGGTCAAGAAATATTTGTAAATCATCCTAGGGGTGATCAGAGATCTGATGACAGAGGCAAAGGACCCGTGGGATCAGGAAATAGACAGCCCCAACCTAGGGAAAACAAATTGGTGCCTAATCCTTTAGCTGTCAGAGTTGTTGTTGTTGATGAAGCTCATGAAATTGAGTGGTGTGATAGTTGTTTCTTGCCACATGCTCCATGTGATGTTGAAAAGGGAGTTGAGGAAGAAACTGATGATGATGAGACATATGATGATGCATGCATGATGGATTGCTCTACAAGTTCACAACAGGGAGAAACCTCAACTGAGCTGATGAGTGCCAGAACTGTTAAAGATTTATGGGATTGCATTCACCGAGTATTACCTCTTCCTCCCACTAATATTTTTGCAATTGATATGGTACAAGCTTTTGAATTTCCTAATATTGATTTTGAATACTTAAGGGCATTAATGATTGAGAAGTATGAATGAAGAATTCCTTAGAAGAGGAAAGAAAATTGTTAATGAATGCAGAGTGAGCCACTAAAAAGAGTATAATACCGGGAATAAATTTTTCAAAGGGGTAGGGCCTCAGGCCAAACCAAAAATTCTAGTGCTTACTAGTATCCCTAAGGAAACCCCTAAAAAATATGCTTCTGGAAAAGGCTTTGTCACCCCAAATAAAACTTGTGTTCCTCCCTATGCTCAGCGTGTGAGAAATCATGTGCCATCAAATGAATTTGTAAACCTTACTCCTAACATTGCATTACCCAAATCTTGAGTCAGATCAAGATTTCTATTCCTATTGTTGAATTTCTTAGAATCCCTAAGCATAGGAACAAAGCATTCGAATATTTGGGATTTAAAGAAGAAAAGGTCACCCAAGGTAAAAATGTAAAAAAGTGTAGAGTCTTCTCCTACCAATGCGAGTTGGAAAAACCCCAAGTACTGGAAGAACTAGGTGAGACACCTGAAGTATATTTGGGAACATCCTTGATTGAGTCTCAACTGAAGGTGGATCCATTTTTCACTACGCTATGATTATTAAGGATAAGCTATTACACAACCGTATGTTTGATTGTGAAGCATCATGTAATGTTATGCCTCTTGAGGTCATGAATGAGTTATATCTCAAAGTAATAGCAGCTTATGGGAAGTGAATCGACATGGATTCTAGAGAGGTACCGCAGTGGTGGGATGTGTTAAGGGTTTGATAGTGTAACTTGCATCCTACCTAGGCAAGAACTTATAGCTAGATGCTTTTATTGTTGATTTCCCTACCAAATGGGGAATGTTGTGATCAAGAAAATGGGCTGCTAGTGTGGGTGGAAGTGTGCAAATGGACATGTATTATGACACCATACCCATTGAGGGCAGCCTTGCGAAGTTACCTGGTGAAAATAAAATGTTATATCTCATTGAGGACCCCAATAATGCTTCTTATGAAGTATTGCATACAGACATTGATATTGATAACTCTGTGAGCTATGTTGTTTTCAAGGAGTATGAAATTGATCAATGCAAATATTTTGAGTAGGTTGATTTTCCTGGGACTTTGATGTTTGATGCAGCCTTGAGAGATGTTGAAAAACTTAACACATGCACAAAGGATAAGCCTAAAAAAATGTGGTCAGATAACAACTTGGATGGAGAAGAGAAACAATCATATGACCAGTTGTTGAAGAAGTATCGAACTCGCTTAGCATGGTCATATCGAAAATGGCGAGCACTTGAAAATTTTCATTGATTTTTTTCCCTGAATCAAGGTACTCACCATTGTACAGTGTATAGTCTTCTAGTTTCATTTTGCTTTTGTGTTTTTCTATTTTGGTTCATCCTGGTCCTTGGTGGCCATTTTTGTTGGTTTCTCAGTTTGTTCTTGGAGGTTTGCTCGTGAATCCGTTTGCCCAATGGTTTATTTTTGGCACTTGGTCTACTATTTGTTCTTGTGGCACTCGTTGGGAGTGCCCATCCCTGATTCGGAGCTGATGTTGGTGCTTAATTTGATCTCGCTCCATTTTCTCTAAAAATTCTTCAATCTCCAGGCGTTGTCGTATTTTCTATTTCCCGAATGGATGCGTGAAAGGTTTTATTCATTTGTATGTTGTTAAAGATCCTTCTCCATGGTCATGGATCACATTTGGGCCTTGTATCATTTCCAAATTCTTTGTCCTTAAAGAAATATTCAAGTCAAGGCGCAAATGGTGAAGTTCCCCTGCATCTTACTGTTTAACTAGCATGTTTTCCCTATCAAAATTTATCTCTAATGTCTACAAATACATGTTCATTCTTGATTGGATGTGGGTCGGCGGGGCATTTTGAAACTTTAATGCCCACTTTAACTCAAAGCTTGT
Source organism: Taxus wallichiana var. yunnanensis (assembly GCA_018340775.1). Taxonomy (NCBI): domain Eukaryota; kingdom Viridiplantae; phylum Streptophyta; class Pinopsida; order Cupressales; family Taxaceae; genus Taxus; species Taxus wallichiana. The sequence continues at coordinate 231,058,330 of CM031238.1, read as the reverse complement.
CCATGTGGAGGGCCGGCGCTCATTTGAGGATTCGCCTCTTGGTTTGACCTTTGGATTTGCACCAAGGAGACATGTGGAGGTTTTCGCTAGCCCTACCCAGACTTAGACATTTTTTTCATGTAACCGGTGCAACTTTGTTAGACCATGGACACGTGGAGGGCTAGTGCTCATTTGAGGATCTACCTTTGAGTCCTATCTTAGCAATTGCACTAGGGAGACACGTTGAGGCTTTCGCTAGCTCCTCTCTATAGTTAAACTTTTCAAGCAAATTTATAAGGCCTAGGACATGTGGAGGGCCCATGCCTATTTGGGGACCTACCCCGTATTTTAATTTTGAAAGAGCACCGAAGGGACACTTGGAGGTTTCCTCTGGATCCTGCCCATACTTAGACTTTTCAATAGCCAAAGAAACTTTCCCAGACCCTAGACACGTGGCACCTTTCGCTGGTCCCTAAAATTCTTTCAACAACTGTGCCTAGCTAAGACACGTGGTGCCCCCGTGCTTGTTTAGGGTCTCCACTTTTGGGAACCATATTAAAATTGCGCCAGTGAGACATGTGGAGGCTTCCCTAGCTCCTTTTATACTGAGACTTTTCAAAGGCCAAAAGGAAATTTTCTTGGGCCCAGGGCACGTGGAAGGCCCGTGCTTGTTTGGAAACTTGCCTTTGTACTTCAACATTGTAGTTGCGCTAAGCAAACACATGGATGGCTCTAATATAAAGTTGAGAAAGGAAGAATCAACAGCTACATTATGCATTGCATCTAATTTTTCATCATTTTTCTCGAAGACTACTGGAGATGCGAATATGCATTGTTTTTCATCATTTTTTGATGAAATTCCTTGTCATTTTTTTTTCTACAAAGTGCAATTGAATGGATTTAGACCTTGATTTGTGAGTCCAAGGATTGTAAAGGTTGATATCTTGAAGTTGGAATTTCTCTGGCACTTGCAAAATGGTGAATTACCAGAGAAGCTGGATGCAAAGTAGAGTTGCAGAGGAAAGAATGGGAAAAGGATGAAATGATGGAGGTTTTAGGTGCAAAGGGTGAAAAACATGTTGCTAGAGGAGATGACTAGGTGCCCCAGTTTAAAAATGATGGAAATATTTGCAATGATTCACCTTTTTGAACAACTGGATACTTTTTGTTTTAAGTCTCGTTAAACATCATTTTTCGAGAAATGGGATCAGTTCATGATTTATCCACTGGCAGCTTCTTCTGTGTAAATTTGTTAAAAATCACTTTTTGAGACAAATTCCTAACAAGCAAACGATTCCTTGAATATTATTGTTTTTGGGGGGAAAATTTGGGATGAGTGAGTGAGTGAATTGTATAAATCCAATGAGGATACTCTTGCAAATGGTCGGGGATTAAATTCTTATGAGAAAATTTGAGAAAGCCCATCTTCCGATAGACCATCTGAGAAACCTGTTAATCTCTTATGTTTTAGATTTAATCATGTCAAGTTGGTCAAATCAGAAGCTGTATAGCCATTGATAATATCGAGACTTTTCAAATAAAATTTCCCGATGATGAATCTAATCAACTTCAGAATAATCTGTGTGAATCTTGGGAAAATTTGTGTCTACTTTATTTCAAAATGTCTGAAAGTAGTTTTTCTTGTTCCTATTGAAATATTGTGTTAAAATCCCTTCGAATCACACAGGATCACATCCCTGTGATAGTTTAGTGGCATTTACAATTTCATTACGAGACGAGCCTTCATCCTGTAATGAGATAAAAAAATTAAAATCACTTTACTTTCATTTTGTTGATAAAGATTGTCTATAAGCCTTTGAGTGTATCTTAGGCATGAGGATCTAGGGGTCTTTGATGTTTAATTGAGTCTTTAGCTTAAGCCTTCGTGTTAAATTCTTGGAGATTGTGCGAAACCGTGCAAATTTGGGCCTCCATTGATGAACACCTTTTGGTTGAAGGAATATTTTAGCTATTCTTAAGCATTCTGCCATTTAGTTTTCCAATTGTTTTGAAGGTTCTCAAAGATCTAGGAAAATCAATTTTATCCTTCTTAATGCCACCAAATATTATTCAAAAAGAATGAATCCTACGTGAACTACCCCTGTTCTCCCTGTATGTCCACAAATGAATAAATTCTATTGCCAAAATATGCAGAAGAAATCAAGATTCCATAATCTCTTTAGTAACCTTAACCCTATTTAGAAAATATCACCATTCTTTTGAAGTGACAATTTGTGAGAGTTAAATTGTGGTGCATTAATCATATTTTCTCAAGGTTTCCTTTCAAATTTAAGCAAAGAAGGATATCTTCATTCTCCTTCACCAACAAAGGTTACAAAATGAGGCCTCTTACTCCCTGGTCGAAAGGCACGGCCTAAAGTAGTCGGGATACATCAAATTCTTTTTATATGGTGCTATCCATTTCTCCAAAGGCCCGAGTGACAAAGAGCAAGATGAATCCCTTCCCACCTACAAAACAACTTATGATTAAATGCTCTGTCTCTAGGTATCTAATTGAATTTGTGATGTTCTTTGGGATTCCAAGGAGAATAAATTTGGGTACCAACATGTTCCATCTATAATTTTGGGTCAATCTGTAAAGCTTGTAATTTATTTTCAATCTACATGTTGGTTCTTATTTCTAAATTGGGTTTAATCAAGAATTTAGATTCAATCAAATTTTTGAGTGTAATATATAATTTAGATTGACAAAAATATAAATGGTCATGGTCATGGAGAAGATGGTTCAGAGACACATGTTGTGAGTGGATCAACTTGCAACCTGATGACACTTAGTCCATGTGTGAGTTCAATGTTTGGGCCACGCAACCCAAAACTGAATCCCACTTCCAATTGTTACAAAAAGATCAAGTTGCAACAGAGCTGCATGTGTACATTGATACTCCTGATGCTAAAAGGGTTGCAGCTACCTATAAAGTTCAATTTCCTAAATATAAATCTCAAGGCAACCTAACCCTTCTCTTATAATCTCTATCAAATGTTTTTCATTTTTCACTGGGTTCTTGAAACCGTGTATTCCCCGTAGGTTATAGTTTCCCACATGGTTACAAACAGCAGAAGAAAGAATAGAAACTTTTTATGTATCATATGTAGAGCATTCATGTAATGCCCACTCCTCTTCGACACTTATCCACTATGATTTTATTATTGTTGATTTAAGACATTGACATTATGATTATTATATTTTGATTAACAGGTGATAGACTATATAGACATTTGGATTATTGATATGTTGTGATTCATATTTTGGATTATGATATGCTAGATGACACTAGTGGACAGTTTTATACATGTTGATTTGCATTGTTCTAATTTTATACTGACACATTATATTCATGATGCATTGCCTATGTTTGGATGTTCGAGAATAGTCTTGTGATCTCATTGATGTTAGTAAAATGGTAGAATCGAATTATTTTGATATTGTTTATAGTTGATAGAATTTCTTAATTTTGATGATGATTATTGATTGATATGTATGAGTTATTTATTGATGTTATTGATATGGCCTTGAGGACGGGAGGCATTTCTATTTTTGATTGATCCAGAGGACAATATGGAGAAGAAATGTTACCTAAAATTTGTAGAATCGTATAGTGCGGAAGTTGACCCCGAGAGCTTTCCGACGACTATCCGAATGTTGAAAATGAAGTGCATACGTGCACACGACGGCTGGTCAAAGTTATGGTCAACCCTAGGTAGATGGAGAGTCACGACAAAGTAGAAAAATGATCATGCGATCCCGGTGATGTTTTCTTTCTCTAGTCTTCAACAAGTGAGAAGTTGGTTGCGAGAACAAGAGACTCAACTTTTGTAATGAAAGAGAGCATGACTATCGTGAGGTATATTTGATCACCGACGTGGTGGGTCCTTGAGCCATGACATGGCTTGCCACCACAATTTCGAATTCGCCCGATATGCCTATTGAGGAGCGATTTGATCTCGGTGCACTATTTTATTAGCTCGGTGGGGTGATCAACTCCCCACCGAGTTCATCACATTGCTTGGGCCTATATCCACATAGTTCGGCCTTATATATTTACACATTGACACGACTTCGAATACAACTTGATGCAACCACTCAACACATGACTCAAAGATATACCTCGGCGGATCTGCAGAAATCACTCAACTCGTAGTAGATCAAACCTCATAGATCAGCACCCACATTCACACACACAAAGAACGGTTTAGCATCCCACATCACTCGTGGGTTATACAAGGAGATCAACCATATACCACGTAAAATGCCTAATCTCTAATGTTAGCGAGATATATGCCATGTTGGAGTCGACAACCACATAGCTCTAAGCGTTTACTTGGTACACGACAGGCCCACAAGTAGTTACAATGACTCGGCCCACAATGGGAAGTCCAAGGATCAACACACAACCCAATGCATGAGTGCTTGAATGCATGTATCTACGCGGTGAGCACTGTCACAAACAAATGGAGGTAAAAATTCCAAACGTGGCCATCGCCACGAGTTGATAGGTGGTAATGCCTACTTTAAATAATTATCCCACCGATTCCACCAAACATTTGGGATATATCCCAAGGTAAATGCAAATGGGTAAGAATGAAAATAGGTGGGTAACCCACGATCTCTCCACCGCAATCCTATCTTGCCCGCCAACTTGCTAGTCGAGCTGATCACGTAGGGAGTTACGGTGATGATAAGGGTTTTTAAAAAATGTTTTGGACCCTTTTACACTATAAAAGGAACCCGACCCCTTCCCTTCATACACCAATGCAATGAGATTCAAAGCTAATTGAGAGCTAATAGGAGAACAAGAAGTATTGTAAGGCCTTATTATTGGCATTATATTTGTGAGTAAGTAGTATTTATAGGAAAATTTATTATTGGGAGTTATTACTACCCAATAGGCCATATTTGAGCCACACAACTTGCAGGTACGCTAGGAAAGAGGAGGATGAGTTCTGACTGATCATCGGTGTATTTCAAAGAGCTGGCACACTATTAGGCAAGTTGAAGTTTCATTAGGTTTTCTTGTAGAAACTTTATTGTACTACAAGTTTTGACTAGTGGAATGGTTCGATAAGAACCCAGAGATGTAGGCAATTGCCGAACTCGTAATCATTTTGACTATAGTATGTTTTACCTTCTTGCATTGGATTTTGAGTTATTTTCCTAAAAAAAAGAATAATTTTATTGGCAATTTAAAATCCTATAGGGGTCCAATGGTCATTAAAATTTTTACCTAAATTTTTGGATCAAGTTGGTATCGAGCTAGTTTCGCGAGGGTATTGATGAGAATCGAGATGGATCTATACCTATTCTTATAGCTTCTAATGATGCTTTCCTTATTCGCAGAATGGTTTGAGTGATGATCACTCAACATCGGGAACATGATTGTCGAGATCACAAAATTGCAAACCCGCTGGCTAATGTTTGACAACAACAATGCCAATAAGAACAACACCTCGTGGAGTTACAGGAGAGAATAGATGCTCCTCTTGGGAAGGTGGTTGAAATAAGTCAACTTCGGAAGCACCGTATAGAAAGTATACCTTCACCATATCCGGTTAAGTGCAATCATTATGGAAAAGGACATGCTCGAGTGTTTTGGAAGTTGCACCTAGAAAGAAGGCATGTTTGGATGAATAAGAAAGGAAAGGTGATTGAAGAACCTAGTTATAGTCATCCATTTGAGTCATTGGGATGGAGAGTACTAGTGGAACTCCCGTAAATCATATTATGTCACGTGACCGCCTCGAGACAGTGGATTCTAGTGGTTTCTCGAGGATAATTAATCACTCTTATTTTCTATTGGACTATCGAAGTAGGATACATGACTACGATTTGGTGCATCGACTGGGACTTCCCACTACACCACTTCCTCATACCAAGACAGTTGGTACAGAGGATGGTACTTTGCATGGATTGTCTACTAGATTTTGCATTTTCAGCTTCATAGTTGGGAGATGAGTTTCTGATAATATCACTCTCGACATCATCCCTTTGGAGATGGATGAAATGGTATTGGGAAAATTCTACCTAACTTCTCGACAAGGCTATATGATTGATGACAAGAGTGGAGTGGAGCTTCAGATAGGACACATCCGTATGATGGGGTTCGTGATGGGACATGTTGTCCATATTGCATGGGGAGATAACAACGAGACTTCGGACTCATATGTACTAGGGGATCATGCAAATCCTAATGTAGAGTCAAAATCATATGTATTAGGTGATCATCTAGATCCTGACACCGAGGTTTCCTACAATCCAAAGAAATCATCCGAATTTTTATGTAGTAGAGAGATAGCTTGAGGATCCACACACGGCACCTATTTAGGTATCCTAGGTCAACACTAAAGATTCTACAACTAGTAAGAAATCTAAGGTGTAATAAAAGTTGACATTTTGTTCAGCTATTGTATTTCGAGCATTATTTCTCTTATTGTAATAAAATAAAACCAAAAAAATTGTGTACTAGGTAGAATGTATTAATAAGACCCTTTTGGCAATTTTTGTATACATCTAACTCGGTCAGAGCACACTAGTCAAAGACCTAATTTTTGGGCAATAGTTTTACTCTCCTATATGTGCATTTGTAAGACCCCTTAGAGGGAAATTATATAGGTGATTTTTCTAACACCATGAGATGCAGTATATTTTGTCCTTGTTGAGTTATTTTTCCAGCAAGGAGGAGACAAACGAAGTCAATCCACATTGTAACACAATGGGGAAGACAAAGTACATAAGCCACCAAATATGAGAAATATTCATGACAGGTTTATCATGCGAAGTTATTTTCCTTATTTTTGGTATTTAAGCTTATTGTATAAAGACTCCAAAAATGGAGCATTATTACAACTAAATTTGCATGATGTATTAGGAAATATTTTCCTTACACTTGTATTTAGAAGTTGTATAAAGACCCTTTTAAGGACACATATCTCCTAATCAGCTTTTTGAGTGATTGTTACGGTAAAAATACTCATATCTATAAGCTTGGAGAAATTTTCAGTTCTTTTTGTATACAATTGAGCTCACTAATGGTGAGAGATATTCATTCTATGTAGAGGCTCATTGTGGCCATGCAACAAGATGGTACTTGATCATCATCGGTATTGGGGCTTGTACCGTGTAGAGGCAGAACTGTGTAGTGAAATAAATCACCATTAGACACTTCTTAGTACAGTGTAGAGGTTGAGGCCATGCAGCGGGGTGAAGCAAAGTGTCTTCTTTAGTGACACCAAATTATGTCTATGTATAGGCATAGTACAAGTAATAAATAAGGATTACAAGATGGTGTCGGGATAGTGGCGTACATGCCACATGTCCTATAAATCTAACCAAGTGTCGTATTAGAGAAATAGTAGTTTGGAGACTACGGTATTAGCTATAGATTCAGTAGGGATGAGTTCATAATCGAGGAGTGCAGATATGATATTTTTGGGACAAAAATCCTTTCCCAATGGGTTGGTGGGATCCAGAGGACAATACGGAGAAATAATTTTCCCTAAACTTCCCAGGATCAAAGACAAGGCGGAAGTTTACTCGAGAGCTTTCTAAAGACTATTTGAGCGTTGAAAATGGAGTCCATAAATGCACATAGTGGCTGTTCAAAGTTGCGGTTAACCCTAGACAGGACCAGGTCAAATGGAAAGTCACGAAAAAGTGGAAAAATGATCATGCAATCATGCTGATGTTTTCATTCTCCATCCTTCTTCGAGCGAGAGGTTGGTCACGAGAACAAGAGACTCAAATTTTGTTATCAAGGGATCTTGGTCACCATGAGGACTATTTTTTCACCGATGTGGTGGGTCCTCAAGCCACCACATGGCTTTCCACCACAATTTTGAATTCACCCGATATGCCTATCAAGGAGTGATTTGATCTCGACGAGCTATTTTATCAGCTCAGTGGGGTGATCAACTCACCACCGATTTGATCACATTACTTGGGCCTATATCCACATGGTTCATGCTTATCTATTTCCACATTTAAAGGGCTTCAAATAAAACATGGTGTGACTATTTCAACACATGATTTGGCATATACCTCGACGTATTCACAGTAAACCAAAAAACTCGGAGTGGATCAAACTTCATAGCTCGACACCCACATTCATGGTGTAGCAAACGGTTTAACATCCCACATGACTTGGTGGGTTATACAATGAGATCAACTTTATCAACAAATGTGAGGGCCTAATCTCTAATGGAAACAAAGATATATGCCATAGTGGAGTCAACACCAAACAAATCGACATTTTCTTGGTACACAACAAGCCCGCAGGAAGCTATAATGACTCAAACCCTTAATGGGCAGCCCAAGGATCAACACACAACCCAATTCATGGGAGCTTGAATGCATGTATCTACGTGGCACGCTCACGGTGAGCCAATCACAAATAAACGGAGGGAAAAATGTCAAACGTGGCCACATCCACGAGTTGATAGGAGGTAATGCCTATTTCAAACAATGATCCCACCGACCGCCAAACATGTGGGATATAGCCCATGGTAAATGGAAATGGATCGTCATAAAAGAGGTCGAGTAAGCTCGAACCCGTGACCTCATACTGTTGCGAGTTCTATCTCGCCATCCAACTTGCCAAAGTGGATCTTTTCACATTGGGAAGTTGGAGTGATAAAGGTTTTAAACAATTTTTTGGGCCCTTTTACACTATAAAAGGAACCCGACCCCTTCCTTCATACACCAATGCAACGAGCTTCTAATTTCATCGAGAGATAATAAGAGAACAAGTAGCATTGTAAGACCTTATTATTGGAATTTTTTTGAGTAATTCCTATTTATAGGAAAAAGGTTATTGGGAGTTATTACTACCCAATAGGCCATATTTGAGACACACAACTTGCAGGTATGCCGGGAAAGAGGAGGACGAGTTCTAACCGATCATCGTTGCCTTTCAAGAGCCGCACACTATTAGGCAAGTTGAAGTTTCATTAGGTTTTCTTGTAGAATCTTTATTGTACTATAATTTTTACTAGTGTAATGGTTTGATAACAACCTAGAGACGTCGGAAATTTCCAAACTCTATAATCATTTCAAGTGCAGTTTATTTTACGTTCTTGCATTATTTTTTGAGTTATTTTGCTTTAAAAATGGAATAATTTTATTAGCAATTTAAAAGCCTATAGGGGCTCGGAAGGTCCTTAAAAATTTCATCTAAATTTTCAGATTACGATTGCAAGAAAATTATATTACCATACACCTAAGGGGATATGGGACCAACCATAAAAGGATGTTGGGTGTTTGTGACAAGGCCAATTTGACAACTTGTGTTTTATGTATATGTTGTTTTATTGTTATGTTTGTTAGGAGGTTTCCCATGGGGGTGACCTCATGTGTGTGGTCATGGGTTGTGATGTTCATTTTATTTTAATTTTTATTATTTATTTTGTGGTGCATGTATCTAATTATTTGTAAAATCTAGTCACTTTATTAATACTTGTTAATATGTTTTAATTAGCTAATTTAACTTAATTTGTAAACTAAAAGGAATATGTGACAATGGAGTAATTAATAGGGTAGATGGTCCTTGATTTGTACTTGATGTTGAATGAATTTAATTTAATTTTTGTTGATTGTGTTGTTCCTCCCTTCCCAATCTAAAATGTTTCCTTAGAGGCCACTTTGTGAGACTTGTGGAGGAAGTTAACGTTGTCCCTTACTTCTCAAAGTCATCCACAACCCATAGTTATGAAGTATGGAGTCAACTTTAGCATTTTTAATACTTTAGTTAAGTGAAAAAGATTAAATAAAGTAAATTTTATACTTACCTCATTTAATATGTTCTTAGAGGGTATGGAGTGCATGTTGGAGTGTACATTTATGCATGTCATAGCCTTACTTGTTCATTTAATTACATTGGTCTTTGTGTGTTGACTTGTTGAGTTGGAATGGAGGAATGATGAAGTGGCATCCTACATGGAGCCACCTCATCATCCTCACCTCCTTTTCTATTTATTGAGTGAATTTGAAGGATTTGGGGTTACTTGTCTCATTTTCTACACTTGTACTTTTGGAATTTGGACTTGGGTTGCATGTTTGGAGCTTTTTGGAGTTGCATTTTGGGATTGTGCTTGGTTTGAAGGAATTTGAAGCTTTTTGAGTGAATATTTTAGAAGCTTAATGGATAGGTAGGATCTCCACTTATTTTTGTTTCTTTATTTATGAATATAGATGTGAAATTTGTGTTTTTTTGAGTATATGTATGTGTGTTGTGAATGTAATATGTTGGGGATGGGTAGATTTTCTTTAGAGTGGTGTGGTAGAAATAAATGGAGTTCTTTTGTTAAGGAAAAAGGAAGTTTGTCAGAAAATGTGGAGGGAGTGTGGGAGAGGTGCTCCACCTATGGAGGTAAAAGGGTTTATATGTTATTTTGCATAGGAAAAAGGGAGAAATAAGGTGTTGTGTGTTTTTAATATTACACTTGGAGGCATTATGTGGGCTCGTTGAAAATTTTTGAACATGTGTAAAAATGGGCAACTTGAAACTTCATTACGATGGATGGTATTGATGAACTGGACCTAACTAGGGCAATGCATTAAAATTTGATCATATTTTTAGTAGCAACAATTGATTAGTTACATGTAATCTAAAACTATGTGTGTTATTACAAAATGTAACACCTCACATAGTTTTTCATTCCATGTTCGTGTTCAACAAGGAAACACAAAAGCCCCAAAGGATGAATGCATTTCCTTGATGAAGGCGAGAATCATATTTTAGGTGAAATGCTAAATTTGGGAACAACAAACAGAGTTTTAATTTACAAGAAAGAGAGTTCATTGTTAAGTTACAGGTATTTCAAACCTCTTTATTTCTTCATGTAAATACATTTAATTATGTGTTTGAGTTGTTTATTCCATTATAGCATCAATATACGTGTCATAAAGTTGAAAGCAGAAAGAAGTATACAACTCAAGTACATAAATTAAATGTTATTTATTAAAGAAGAAGTACAAATATTTCCCACACAAGATGTGGGATGTAACTCATAACTACTAAAGAAAGAAGCACATATGCATGAAATTAAAAGTAAAAGAGTACAGCAGAAACCCATAACTACCTTGCATTCTCTTATGGTCCTCTTCAATTTAGCTCCAGCTCCATCTTTTACCCATCTCTCATAACAAATCACAATGTACGAAAAATGAAAAGGAAAGGCGTTAAATTTGAGCTCAGGGTTTTATTTGTACCATTGTACTATCTAACTACATGCAGATGGATTTCTAAAAATCGAAGTATAAGGTACATCATATACAGATACATAGTTGATAAGAGCAATATTCTACACCAACACATATGATTAACATAATCATTTAAGAAAAGAAAGGGAAAAGAAAACTATGGAACATAAGAGAGGCCAAAAATCCTAAAATGTTTCTAACTATTTCTTTAAGTGTGCAGGTACAGGTAGCAGATTAGAGAGCATAAATATTTTGCAAAATGATTACTGTACTAGAAAGGAAATACTTGCTGAAGGAATCTACATGGTACAAATTTATGAGCTATTCTAGAAAAAGGAAAATGTAGATAGAAGATAAAAATAAAAGGCATTTGGACAATGAAACAGAAGAGAGGAATCAAGATATAAGTAACTTGATTCTTTTAGAGAAAATATTTCATCAAAACACAAAAAATAAGTAAGGGTATCTTCCATATTTTGTTAACAAACCTCTACAAGAACCCATGAAGAGGATAGTTATAGGAGATACCACAAATGAGAAACTTTAAGGGTGTGAATGAGAGATATAAGCTCAAAAGAACAGGTTAAAAGTGATCAAGATAAGTGCAACAAATAAAAGATATATCAGTCAATTACAAATTCATGAGAACAAAATCTATTATGAAGGGACATGATGGCATTTCCAGCTTAGAATCAAAGCTAAAAGATCAAATTACAGCTGTAAAGAAACCTTCAAAGGCCTGTTTCAGAGTTCATAAAACAAGGAAAGTACACTCTTCAAAAGTTACAAGTGCGCAGTACAAAATCTTCAGTTATTAAAGATAAGTGCACATAAAAATCTAGTTTCAAAGCATGTATATCAAAATATTCATGGACATACAACTACAAAAATCCCAAGTATCCTCGTTACAGTTGCTAGCTTAAAGAAGAATCAAGAAAATCCTCATCAATCAACTACAAGTGTTTTAAGATAGGTTGTGAGTACTGTTTTAAATTCTAGAAGGAATATAAAGGCAAGAGCCTTCATGACAATGTGCAGTTTCCATGCTCAATAATGAAAATTTTACTAAGAACACCATAGATTCGAGACAAGATGGTACAATTAGTTCCAGGCACAATTTGAATCACCAATAACAGTTGCATAGAGCAAGCTATGGAGTTTGAATCAAGAGGAAAGCATTAAATGATGCAAATGTTCAAAATCTCATCATATAGTGCATACAACTTCAAAATAGTCTAAAAAGGAATAGATGTGAGCATGGTAAGGTTACTACAAACTTCCTTTCATGTTGAATTCATAGGATTCAAATGTAAGTCAAACTACAATGAAGTGTAAGTACAACCAACATCAAGATTGCAGAATAGAGTAAAGAGAAGACTTTCAGTAGACTTCTAAAAATAGGAAAAGGTTTCCAAGTATACATTCAATAATGTCAAGGATTGTATTAAGAGTTGCAGCCATTAGCAAGAATCAATCCATAAAACCTCCAACATGCATGAATTTTAAAAATGTGATAATTTAGACCTAGTTTACATTATGTTGATAAACCTCAAAGAGAAAAATACTTTCTATTTCAAGTTGAAACTAAGACACAATAGTACATGAAAAATTGGATCCTGGAAAAAAATTACATTATTTTGAGAGTACAGAGTATGCATTTGTTACAAAACAACAAAATGAAGAAGCTTTGAACAATGAAGCTATGGTAGAATGCTATTTCAGGATCAACATTTTTGAAAAGATAGCTATGGTCAAGACAATAAAGGATTTTTTTACAATTCATTAAGGCTCTATAAGAACAAGTTGCAAACAAATTTCCATAAATGAATAAAAACAAGCTAAGGAGTAGCTTATAATAGCTAGGAAATCTAGTCTAAAGGTGTTACTTGCATCAAATAGTTTTCAACCAATCAATGCAAGGTACAAACTACATGCAAGAAACATCATAATAAGAAAATATGATGTCTTCAATTAGAAATTGTTTCTTATCCGAAGGCTTACACTGTTTTAGAATAATTTTTAAATCCTTGCTTTGTATAACAACATGGAGCATCCCAATGTAATTGTATTTTTTTTGAGACTTATATAAGGAAAAAAATTTTCAACAAGAGTAGGAGCGGTGAATGATTTATATGTAGAACAACAAATAATGTGGAAACCGAGCTTCAACAATCATGGCTAAACTGGACTAAGATTAGAAGTACAACATAGCTCAAATTAAAATAAAAAATATATATTCATCTCAAGGAACGATAAATTTAAAATTGCAAAGGCGTTCATACTATCAAAAGTGTAAGATAGAAAGCTAATTATGGCCAACTTCAAATTTGAAAGAGTACAATGACAAATCTAGGTATTGAGGAAGATTGATACATTCAATTGAACTTTTCATTAAATATTTCAAGTAAGTATAGAGCCACAAGTTTCTATTAAATGCAAAATAAACATTTGAGTTTCAAGTTGGAGACCAAATCTCAAAAGAAATGCGGGGTAAGGAGGAAATTTACAAAATTATGATTATTTTTGAAGTGCTAAAATTAAAATAATTTGAGGTCCAAGGCCATCATCATTGCTATAAAGAAAGGAAATACAATACAATTTTTCAAATAAACACAAGTGTAAAAAAGATCTCGAGTCCTTGGTGCCATGACATATAAAAATGATAAAAGGTATGTGATATGTGGGATCGGGAGTGAAGACTCATCTAAGAGAGAGTTTATAATATGTTCAAATTTAAAGAAAGAAACATCTCATTCTAAGCGCTAGAAAGTTCATTTCTTTCAAGAATCAAGCATGAGCATTGGATTAGTCAAGAGCATTTTATTCAAGATTTAGACTACAGAGACATGATACACAAGTAACAAGTGTCAAAACATAACATTGCCAAGGAAAAGTGTGATGCTTTAATAGAATGTGAACTCGGAATAACAACTATACCAAACGAGATGAATACACAAGACAAGGCATAGACGTATAAAATAGAGAAATAAATATCGATTCACGGAGACCCATCCACTATTAAGAAAAATAGGAGGAAAATGATGCAAATATCTTTTGAAAATCAAAGCCATCAAACAGATCTCTCAAATAGTTGAACATAGAGCAAGAAAGGAATGTAGTTAATGAACTTTTCATAGTCAAGTTCTGAGACATATACAAATATACAATTAGTTGCAAGAAATACTCAAACAACAGAGATGATGTATAGAGGAAGTACTAGTGGTGGCTATCAAATTTTCATCAAAGAAGCTACAAATGAAGTATATTGTTCCGGTATAAAAAAGCCATCAATGGGTAGTATTTAGCCAAGTAGAAAAAACATAGAAGAGATGCATTTGTGACGTTATTGTTTTGAATAACATGAAGAAACATAAATGATTTAAGTAATGAATAATAGAGAAAAATCAAAATTCCATCTCATGGTGGCTAAGGTCTCTAGTATCAATACATGCAGTAATAGCTAGCATAGGCTCAAACCCAGAATCCACTCATATGTGAATGATGGAAAAAAGAAAGAAAATTGTCAAAAAGGGAATCAACTCAAAAAATCAGAAGCTCCAAGTACAAAATGTGCACACCTTTCCCAAAGACAAGTAGTGTATGCCACAACATTAAAATCCCATCGAGTAAAGCTTCATAATAAGAAGGAAATCATGGCATTTCGAATTACAAATTCTAAATCTCAAAATGCAGAGCATAGTGACTACTAAGAAAGGAAAATACAAAAGAATCAGATATGGAGCCCACATTTTAGTGATCAACTACAAATATAAAACAAAAAAATATTTGTGAAAATTGAAGAATACCATATTAGAAACAAGGAACACTCAAATAATACACGAATACCCATGTTTTAACTTTTAGATCTCGTGATTTTGATAAAGAACAACTACAACAAAGGGAAGATACAACAAATGAAACATAAGCATTAGGGTTTTGACCAAAGAACTCTTAAGAATACCTTTGACAATGGAAAACTAGAGAAGATGTTCCTTAACACGTCAAAGAAAATGTGTAAGGAAATCCAGCTTTGAATAACGGTGAGCTCGAACCACGTAAAAATCTGAGTAATACAATCATGAATGAGATTTTTAAAGAAACAAACATGTAACATAAAAGTAGTTTCAGATCTTCAATCAAATTCCATGGCAAACACGTAATCAAAGAGACCCTTGTTTAACAAACAACACATAACCACAAAACCGATATTTAGAGATCGAATAGAAATAACAGATTATTAGAAGAAGAGAAAAATGCCATGAATCCCAACTCAATCGAATCTCAAACAATCAAATGGTGGTCTTACAACTTTCAGAGCTCGAACAAGAGAAATAATGATAAAACATGCAAGTATTCATAGGTTCGTACTTAAGAGCTTCAAGATGACAATCAATGACAAAATGAGCAAAAAATAGAAAAGGCTTGACCGCTCAAGAAGAACAATAAGAATGAAAAAATGATAAGCTCGACAAGAATTTTCACTCAACCTAACTCATCAAGAGTTAAGGATCGATGGATGAGATCTCATAGTATGCTAACCCAATACCAACTACCTTGTTAGTCGAGTTAATGATCAATGGTTCCAGGACATAAAAATACCATGATCAAATGGCCACAAATCAGTTGTAGGATCAATTAAGCCCACAATCAATACAAACTCAAATGCTCATAGAATCGATGGTTCAGACCCTGCAAGTACTTCAATCAACGGTTGATATCAATATGGGAGATTCAATGCAAACTCTACCACAGTGGCTCATAGCTCAACCAGAGTTCAAAATCATGCACGTGTCAAGCCATAGGAAAACCTAGCTAACTCAAGGTTAGAAACTTCACCGACACAATCATCGAAAGGGTCGAGCTATCGTGAGGAGGGGACAAGCTCCTTTTAAGGTTATCATTACATAAACTTTGCAAAAGTTCACAATATTACCCATTGCTATAGTAACTAATGATTAAATAATATTGTCATAGTCAACAAAGTCAAGTATGGCCAAAATAGATCATATATGTTGAGAAATCAAATCATTAATATTTGATTGATTAATGCCATGGTCAACAGAAACAAAGGAGAACCTTATCGACTATATATGTACCTTGTGATTCAAAAGGGGTCAACATAATGTTTATCACATGATTATGTAAAGGGGTCCCATGACCTATATTTTCACATAAGTGCAAATTTTATTCAAAGGGAGTGACATAGGTAAATAAAACCTTAGTCTATATCAGAATAATCAAGAGGTTTCCATCTTGATTAAAATAGATCATATATGCCAAATTCAAAAAGAGAATCACATCATGGAGGACATGTGCACATCAAAGGTGGCCCCCACATGGAAATTGAAGACAAAACAAGGGTATTATACTTACAAAAGAATAATGTATTGCATGTGTCAAGAAAGGTGAAAATAGATGTCAACATCAAATATTGTAGGTGGTCCCCATAGTGGATGAAATACATGGGTGAATATTTTGTAAAGTATTGCAAATAAAAGAATTATTTTTTCTCACACAGGAGATTATTTTTTGCATGTGCATCCAAGGAGCATAATTAAAGAGTGTTAAATTTATCATTGCAAGTAGATCAAATTGTAAGTGTCACATCAAACACTATAAGACAGAGATTACATGCACATTAGACGAGACTTACGCGATAAACACGGGATATTACTAGCCAAATTATTCATCTTACTTTATTAAAAATAGACCAGTCAAACAAAGTTTGACTGAATGTATTTTTGTAATCAAAGTTATTAATGCCTCATTGTATTAGCATGTCTATTTTTATTCCTTTATTTATTCATGATAAAGGGGTAAAATTAGCATGCATGGGTGAGTACAAATTTTAGCCTATTTTTAGGATGGGATGGGTGAATAATATTGCTATATATTGTGTGCAATTGCAAAGCACGGGGAGGAATTTTTTGACATAGGAGTGCTAAAGCAAATTTCACCATTTTCCCCTTGAATGAGAACTGATTTCTACCTTTCCAATTATTTGCAATGGTGTATATATCTCATTAATTCTTGTGAATGTCAAATTACCTTGATTAATCATCTTACCTTGCTGCAAATTTAGTAATTTCTACATAATATTAGTGTGCATGTTTATCTTATTGTATTGTTTTGACTCATTCCCTCAATACACCAAGTGTTTTTCCTTAATATTCTACTGAAAACTATTGGTTTGTGTATCCAAAATTCATTCTCATATTGATTGTGCATGTACTCATTAAATCCTCAACATGTTTGGGGTATCACCCCATTTTAAATTTATTTAAAGTCATCTTTTACCCTAAAAATCCCTAAAAATTAGTTTATGATACATGAAAAAAGGAACCATCCTTGATACGGAGACTCACCTCAAACATAGGCATACCCATGCACTGAGGTGTTTCCATTGTATATATGAAATTGAGAGATTGAGAGAAAGATTAGAACGCCTCGTAGTTATCTCTCAACAGGTGTACTTTCGAGAGATAACATTTTTGGCATGCCCGTGGGATAATGAATCGATCTGAGGAAAATTACAATAGATTTACAATGAAAGAAATTCAATTTTGGAACAACAAGCTGCAAAATTTTATTCTAAAGATCAAAGTATTTATTTGGAAACTCAAAGACATATTTAGAATGGTTTTGCAGCATGTTCCATGTCGAAAGTGACTACAAGATCATCGGTAAGAGGAATTCCTTATGAGTTTATTTCTTTACCTTTAAATTCTACAAGAAGAAGAAGATTTGGCAATACCTTACCTTAAAACAGGCCTGGTTTTGGAAACCCTCCTCCTTATCTTCCTTCAACATGTATTAATCTCTTTGTTTAAACTCTAGTTATTCCAATGGCTATTCAAACACCTAGGAATCCTATGACCTTCACTAATGGCAACCTTTTAGTTATTCCAGTTTATCATGACATTCCCAATGCTTCCATGAAAATTTTACCTTCATTCACCTTGGTGAAAATAATATTACTCCTATAAAGCACATCAAAGATGTTGCAGCCCTTTTTGCTTTCCATGATATAACTCATGAAGATGTAGCCTTAAGACTTCTAGCCGCATCCTTTAAATGGAAAGCCTTGCAATAGTATAGAACCTTAGAAATTGGGAGCATAAGAACTTGGGATGATTTGGAAGAAAAATTACTTAAGCAATTTCAAGATCATTCTAATCATTTATCCCTTATAGAGAAACTATCTACAATTAAAAGAGCCCCTCATGAATTTATGGCTAGTTTCAATATCCGTTTTGCTAGAACTTGGGAAAGAATTACTAGCTAGTGTTAAGCCTCAAGTTGACCATGATTTTCTTTATTATCTTAGAGCCTTAAACAACTATATTTACACTATGATTCACTCTATGGGAGGAGACACTCTCCCAAAAGCTTATGAAATTTTTATTAGGGTTGAAAAAACCTTATTCAAAGGGAAATTGACACCAAGGCCTTCAATGCCTCTTATAGCAGATTTATTACCTATTCCACAACCTATTACCATTATAGAGCCTACTATTTTAGCTCCATTCGATGATGTATTCAAGGCTCTTCAGACTATAGGTAATAAATTGACATCAATTGAGAACAAATTATCTCTTCCTAGTAGGCCCTATCAAGCTCCTTATAAGCAAGAACAACAAGGTCAATAGAATAGGTAGCCTTATCAGCAAAATCAGAATTATAGATAGCCATATCAGCCAAGGTAGTTTGACTATAAAGCCCCTACTTCATCTAGTGCTCTTATTCTAGTTAATATGGTTCCATAAGAATAGTGTCAACCTTGTAATCAAGCTCATTGTTTGTAAATTGTCCAAATGTATTACTAAATATAAGTCTTGTTACAAAATATCAACTCGAAGCATTATTCATGCCTCAAATGGAGAGTGGGCAACAAGAAGTTCATACTCGAAGTCACCCGAGAAGAATCTAGTCGACTTTGGAGAGGAAGATTTTATCGCAGATCCACAACTAGGTCCCACGGAAAGGCTCAAGTGAGAGAAAAACAAAAAATAGACCTATTTTTCCCACATTCACTGATAAAATAACAATTACATGTCAAAAATAGCTAACAATATTGTTCTTCCAAAAAAATAGAAAGTAGTTCAACTCAAAAGAACCAACAAAAACAATTACAACCTAATCCCATAAGACTCTTCATACCTCATATTTTAAAAGCTACCAAGTAGAGTCGGTTTCGCTAAAGCCTATTCTAAAATAGTAGAAGTTGTTTCAAGAATAGTTGTTTCTTTTAACATTGTCGATGTAATGAAGAAGAAGAATATTAATATTTCATTATGGGATGCTCTAAGTATTTCAGAAGAACAAGATTTACTTTCCCACAAACTTGCTAAGCTACAAATTTCATCAAAACCAGTAGAAAAGGAAGCCCAAAAAGCAGACATGGTATTTGGAACAATGGAGCAAGACCGCATTAAAGAGGTCAAATGGATGGTTAAAAAGGTCTTAAACGCTCATGATATCAAGAAGCCACCACCATTTTATCTATCTCTGATTATTGGAGACCATTTAGTTCATAACTACATGGTTGACAGTGGTGCAAGTAGCACAATTATGCTAAAAGCAATTACAAAAAAATGGGCCTGCAGTATGAGCCTACAGAGAAAATCATGTTGCATAGTTAGACGAGACTACAACCAACATAGTTGGTATTATCATAAATCTGGAGGTAACCTTACATGCTTTCCCCAATGTTACTATTTTACAAGATGTGACTATTGTAGATTTACCTCCCTATTTTTCCTTATGTTTATCACGAGATTTTACAGCAAAAATAGGATGTTATCTCTCTTCAGATTGGTCATTTTTTTTCTTCACTACAAGGTATGGAACCAAATTTACTGTAAATTCAGATCCTCTAGCTAGATTTCATATTGAGCTTCATGCTTCATAAAGCAAATTACACAGCTTTAGATAATCTAATTTTGATGTTACACCACACATTTCTAAACTAGACGATGTTTCTAATCTATGTATGGATGAAAAGACTCAATAAGAACATGCTTATGACCCTTTCAAAGAAGTAGAAGAATATATGTTTGGTGTTTATTGCTTACATGAAGAAAATGCACCAATTCTGTTGTTGTCCAATATAAAAGAAATAGCAGAAGGGATATGGAAGCTTCACTTCGATGGAGCTAAAAATAAGAAAGGATAAGGTGCAAGTTTAATGCTTACTTCCCCTTTAAGCGAAAGGTATTTTTCAGCTTTAATCTTGCAGTTTTCTTTTACTTGTAATGTAGATGAATACGAAATGTTAATTCATGGCTTGCAATGGGCCAAAAAGATAGGTATCAGTACTTTACAAGTTTTTGGTGATTCGGAGTTAGTTATTAATCAAGTGAAAAATTTAATGTGTGTAATAATTCATTGCTAAAATCTTACAAACATAGAGTTTTAGACTTATTGGATGATTTTGATGTTATTAACATTCAGTCTATCCCAAGAGCTTAAAATAAGCATGTAGCAGGACTTGAAGTAGTTGGTTATAGCTTCAACATACTAGAAAAGATGGAAAATAGCAAATTACAACCACATATAAAGTGATTATCGGACCTTGATACTGATAACAAAGAAAATTGGAAATTTTTCAAAGATGATGATCAAATCTACATATTTTTGTTGTAAGAAGTTGAATTTTTGTAGTAAATTAGGAAAAGCGTAGATCTTTATGGTGACCAAATTTTTCAGTTGAAGAAAAACAATTTGCCTCAAGGATTGGTTACACTAGAAGACATTTTCAGTTCCGGTGATCGATTAAGAAAAGACAAAGGCAAGATTTAAACTCATGCAGATAAATATGAAGAAATCTTGGTGGATGATGAAAAAAACTATTTATTGGAAAGGTATGCTCCTCAGTTGAAAAACAATCATTTATCAAATTATGTAAAGAATTAAGGGATGTTTTGCTTGGAAATACCAAGATCCGAGAGGATTTGATCTGATTTCATCTCATCATACAATAGAGTTACAACCAAATTCAAATCCAGTTAGGCAGAAGAAAAGGCAATTAAATCCAAGGATAATTTTAATGGTGAATATTCGTAATATGGCGAATATTCCATTTTTGAAAAATTTGAAAAGGCAAATTTTTTGGCATGGGTCAGTGACTTGTTTGCCTAAAAATTACAGTTTAATTGTTTTTAGGGGTCGGCTTTGCCTACCCTTGAAACTATCCCCTATATAATCATAGATTATTCGCCAGGTAGAACACTACTAGCTTACTCATACCACTTGGGGTCATATGTATTATTGAGTACAATAAACGTGCGATAGATTGTTTGTTGGCGCATGGCAGTGAGGACAATTTGTTGGCGTGCGATAAGGACGGTTTGTTGACGTATGACAGGGAGAGTTTGTTGATGCATGACAGGAGTGCGGAGGGAGTAAAAGGGTGACAGAGAGTTTTTTGATGTGTGACATAGAGATTTTGTTGTCAAGGGACACAAGAGGGCGGAGGCTGTAGACGCGTGACAAATATTTACTATCACACATCAAGAAGGTGGTTGACATGCGTCAACTACCTTCTTGATGCATGAAATCAAATCTTTGTCGGGTGTTTGTAGCCTTCTATCACACCACTTAAAAATCAGGCAAAAAATTTCTTTGTGAGACCCCAAAAATTCACCTTCCCACAAAACTGGTTCCGAGGATATTCACCAGGTATTTTCCACCTTCGATTTATAAGAGGTATCTTAAAATGAACCCTACTTAAATCCAAATATTGAGCCATTAATGAGAAAAGAGTTATCTAAGATGATCAAATCAGGTATTATCTTTCCAATTAAGCATTCAAGTTGGGTAGCTAATCTTGTTCATGTTCGAAAATATAATGGGGAAATTAGGCTATGTGTTGATTTTAGAGACCTTAATAAAGATTCATTAAAAGCTCATTATCCGTTGCCCAATATGGATCAGATTTTAAGAACAATTTCAAGTTCAGATAGATTTTCTCTTTTGGATGGTTACAGTGAATACAATCGAGATCCTTGTGCGTGAAGAAGAAAGATACAAAATAACCTTCACCGTGAAGTGGGGTACTTAGACTTATAAAAGAATTCCTTATAGTCTTGTTATCTCTCGAAAGTGCACTATGTAGAGAGATGGCTGCAGTGTTCTAATATTTCTCTGGACCTCTCTCTTTTGTATATTTAATAGAAACACCTCGAGATACGTGGGTATACCTATTATTGAGGTGAGTCTCAGTATCGAGGCCAGTTCCTTTTTTGATGTATCTTGAACTAATTTTTTGGGGTTTTGAGGGTAAAAATATGTCTGTAAATGAGTTGAAAACTGAGGTGATACACCAAACTTGTTGAGGTCTTTGACTGAGTACATGCAAAAATATATGAGAATGGATTCTGGATGCACAAACCAAATAGTTTTCAGCAGAATATTAAGGTAAAACACTTTATGTATTGAGGGAAAGATTCACAACAATACTGATAAGATAAACATGCACACTAATATTATGTAGAAATTACTAAGTTTTGCAGCAAGATAAGATAATCAATCAGGGAATTTTGACATTCACAAGAAATAATAAAGTATACACAAGGTTGCAAATAATTGGAAAGGTCGAAATCAATCTCTCATTCAATAGGCAAACCGACAAAATCGCTTCAAAGACTCCTGTGTCCAAAAAGTCCCTCTTGTGTTTTAGAAATGCAAACACTATATAGAAAAATTATCCATCTCACCCATCCTAAAAATAGACTAAAATTGTACTCGCCCATGCATACTATTTTTATCATTTATCATGAATAAAAAAGGAATACAAATACACATTCTAATACAATTAGGCATTAATAGCCTTGTTTACAAAAATACAACTCAGTCAAACTGTTGTTGAGTGTTCTATTTTCAATAAAGTTGGGTGAATAATTGGCTAATAATAAACCTTTCTTGTTGTGCAAGTCTTCTCCAATGCATGTAATTTTTGTCTTCTAGCTGATGATGTGGCATCTGCAACTTGATCCACTTGCAATTGAAAAAAACACTTTAAACTACCCCTTGGATGCACATGTAAAAATAATCTCCCTGCAAGTAAAAATAAATAGTGTTTGATTTGCAATATTTCATAAGAATATTCCACTTGTACTGATGGGGCCCACTTGCATGAGAATTCTCCTGTCCTTTGCACATTATGTAACCCTTACAAAACTACCCTAAGTGGGGACCACTGTGATCATGATGCAAAATCACCTTCCTTGCATGGAAAAATTGCCACTTGTGCTTCTTTATGCCATTCGAAGATATTAAGGTAATTTGAATTGTTTTAAGGGATGTTGATTGTTTTGACCTGGCATAGGTATGCATATTATTTCACATTTTGGTGTCATCATGGGTTTGAAAAAGGTGATCACTTTAATTAACTGACTAGACCATAGTCATGTCACTATAGTCACGAGCCTAATTTGATTTGGTCAGCATTTGGACGTTGGACCACTTTTGGTAAGGTAAGGTCATTGTATACACATGCTTTGGTCGGCATTTTTTTATTATCATTGCATTGTGATTCGACCTTATCCCAAGGTCAAAAAGGTAATGATCATTTTAAAATAATTCAGTCCTCTTTGATTATTTTTGGTATAGACTATAGTCAAAGTAAAATTATTAATGGGGCCCCCCTTCCGCGATCAATAACCCCTTTATCATTGTGTCGGTGGCATTGCTAACTCCGGTTGGATTGATTGTGACCACCGGGTTTCTATTGATAAACTAAATCCAACATTGGCCGTTGATTCTCTGACTTACTTAATCTATGACCATTTATCTTCTGATCTTTTATTAGGGTTTCAAACTAGCATTTAATGTGGTCGGTGGCATTGGGCATGGTTAGAACTTACTTCAAATTTGGTGAACGAATGGTAGTCGTTGATTCTATGTACTGCCATCTTCCCCACCATGGATCTTCTAACTCTGATTGGTGTAATGGTCAGCTGTTGTTTTGGATTCGACCGTTGATCATTGCACGACTTGATCTTAGCCACTGATGATAATAACTCCAAGTGAGTTAGGTTGAGTATAAGCTCAACAAGCTTAACACTTGTCATTGTTATTTTCTTGTTCGAAGTGGTGAAGCCCTGAAAAAAAATTATTTCAGATCGCCATTGTTTTCTCTTTCTTGAGCTCGGTCATTTGTGAAGAAGGCTATGAAAACTAGCCTTATGAGGTTTGTGTGCTTGGATTTAGCCATTGTTGATGTTTGAGTCCTTGGAAAACTTTCTGAAACGGCCACCATTAAACTTCTTTCAAACTCTCTGGTTATCTTGTTGAGCACAATATCTATATTTCATGGTTTTCTTCACTCGATCTTTTGAGTATGCTCATTGTTGTCATGGTAAAAATTGTTAATTCCTTAAGCTAATTTCCTTGCATTCTGTTTACTCTTATGGTGGTGTGGTTATCAGTTTGGAGTATCATTAAGCTCTTTCTGCGAAACAATCTTTCGTGATGAGGTTTTGGTTCTTGGTCGTTTTTCAAGGCTCTAATTGGAGTTTGTGGCTTTGAATTCTATCTTGTCTACCATTTCTTAAATGATGAACCATTAGAGAAATCATTGATCCATTTGCACTACCCCTTACGTAATGTATTATGTATTACGTAGTTGCCATTGTTGAGAAGGTAAGACTTCCTCTTCAAACTCTGTAACTACTTTTCCTTTGATACGCCCATTGGCAATGATTTTGAGCTCTGAGTTATTGATTTTTCTCCTTGTTGGGTTTCTAGTCTCGTGGGTTTGAGCTCGTGTGTTGTCATTTCATGTGATGAAGTTTTATTTTGTTACGGTGGCTGCCATTGATGACTTTTGAATCTCTCTGCTTGGGCCATTCTTCGTTTCTTGTGGCATATACTTGAAGCAAAAATCCATGATTCTTGGTAAGGATGAGCTCTCGCTTCGTTAAATATGCTACCTGATTGCTACTTGATCTTTTATTTTTGTATATTAAGTCATTTTGATCTCCTATTTTTGAATTTTTCTTTTTGAAACAATTTGCATTTTCTTGCGATTTTTGGCACTTGCAAGTCTAAATCTAGTTTTGTGCGTTCATTATTCATCCCGCACTTGAGTATTTTCCATATTAGCCAAAACTCAATAATTTTTCTCTATCCTAAATTTTTTATGTAAATTTTTGAGAATATTATCTCGGCTATGGGAAAACAAATGATTTTTTCTTTCCAGTGACTCCATATATCAACTTTAGCTTAAAGATACTTCATTTTTGATGACACGAATATGGGTATTCTACTTTTTATTTGAAAGAGAAAGACCCAGAACCTTATTTTTATGCCTTTGTAAGAATGAGATTTGAAATCAGGCTTTGTTTTTGACCATATTCTACTTCGAGGAAGAAAAATGTGTTGTTGGGTATATGCACTTTGGTTCTGAACTTGTGGTTTTTCTCTGTATTGGTGATAACTCTTGAACGAATAGACTTGTGAAATTGTTCCTGAGATTTGAATAATGATTGGCCATAAGCATATGAGTTGATATTTTGGCTTCGTTTTCCACTTTTCGGTAACTCTTTACTGTTCTCTATATTTTTTGTATCGGCTCATTTCCTTTCTACCTTTACTGTTATCTCATATCTAAGTTGTATCCTCTTATGCATTTCATGGATCATATTTATCATTTTTTCTATCATGTTCTCGAGTGTGTTATTCTCATATTTCTTGGCACGGATTTATTGCAAACTTGAATTCTTAATCTTGGCCTTGAGATCACTCTCAGTGATCTTTGCATTTTATGACTCAAATTTGTGTTTGTTGCTTTGCTCGGATGCTATACTAGTTCATTGTTCTTGATTTCTAGGTATTTATATATCTATATATTGTCATCTATTTCACTATAAATGTGATCTCTGTACTTTTCTTTTTATACACTCTATATCACCATCTTTCTCTTTTGATAGGATATAAACTTTTTCACTCTTAATGGATGGTTTTCTAGAAACTGGCAATTGTATTTTAAATCTGAAAAAACTATCAAGTAGATTATGTATCAACTTTGTTTCCTTTTATTCTTCCTTTCAGCCATAAAATCTGGAATGTCTTCCTTATTCCATTGTACTTGATCATTTGTTTCATTTGATAATTATCTTTTGTTGCTGCACTGAGCATAAGTTGTGACTTTGTCTTTATGAGTTACAAATACTTTTTTATGCTAATCCATCTTAATTACATGATCATTCTGATGTTGTAAAAGAATTGGAAACTATAGATGTGGATGTAATTTTGACTGTATAGTTCCTTTGTAACTTGTAGTTGCACTTGTACTTTGTAGAAGTGATGTAGCATCTTGACTTATTTATGTACTTGTCATACACCCTGTAGTAGTTACTGGAAGTGGCCATCTTGATCTACAACTTTGATTTTGTATAAGCTCTATCTTTATTTCTTCACTTTCTTTTGTAACCTTTTCATGACTATGTAAGTCATTGATGTTTCTATACGTGTGCTTATCTATTGCAATTATTATTATACTTGATCTTGATTCAACTATACTATGAGATGCTCATTCATGTACCTTGTGTTTTCTATAGCTGACATCAATCTGCTCCTTTCTGAGAGCTCTTTTCCATGTTCAGACAACTTGTTTGTTTATAATCCATTTCTGAGTTGATGTCTGAGCATTACTAAATCTTTCTTGATGAAATTTGAAAAGACTACCTAGAAATGTGAATTTGGTCCTTTCTTTCTCAGTTGTATTCGATTAAGTTGTAACACTTCTTTTCTTTGAGTTGGTCATTGTATCCTTCATCCATTGAATTATGGCTTGTTGGAAGATGAATTCTGGTAACTGTTATCTTTGACCATACCATGCATTATCTTCTTTCTGCATTACTATTTGATTTATCTACAACTTTCAAGCATGTATTAGTTTGAAATAGCATGATGGAAAGATGTAAAATGTCCATTTTATGGCGAAGCCGAGTCAAAATTTCTCAAATTTCCTTTTCCATTCTGTTTCAGTTGTAATATTGTCTCATTCTAGTTAACTTCACCTTTAGTTTGAACTGAAATAAATGTACTTTTCTAATTCAAGTTCTCAGAATGTATCACTTCTTTCTTCTTACTTGTATATGCACATTTAAATAAATTGGTTACAAAACATTAGGCTTTTGGCCTCTCTTTTATTCCATAGTTTTTCTCTTTCTTTTTCTTCTTTTTTGAGTGAATGAGTCATGTATGTTGCTACAAAATAGTGCTTTTATCAGTTGTGCCTTTGATCCTCATGTAATTTATACCTCCTGATGTTAAGAGATCCACTTGCATGAATTTGGATAGTATAGGAATATGGATCAACCCTGAGCTCAAAATTGACAATCTTTCCTTTTCTTATTTTTAGGTACAGTGCCATTTGCTAAGAAGTGAGGATGAAGATGGAGCAAAGATGGAGATGGAAATGCATCAACCGAAACAAAAGAAACCCAAGGAAATGATGGGTTATTTCATACTCATTTACTTTCTTTTTCATGCATATGTACCTCTTACTTCAGTAGTTATAATTTACTTTTGAGTTACATCCCATGGCTTGTGTGGGAACATTTGAAATTCCTTATGAATAAAACATTGAATTTTGAAACTGAGTTGTGTATTTCTTTCTGCATTTTAGCTTTGTATATGGATTTTATAATGAATTAAATAACTCAATAACATAATTGAATGTATTTAATCATGAAGGAAAGAACTTTAAAATACATGTAACTTTAGCAATGAACCTTGGACTTGCTACAATCTGCAACTATGATTTTTGTTCCAAAACTTAACACTTCATCTATTCTATATTTTTAGTCTTCATCAAGTTTACACATCTATCCTTTGGGGCTTTGTGTTATTTTGTTGAAGATAATCATGAAATTGCAGACTATGTGATCTGTTACATTTTGTAACAACACACATAGCTACAAATTACATGTATTCATTAATTAATCCAATAGAACAAATATTGAACTGAAAGAATATCCCCTAGCTTAGGTTCATTTCACCAATGCCATCCATCATAATGAAGTTTTGAGTTTCCCATTTTTACACAAGTGTAAAAATTGTCACCATTTTCAGCGATCTGTGGGGAAAGTTGCTTGCTAGCTTGTAAACCAAAGTGCCTTGCTCTTGTCCATTGGGCATGGATTCTAAAGTATGTAACCAAAATCTGCCTTCTGAAGCTCCAACCATTCCAAAATGAACTAAAGCGGGAGAGGACACGGTAAACCAAATCATGTGCACAAATGCACTTATTTAATTGAAAAACATTGCAATGTGTAGGGACTACACTTATTGAAGGAAATCCTACTCTAAAAAGACACTTTGTAGAATTTTCAATAACAGTGTTTGACAAACATACCATTCATAGGAATCGAAGTTTATCTCCATCTAGCCTCGAGATTTGAAAAGTGTTGTGTTATTTACAAGTTGAAATCATGTAAGGACCACTCCAGTTGTACCACACTTCATGTGATTTCTTGGCTTTTCACGATCAACATCCCATTTCGACACAATGTCTCCTTCATTGAAGATTTTAAACTTATCCTTCTTGTGAAAAGTTTTCTTCATCTACATTTATGATTCTTCTACATGTTCACATGAGCTTGATCTCTCATCTCTTGTAATTCCATCAATTTTTCATAATGAATCTGCAATGGTTCATTCTCAAGTAGCTCCATCTGATGTAGCAAATCTAATGTAGGTAGCTCAACTAAAATATGCATTCTTACTTCTCTTCTATAAACAAGCTTGTATGGTGAATTGCCAACTAATCTTTTAGGGGTCACTCTGTCATCCCAAAGTGTTGAATTATACATTAGATGCCAAGCTCTTTGGTTATCTTTTGATGATCCTTAAAAGATTATTATTAGTAATTTTAGCTAACCCATTACCTTGTGGGAAATAATTAGATGACGTACTTAAATAAATTTCATGGTTGATAGCCCAATCTGTTATCTTTGTACCAAGAAATGTTAAGGAATTATATGAAATGATAGTTGATGGAACACCAAATCTGCAAACTATACCTTTGTAAAATGATCATATCAAAGTTTCATTAGCATATATCAAAGCTATTGCTTCAGTCTAGTGTGTAAAGTAATATGTAGTAGTCAAAATCCATTTTTGTCCTTGTGACGAAGGTGGGTTTATCATGCCAATAAAGTCAAGACCACACTAAATGAAAGGCTGATCCACTAATAGAGGTTGTAGAGGCAGCGAAGGCTAAATGTTCTTTTCAACAAATAAAACACATTTCTTACACTTTCTAATCCATTTGAAACAGTATTTAAATATGTTGGGCCAATAGTAACCAGCATTCATAATTTTTAAAGCTGCGGTACATGCTAAAAAATGACCTCTTGCAGGTCCTTCATGGAATTCAGATAATAATTGTTGAATTCTATCGTAATCAACACATCGCAACAAGATTTTGTTTATATATTTTTCACTAACACACCATCAATGAAAACATAAGGTATAGCTTGTAACCTGAAATATCTTCATTTGTTCTTGTCCATACCTTCCGGATAAGTGCCAAGCTATAGATAGTTAACTAAATCAGTCATCCATCTTGATTCTTGAGCTTCTTGAACAAGTTCAGGTTGCTAATTTTCTGGTTGCACTATGCTATCTGATTGCTGATATGTAACTTCAGCATGTGGATCTAGATCTTCTGAATCTGCAGCCTGCTATCTTTCCATATCAAAAATTATATGCTCACACAAACCTTTACCTTGAACTTTCTTTGTAACACAGATATCAACGTCATATTCCATGACTTTCGTTATCCAGCCTACTCTCTTCTCATTCAATTCTTTATTTAACAAGAAATCTTTTACACTTGGATTAGAAAAAGAACATGTACCTTGTTGTTTAAAAGCATGTTCTTAAAATTATTTAGTCCCTCGACTACCGAAAGTACTTGTTTTTCAAGAAATGTGTACCTTGTTTCATAGTCATGCAAACTTTGTCCAAAGAAAGTAATTGGCTGCTCAATATTTTCATCATTAACTTGAGTTAATATGGTTGAGATTGTTTCAGCTCCTCCAAGTGCATACATTGTAAAATATTTATCAAAATTTGGATTTGGAAGAGTAGGATCTTGAGAAATGGTTGTTTTAATTGCTTCAAACCCTTCTCTCCCTTTTCTAGTGCAAGAGAAAGTATTCTCTTTCTTCAACATAGTTGTTAATGGTTTAACCAATCGTTGTAAAATCTGGAACAAATCATCTAACATAGTTGATTTTTCCCAAAAATCTCTACAATTCCTTCTTGTGATGAGGCAATGATAGTTGTTATATGGCTTCAATTGTGAAAGGGTCAATTATTAAACCTTGTCTAGAAATAATATGACCAAGAAATTTACCTTGATGTACCAAAAATATAGATTTTTGGGATTCAAAGATATTCATAACGTCTGCATAATGAAAAATTCTCCCTTAGATGTATTAAATGTTCATCTGAATTTTTGAAAATATGGTAACATCATCTGAATAAACCGGTATGCATTTATTTAATAAGCTATGAAAATCCATGTCCGTTGCGCATTGAAACGTTGCACCAACATTTGAAAGGCCAAAAATTATTCTTTTGTAAGCATAAGTACCACACTTGGTGGTAAAAGTTGTTTTGTACCTATCTTCTTCTTAGACTATAATTTGATTGTATCCACTATAAGCTGTTTAGAAGAGATAGTCTATCGAACTAGAAATTGTTCTTAAAATCGATCCATCTTAGGCGGTGAGTAATGATCTTTTAGTGAAGCTTTATTAGGATCTCTAAAATCCACACATAATCTGATTTCTTTGTTCTTTTCCGAATAGCAACAAGATTGGATACCCAACTTGAATGTTTAACTAGAAAGATAATACGATTCAATTAACTTGGATAACTCTTTTCTCATTAAAGGTTCTATCTTGGGATTTACAGGCCTCTATTTTTGCCTAACTAGCTTGGAATTTGGTTGTAATTCAATAGTATGTTGTGCCAAACTTGGATCAAACCCTTTCAGATCTTGGTATTTCCAAGTGAAAACATCCTTAAATTCTTTACAAAGATTAATAAAGGAAAGTTTCCCAGCTAAGGATCATACCCTTCGAGAAATAAATTCTTACCATCATCAATTGAGATCTCTTTATAACCTGTCTCGTATGTGTTCAAATATTTTTTTGTCTTTCCTTAATTGATCATTAGTGTTTAATATGTCTTCTAATGTGACCAAACCTTGACGTAGTTTATTTGTCTTCAATTGAACAATTTGGTCACCATATAAGTGCTGTAATTTTTCTTGATTTCTTGTAGAAAATTTAGCTTCTTTCTGCAAAAACGTGCAAATATGTTCATCATTTTCAAAAACCTACCAATTCAAATCATTTTACTTAATTTGTAAACTAAAAAAATGTGACAAATCATTTTAATAGGGTATATTGTCCTTGATTTTTGCTTGATGTTGAATGAATTTGATTGCATCTTTGTTGAGTGTACTCTTCCTCCCTTCACAATCTCGAATTTTTCCTTAGATGCCACATTTTTAGACTTGTCGGAGAAGTTAACATTGCCCCTTGCTTCTCAAAGTCATCCACCAACCATAGTTATGAAGTATGGATTTAATTTTAGCATTTCTACTTAATTTGTTGAGTGAAAAAGAGTAAATAAAATCTCTTTTCTAGCTACCTCATTTAATATGTCCGTGGAGGGTATGGAGTGCATGTTGGAGTGTACACTTATGCATGTCATACCCTTACTTGTTCATTTAATTACATTGGTCTTTGTGTGTTGACTTGTTGAGTTGGAATGGAGGAATGATGAAGTAGCATCCTACATGGAGCTACCTCATCATCTTCACCTCCTTCTAACTCATTTTCTACACTTGCACTTTTGGAATTTGGACTTGGGTTGCATGCTTGGAGATTTTTGGGAGTTGCATTTTGGGATTGTGCTTGGTTTGAAGGAATTTGAAGCTTGTTGAGTGAATATTTTTGAAGATTAATGGAGAGGTAGGATCTCCACTTATTGTTATTTTATTTATGAATATAGATGTGAAATTTATGTTCATTTGAGTAGTGTGTGTGTGTGTGTGTGTGTGTGTGTGTGTGTGTGTGTGTGTGTGTGTGTGTGTGTGTGTGTGTGTGTGTGTGTGTGTGTGTGTGTGTTGTGAATGTAATATGTTGGGGATGGGTAGATTTCCTTTAGAGTGGTGTGGGAGAAAGAAATGGAGTTCTTTTGTGGAGGAAAAAGGGAGTTAGTGAGGAAAATGTGGAGGGAGTGTGGGAGAGGTGCTCCACCTATGTGGAGGTAAAAGGGTTTATATGTTATTTTGCATAGGAAAAAGGGAGAAATAAGGTGTTGTGTGTGTTGTTGATAGTGCACTTGGAGGCATTGGGTGGACCCTCTTCCCACATGGGAGGCATAAGGAGAAGACTCCATATTCTTGTCTCCATTTTGGCTTGCTATTAAGGCTTTGTTATTGCGATAAAAATGTAAATTTTACTTGTATTGTTTTGGAAAAGGATGCAAACTACTCTTGTTGACATTGCTTGGAAAAATATGTTTGAGTGTTGAAATATGTATAAATGTAAAAACAAATAAAAAATTGTCTAAGTGTTGTGTTGTGGAAGCCATTTTTATGAAGTTTTCAAAGTTGCAAAACACACCTCATTGTTCTATGGTTGGGGCTCGGGGCCAGATGGATTATACTTTTATTGGATTATAGGTTGGGTGGAGAGCGTCACCTACTCCCCTTTCATTGTATTGTGATTCAAATTTGATAAGATGAGAAGAGTGCAAAGTTGAAGATTGGAGGAGTTATACTATGTTGGAGCCAAAAATATCACCTTTGTAATGTTATCCATTGTTGTAAAGTGAAAGTTGTAATCTTGTAAATTATTCTTTCAAATTGTTGGAAAGAAGAGTTATTGTATTGTAATAAAATGAACTTTATTATTGAGAAAAGAGTGTATTGTTACCTTGTTGTAATTTGTATTATTGTAAAGGTATGAGTTTATTGCAAGGAAAGAAAAGAGACACTTTCTCATTCTTATTGTAAGAGTTAGTACATTGAAATGTTGAAATTATTAGAAGGTTGAAATAGATTTAAAAGGGTCTCATTCTTTTATGCACGAGATTGTGAAAATTATTTGAAATGCATTGTATGAAATTGTTGTATTCCATTCACATTTTTAAAAAAGAGAAGGAAGGTTGCTTATAGTTGAGTTTTCATTCTTTCCTCTGTAAATTTTTCAAATAGTATACTTTTATCAAGTTGTTGTCACATTTAGAAAGTAGAGATATATGGAAAATACAAAAATTTCTTTGTTTAAGAAAGAAAATTACTTCTCCTTTAATTATGATATTTCCTCCAATCCTTGACCTATCAGATAGATATATTTCAATATACATCTATACAAATAAATGTACCTAGACTACATATTTGAAAATAAAACAAAAATATATATATACAATTTCAAATACTTATATTCATATAAATTTCTATCCAAATTTATAGACTTAAATAAAGTATAAGGATATACATTTAGTAAGTTATTTTTCTAACTATAACACACACACACACACACACACACACACACACTATTAAATAAATTTAAAATTAAAAGAATATATTTTAATAATATAAAAATAATTTAATATCAAAAGACATTTTTGTGCATAGATTTTTTTTTAGGCCGAATGGCCATGTATAGACATACAAAAATTATTTGGGGAGGGGTCACTAACCCCTCCAGGGCTATGTTTTTTTATGGTGGAGAGGGGGAGGGTGTGGCACCTCACCCCCACCCACTGTTATAATAAAAGTGTGTGGGGGTGCGGTGTCGTGCCCCTCCTCCCATTTAAACTCAACCTTGCCACTTAATAAAAGACACGGCCACTATGTAAACCATTGTGCATATTTTTATTTCAGCCACACCAATACACACACACATACACACACACACATACCATGCAGCCTATATTAAACTTGGCCTCCTTAAATAAATCCCGGTTTATTTGAAATATATATATATATATATATATATATATATATATATATATATATATATATATATATATATATATATATATAAACCCTAATTACGTTCTTATACCTCATTTGCAATCAAAAATAAAATGAAGGTTATGAAAATCCCATAACCATATAACATGTAGAAACTTAACCAAATGAAAAATATAGATTATCCATTCAAACCCTAGTTAGGGTATGCAAATATGTTGAAGAAAAATATTATAAAATTACAATCGTAAAATACAAACAAATTCTCCATAGCTCCCTTAAGTTTTTGGATCTCCCTTCAACTTGCAAAAGTTAAAATGAGATGGATTAGGGAAAAATGTGAATAAAAAGTAAACATAAGGATTTTTAGGGCATTTTAGAAAACCTAAAATCCAAGGGCCCATAATGATTTGATCTAATGGTTGAGATTATATCCTACATAACTTTAAGTGATGGTATTTTCATGGGAATGAGATTTAAATAAAATGCATGGGTAATTGGTTGAATGGGGCCACTTAGTGGTTAGGTCAAGTTGTGACCTTTTGTTATAAGGCAATAGATAAATAATGACATTGGGTTGTAAGGATTAATTTAGCAATTTGTACATGGTATTTAAATAATGAACTAAAGGAGATTTTAAATAATTATTAGTAAAGGTATAGTTAAATAAATTAATGGAACATGATTATTAAGTATTTGGAAAATACTCTAATAAAGTAAAGGAACTTAATGGGAGGTTTTAAACCGTAAAATATTTTGGGAAAATAAATTAATAATATTTAATTATTAATTTGAATTTGATTACATTATGAAGGTGTGGAAATCATTCATGAGAACTTAATTGACCACAAGTAATGTCTATAACATGTTTAAAACAAAAAAATTGTAGATTTTCCATAAGAAATTAATAGACTTTGGTGTCGTTTTATGCATCAAAATTGTGGGAATTACACTTCATGGGGATGTTCTTCTTTGTAGGGTTACGTGCTTGTTTGGAGGTATAGTAGTGACTATATAATCTCTTTTGTGGAAAGAGAAAATGGTTGTTTGTTATTTTTTTCTTGAAACCCTCTATTTTTGTCTTTGTGGTGGTAGCATGCATGATGTGGTACGTGGTTGTGCATCTGTTGATTTTGGGGAGAAATTCGCGGGGACTTTGTAAGCCTCACCTTTTTGGTAGTACTATGAAAATATTTGAGGTTAATGCTATTTCAATTTAGCAACACCATTTTGTATGAAAATTTGTTTAACTCCCATAACGTGGTTAAATTTTTTCCATATTAATCTATGCCCTTCATCAATTTTTTTCATCTATACTCGGAAACAGAGGTTTTTATCGGTTTTATATATTCATAGCGTTCTTTTTATTTACATGTTATTTTGTTCATTTTGTTTATTCTCTTTATGAATTTCTACCATCTATATTCTAGACAATGTGTATTTTATTTGTGGATATATACAGAGTGTTGTTTTAATTTACATATTTTTATTTATTTGGATTTTCTATTTTGTGTTTCAATACATAAATCTTATATAAAGACTAATGTTGGTAATATTTGAGGTATTGTCAAATATGTCCATGCTGACAAAGATAAAGAAAAAATAGACATTTATCATGTAAGAAAATAATAAAATTAGTAAATGTATTTCTTTCTCTTAGCACACATAACAATTATTGTGAAGAGAATTGTTTTGAGAATATATATGTGGCGGTGGCGAGAGATAGATAACTAATTATGGAGATGATGGTGAGGCTACATTTTTTTGTTGTGCGCATTGTTTGGTGGTGATATGTGTGGCAAATTGGTGCGTGCTTTTAACGAAGTAGGTGGTCCGATTCTTGAGGAGGTGGTGAGTCAGTGATTAAGTCTTGAAAACTCGTTCGGAGGATTGCGTGTTTTAAGGCACTCTATTTTTTGGTCTTTCTCAATTCTTAGTTTTAGTCATCCACGACATTAAGTTTGGTAGTATTTAGGATTGATTAAAAAAGGTTGTTTTTACAACTACAAACACAACTTAAGGTGTAGGAATTTACCACTGGCTTCTCCCACCTGATAATACACAAGTGACAAATAAAATATTCTAAATATTGCCATTTTGTATTATCCTATGTATAAATGAGGTTGTTATTGAGCTGAGTAATCGGGGGTCATATTTTTCATGTTATAATAAAACATATAAATGAATAATATGAAATACAAGTAAAATATCTTACGTAACTCGATTAAATTAGTCATTATTATATATTGAATTCAAGGGCTCTAAAAACCAATTTGGCTACTTTTATAAGAATAGTTATTATTTTACAACATTTTAGCTTGTCAAAGCTGATAAAACTCGAAGGTAATTAAGAAAACAACCTATATGAGAGATTTTTGGTAGTGATGGAGGTCCATTGCCCCCATTTTTATATGCATAAATGTTTGTCATGCAACTTAGTATAATTTCAAAACAAAATGTAAAGATAGCAATTGTAATTTATAAAACACCAGAAAAATTGTAGTTCATTAAAGTTGTCGAGAAAGTTAACTTTTGTTGTCGAGAAAACTATTTCCAAATCATGTCGAACAAAATTGGTCTCATTCTCTAAAGACTAACTATATTTGGTAGGAATTTTGCTTCCTTGTTTTTGTATGTAAATAACTATTCTCATCACTTACTACTTTGTGGGATCATATTGTTCTGCTACAACACAATAAAAAAGACCTTTTTTGTCCTTCTCTACTATGTAAAAAAGAAGAAAAAATGTAATTTATGTTTTTAATGGTTACTTTTCCAATATTTTTATATTGTGGGTTGTTATTACCAATAAAAATTTCATTGATATAGATTCGTTCTACTATTTATCCAAATCTCTAATAACTTTGAACAAAAGTATATCTTCCTTTTGTTTAACATTCTTTTAATGTAAGTAGTTCCAATGGAAAAAAGTGTTCTCTTTTTTGGTTTATTCAAATGTATGCAAGACTCTTAACAATGCATTGGTCCTTACTTCTTGCCCTTTTTGTAAGGCTAATATTTTACCATGATGACAACTCTTGAAACCCGACTCTGTCGACGAGAACTTAACGCATATTGTATGTCCCACATTAATATTGCTCAACGCTATCGTTACCATCCTTGCAAACCATCAAGAGAAAATTCTATCCATTAAATGTTGGTTGTTCTCCATCTACCAAAGTTTACTTTCACTTCTAATGCAAGGAAATTTACAACTAGCCGCCACCAGTAGGTATATGTGGAGACTGATTTTCACATATCTATTTAATCCTACCTTCCTCTGATGTCTTCAGCTAATCAACTTGAAAATTTACAAATTGTTCGCATTATAGTTTCTCCCCAACCCCTCTATAATTTCTAATTTTTATGTTAGAGCCCTCCACTAATTTTTTCCTGCGCTAAATCCCTTTCGGCGTTGTCCTCGTATTGCTCGAGTACTATTGCTATTATATAATCAAATGAAATATTAAATAAAAATAGATTACACAATAAAAAATAAAACAATGCATCAACAAATCTGGGCACGCATAGCAACTCATTTTCCGGGGAGAACGGACAATGAAATCAATAATTACTGTAACTCTTGGCTCAAGAAGAAGCTCGCTAAATTTGATTTGAGCCTCGACCAATACAAAAATGTCACAGACCCACAAGAACCCATATATTCAAATTTGATGCAACAATACTGAGAGCTAAATTTGATGCTCAAATTGTTCGCAGACCATCCATATATTCTTTCCATGATCTCCGGGCTATATTCTTACCATGATATCCATGTTGGCCTCTGCGAGGGGCGAAAGATTCCTCATACAACAGGGTGTGGTATTTTGAGAGGAAGTGCTCCCCCTACATTGGGCGCAAACATCAGTGTGGGCTCCTCCTATCTGATCACCATGCCACTCATCATGGCTTGTGCTTTTTAGAATGTTAACTGCAAGCGTCTAGCTTGGGATAATGGGATTGATGTTAACCATTCGTTCAATCTTTTGTTTTGTTTTTAGATACACATCTTGATTACTATATTTCTACTATAATCGAAATTTCTAAATGTGTAATGTTATGAGTTTTTTTGGTGGGTTTATACTATAGAGCTTCACTAATTTATTAAACCCCACAAACTAGAACAAAAATGTTTATTATCAAAATTTGAACATACATTAAATAAAAGTAATAACTTCTATGTAAATGGCAAGTTCTCAATTGAGCTTGATTATTCTTGATGAAATGAACCTAGTCTCTTGTTTATGTACATGTGATTTTGATTCAACTTTTGGAAGATTTTTGTAAATGGAAACATAAAATGAAAAGAAAATGGTTGGATGGGTCCATCCATTGAAATGGAGGGCCAATCAAATTCTAATGTTCAAAACCTATATAAGAGTATCACCCCATTCAATCCTTGTCACCATTGTGTTGTTTCCATCGTCCAATACGATTCT
The DNA here is from genome assembly GCA_018340775.1 of Taxus wallichiana var. yunnanensis. Lineage (NCBI taxonomy): Eukaryota > Viridiplantae > Streptophyta > Pinopsida > Cupressales > Taxaceae > Taxus > Taxus wallichiana. The sequence goes on along the minus strand of CM031238.1, from coordinate 231,019,686 downwards.
CGAGAATGGAGTATAATATCTATTGTTTTCAAGCAATCTAGCCCATCTTGAACATGAATTTTATGGAAATTTATATTATATGTAATTCTCCACGAAATCTATAAAATTTCACATTATATACACTGTAATATCAAAAAATAAATATTACAATTATAAAATAATTCCTTGATGTTTAGTAAACCTAATATCTATAATCTCTTTGGTAAATGTTAACTTTTAGAATTTTGTGGATTGAGAAAAACAAGGCCATTTCAGGGTCATCGACAATGTCATCCTCTACTAATTAGGAATCCTTACACATCGAGGGGTGATTGGATAGTCTAAGTGTGTTTGACATAGTTTTTAAACTTGATAACAAAAAAGTTAGGTAGTTTGAGAGGTTTTACACCATATTTTGTAGATGATAGAGATGATTTCCCTTAACCCACCTTTGACATAACAGAAGTTGACCTACTTGTTGGCAATAAGCATAACTTATTGCCATTGGAAAAAAAAAATTACTGGTTGAATTTGATCGACATCAAGCTATGTTGAAGATCTACGAGTTGTATTTTCTACATTGCACCTCGCCACATGAACATTCAATGAATTTAACATTTACTTCTTGAGGTGGACCACAAATCTGTTTGTTACAAACACTCATGGGGAGAAGAAAAAAATGCATTATTTCATCTTCAAAAGAAAATAATATATTTGGGACATGAGGATCTCCATGTAATTTAAATGAGCCTCTGCATTTCATAGAAAAATGAGCAAAAGTTACATGAAAGACACCTATATTGGGTCACTTGTTGAAAAAATATTGTAAACAAGGTGCTCGAAATGAGAAACACTAGGTTGAACTATAAGGTTTTTCAACATACATTGGATATCTATGACAGGGGCTAGTTGGTGAAGTCACCAATAAGAATGAACAATAAGACTACAATCTAAAACCCATTACCTAGAATTTTAAAAACATGATTTTTAGCTAGTTTCTTTGGTTGTAACATGAGAACACAACACATATTTTGACAAATATTCATTGTCACATAATTTTTCCAAATGTCCAAAATCTTGTTAAAGAATGTGGCATCAAGCAATAACACATTCGTTGGTGAAAGGTTATCAAGACACATGTACAATTGAAAGGAACGATAACCAGATCGTACCAAGCCAAGAACACAAACGCTAATCAAACACCACGATCAATAAGATGAAAGCAATTCGCTAGAATAACTTTACATAAATCCTTTGCAAACAAATGAGCAACAATATTATATATTATTATGGAACTCAATGAAATACATTGAGAATGGGCCTTGCTTAAATAGGCAAGGAATAACAATCTAAGAACCAGTCAAGGTCGTAGATCAAGCCATAAATCAAGGAAATAACTAGTCATAAAAGAACTAGTCAAGAACATAGATTTAGGAGAGAACTAGACATCAAGGATCTAGTCAATACCATAGATCAAGGAAAGAACTATACCTAACAACTAGATAATATCTCCTAATATCTAAATAAGATAAAATAAATATCCACACACATAAGTGGGTGAGGATAAATATAATAAAGGTAAATAAAGTACCTAGGTGCACATGAGCTAAGGTAAATACCTACTCTAACACCCCCATCAAGTGAAGCTAGGGGCCAAAATAGATGTGGCATGTCCACAGTATGAGTCTCGACAACTAGGCCTGATGAGGTACTCATGTACAGTAACTGGGAAAAAAAAGACACCACAAGGTACCCAAAACCAAGTAACAACAAAGTAAATAGAGTAAAGACCCACTCCAAGGCATCCCAAGAAGCTCGGCTAAAAAATCGTACAATCTTTGAAGAATTTTGGTGTGCTATTTGTGGTCTAAATCTACTACTCGATCACAAAACTCAAAAAAAACTGACACTGGGTTTCACCAGAATAGCTCCATACAAGGAGACTGTCAATGGAGTGATGTCGAAAGTGCAAAAAAAATACCAAACATAATTCAATCAAGTGTTGCAAATAGGTGTGCCACAATCCAAGAACAATAACCAAAGCAACAAGGCAAGGACACAAAATCCAGAGTGTCACGATCCAAGAAAAGCCAAGGTAACAAGGCAAGGACACAAAACCCGAAGAAACAGGATCAACACCACACCCTCCCATACTGCTGAATGGGTGGAGTGGTGCTACAAATATGTATGAGTTGTCAAAACAACTACTCGAACACTAACAAAATAACACTGGGCTCCACCAGAATAGCTCCCCCACAAGAGAGACTATCAACATGTCAAAAGTGTCGAAAATACAGATACAAAATCTCTCAACAAACAAGAGAGATACACTACACTCTGCTAAAGAAAAATGCTCAAAACAAGAAGCATCACAATGCAGAAGGTATAAAAAGTGGAGCAAGAGGCCGAATGGTGGAGGAGCCACGCTTGTAGAGTCCTCTCAACGAATGCCTATGTCGCCTCCATGAGTGATCAGATATCCACCCCAAATCAACACGGATGGATGAAGAAGATGCCTACATATGACTTGGTGCAAAATGCACAATGGGTGCATGCAAAAAGAACATCGAGAATGTGTGTTAGGTTGATCATGTCTCGACAACTAAAATCTTAGGATTCTCAAGCTGAGTGAAGATGTAGAACTCATGTGTTTCTCGGGATCCTCGAAAGAGTTGAGCTAACAAAAAAGGAGCTCTGTCAATGTGTGATCCCAATGAAGAGATGAAATAATACCATGTGAATGTACGCAATGACTCCGCTAGTGAGACCCATAGAACGGAGCATGCGAGGGCCGAATGCGGTGGTATGCTTCCCGAAAGTGCCATGCAACTAAGCGAAGTAGGATACACAACATGTGTAGTATCTTGTAATAGGCACATATGTGGAAGACCATGCGATAACAAGCCTCACCTTGGTTTAGAAGCATCAAAAGTGGGTTCGGGCTCAAAAGGCTGCAAATCAATGTCGGTGGGTACAAGAGCAACAAGCTGCAAGTGGACTAGGAGTATGGATATGGTTGTTCATGATATGATGGTGATCTTTGTAGGCTAGCAAGTTTTTTTCGGGGAGTGTATTATTGTATCTTTATCATGAATGAGTGATTGTAGAAGAGAATTTCACTTCTTGAGTGATCTATTTTCTTCCACAAATTTTACAATATCCTCTTGAAGTCCACATACTTCAGATAAAATCATATCATTCTCGAGAATCCATGATACTTACAAACTCAACTCCCAAAAATTTAGGATGTCGGGCTCACCGAAATTGCATCCACAATTGATTACAACACTCCATATTTGGCACTTTATAATTATAGTGAAATTCACAAAATAAATAACTCCAATGGAAAGATCACGAAAAAAAAGCACTTTTGTAAAAAACGGCACTCAAAACCGAGTTACCAATCAAAAGATACAAGCTTTTTAATATTTTTCTCTGTTATTTATTTTAGTTGCCACTGAAACAAAATAAATTGTTGTTTCCTTCACCACACAAATAAAATTAAAGGGGGCTGAAGTTAAGCACCTACTAGTAGGAATCACAAGCTTTAAGCCCTCATATGACCATACCATATGATCAAGGGCTAAGAATTTTCTCCAAAATTGGCCGCGAGTTTGCGGCAATCGATCTTAGGGTTTTCACGCCTTCCGAGATCAATGGAAGCATCTGTTTTGTATAAAAATGCATGCAGCAACAAAATATGACCAAATCCCAAATATATGAATACATAAATAATTTATTTACAAAATAAACCTTACAGACAGAGATGCCAACAACAATCTCTTGCTCGATACCATGAAAGGAGGCGATAAACGGATCGTACTTAAGCCAAGAACACATATGCTAATCAAACACCACGATCAATAAGATGAAAGCAATTCGCCAAAATAACTTTACTTAAGACCTTTGCAAACAAATGAGCAGCAATATCATATATTATTACGGAACTCAATGCAATACATTGAGGATGGGCCTTGCTTAAATAGGAAAGGAATAATAATCTAAGATCCATTCAAGGTCGTAGATCAAGCCATAAATCAAGGAAATAACTAGTCATCAAAGAACTATTCAAGACCATAGATTTAGGAGAGAACTAGACATCAAGGATCTAGTCAATACCATAGATGAAAGAACTAGTCAATACCATAGATCAAGGAAAGAACTATACCTAACAACTAGATAATATCTCCTAATATCTAAATAAGATAAAAGAAATATCCACACACATAAGTGGGTGAAGATAAATACAATAAAGGTAAATAAAGTACCTAGGTGAACATGAGCTAAGGTAAATACCTACTCTAACAACAATTACAAAATTAAAAGAAATCTTCAAGGCTCATTAACAAGAATTGAAAGGTATCTTTGACGTCACATAAATTTGATAAATTTGGTGTAGAAAGAAGTGGAAACATTTCAGGGAATTTGACATTAGACAATGAAAAATCCGATGATGTAAGATTTGAGAATTTATGACATACATTAAATTTCTAAGGAAGACTCTCACACATGGATTGATGTGTGCAAAAAAAAATTGGATTCAAAATGGATATAATAGATGAAGTTAGGGGAGATGGTAAGCCTAATTGAAAGCTACCAATAACTCAAATCCCTCCACCATCTATTGAAGACCACATACATAACCCTTAAGAGAATACTTTAACAAGTAAACATATTAACAAGAGATAAATTCAAAAACACATAAAACAAAATAATTACATACATACATATATATATACATATACATATATAGACATATATATATATATATATATATATATATATATATATATATATATATATATATATATATATATATATATATATATATATATATATATATATATATATATACATATATATACGTCTATGCATACACACACACACACACACACACACACACACACACACACACACACACACACACATGTGTATATATATCTTTGTGTGTGTGAACAAATTGATGATAAAAATCAATCGAATCATACGTCGATAAATTAGATTCTATTGGGACAAAAAAATTATTTAGGAATACATAAGTACTTAAGAGTCGTAGATGGCCCAATTCTTAATCTATTGGAAGAAGGGAGTCTTGATCCAATTTTTATATTAGTATTTCAAAGGAAATAATTATTGTTATTTACTAGCATCAAGGAACTATTTTGAAAGATGCATCCAGAAAAGATGCTTCATGCAACTTAATTCGCTATGTTGTAGACCTTTGTGATGATGTTTATGAGTGTGTTGATGAAAAATATGTTTTTGTTTTTGTAGCTACTCATGTTGTCAATACATACCAAAGGAGGATAAAAATATAGAGGCTAAAGATCATTCATGCTAGAAATTGAGAAAATCATGATGTCGGTGTTTTAACTACTTTTAGTGTGGGCATGCAAAGGTTTATGATGAGTGAAATATCTCTTGAGGTAGTGATGGCACCTAAGAATGCATTTTTATTTTCTGTAGGATACCATTGTTACACCTTGAGGAGCTCAATGCATGTTATAAAAAGACAAAATAATGTAAGGACTAAATAGAAATTTTTTAAGTCAATGCAATAGGTTCCAAGTTAAAGGACATGTTAAACTATTATGATATCGATTTCACCAAGCTCCCTGATTAGGAGTTTTTATTTTAATTTATCATGACAATATACTAGAGCTTCAGGGTTATGATAATTTGATGAGTCCATTCAAGATTATAACGATCAAAATTTCATCCATGCATTCATATCTATATTTGGAAATAACTTGATTGTTTGAGATGTCATGCTAGAGCTCTTGGGTAGCCAGATTGTTCGGTGAGGCTAGCAGAGAGACTGTTAAGCTTTTTCCTTCTTGGAGAAAGGATGATCCCCTGTTGGAGGTTTCTAGCTCTTTTATTGACAAGGAAAAGGCTAGATTGTAGTTTATGATCATAGGAAAGTTTTTTGGCATTAGAACCAACATTGATTCTATTTGGGTTTGGTGTGGAAGGAAATGGGGGTGTATTTTGGATGTAAGAGCCCTGGATGGAGATGGTTTTCTATTAAGCTTTCAGAAGGAACATGATTTGCAAAACGTTTTCCAGGGGGCTCCGTGGTTCTTTGGCAAGGTTGCTATGAGCTTTCATCGGTGGGAACTAGGTGTTCAACATAACCTTGTGTTTAATACCCTTCATATCAATATCCGTCTCCCTTCCCTTCCATTGAAATGTTCATGGGGATCACCAAATTAATGAGAGCACCTTGCTCACCTTTGTAGATCTTTCTACTAGGGCATGATCTAGATTTGTTTTTGCTAGGATTTGCATATCTGTCCTGGAGGGTACTAAAATATCTAAGAGAATTTTTTTGAATTCTCCAATTGGTATTGGAAATAGAGGATAGATGTGGAGGATTCTATGATCTACTATAGAAAATAAAAAGGGTAATAAATGACCCAGATTACTCTGTTGCAAGGAAGATGTTTCCGATGTATGACAATAGGCTTCAGAAGAAGATCTTGAGGAATATTTTGCACTAGTTTCCAAAATTGAGAGGAAGAGACTGCATTTTAGAAACAAATGTTTCTACGAGAAGGGATGAAAATATTGAGATGGTTGACGGTGGGAGGGAGGACGTGACCGGCTCAACCGCTGTGGAAGAACGACAACTCAAGGTTATTTGGAGGGAAGCTAATTCAAAATTACCAGTTGTTTACGTAGAGGTTGTGGCTATGGTGGACGCTTGGGGAAAACTCAAGTGTCTCGAACAAAGGAGGATCGTGATGTGGAGCTATACATGGACCTTGGGAGGAATGATTCACCATATGGAGATGGGAATGAGTCTTTTAAAGTTAACGGGGAGGGGTGGACTCAAGTGATTAACAAAAAGAAATCCCCTTTTTAGATGAAACTTATATCCCATAGAGGGAAAGACCAAGGTTTGTATAGTTTCTCCTTCTATTCGTCAATTTTCTTTGACTGATCGCATTGGAGCACTCTTTCTCATTTTTGGTTTTTTTCGCTTATGGTTTCTCTAGCTTATCTATTTTTTCCACCTTGGGCCTTTAGGGCCTTGTTTCTTTTTTGTCTCTCCTTTGTGCCTAAATGTCTATCTTCCGGTTATACAGGGTTCGTGATCCCTTTAAGATATAATTTTTACCGTATCTAATAAAAAATCATGATCAATTTTGCAAATCCAACACAATTGAGAGAAAATTGAATGAATTCACCAACCAAGTCTTGCATGGTATTCTTCATATTCTTCGAGAGTATTACAAATAGATTGAATATATATATATATATATATATATATATATATATATATATATATATATATTTATATATATTTAGTTTTGAGAGGAACGAAAACCCAAAAGCATCAAAACTAAAAGAGATGAAAAAAGACACAAACAATGATGAGAAGAGATGAAACCAACAAACAAGGGAATCCCAAAAAGAGAAAAGCAAGAAAAAATGGGCCTACCCTATAAAGCAAAGAGTTAAGTCAAAATAACTTGACTAAGCTCATATATAACCAACTAAAGAAAGTCCCCGAGAATGACTATGTGTAATACGATGATGCATGGGTTGGACCACCGTCCACCCGCCCCGTCATTCCTGGGATCTATAAGTCATTAAGATCCACCACTATGTGCCCACATTCTTCCTCCAACATTCCTCCCTAGACCTAATTCTGAATCTGTTTAATATATTTTTTATTCATAAGATTCAAAATTGAGGGGAGGGGAGAATTACGTGTAATGAATTTCCTTATGAAATCTTCCAATTTGAGCACTTTCAATGTCAATCACCTACTATTTGGGATGTTAACCAAGATAAACAAAGATTACTTTTTACTAATGTTAAAATTTGATTTAAGGAGAAGAATGTTGGGGACTTGAAATTTATCATAAAATTATAAGTAATTGAGTTGTATTTGGAAGATACATTATTTTGGGTTATAAAGGGAATGATCAAAAGTGAAAGGGCCAATTTTTTTCCCATTTGTCAACATGCATCCATAAAGGTACATCGTGTAATATAAGCTATGTTGTCTTTTTAAAATTGGGAAGAAATAAAAATCCCTATGAAAGCATCATAGAAGTGAGCCAAATCTTGATTGGTGTACTTTGTGACTAGATAAATCCTTCATTTCCAAAGAAACTACTAAATTTGGAACACAATATTATTTTCTTGGGTTCTCTAATGAACACAATATAAAATCATTGTACGAGTTTGAATATGCATGTTACATTAAAAATAGTGTGGGTGAGCCCTCCTAGATACTGACATGTCGGTAAAAGTTTTGAAGATAATTGAGAGTTGATAGAAGGTGCTAAAGAAGGTAAACATTCTTCATAATGCAAAATGAAAAGAAAGGATAAATTATTTCAAAACAACAATGACCAAAGTAGTCAAGAGTTCTCCATCCTAATCTATTTTTGATCACCAAGATCACTATAACGGCGTGAGGTGAGAGAATACACATAGTTTGGATGTGATCTATCATTACCTTGATCATTGTTGTGAATAGGATAGGCGTTGGTAATTTTTTCGCAAATTACCTATTTTTTTTTACATGCTCAAAATAAAATTCTAATATGAGGCAAAGTAAAATTTTGCCATAAAATAATTAAGAACATTTTTAAGGATGGGATTTTTATAACACTATATAGCATATCAACTAATTATTTTATAAAAATATTTTAACACAATTAAAAAACTCATTAAGAAAACTTTCCATATCCAAATATTTATGCCGAAGGTGTTTCCTAGTTGGATCAGTTCCCTGTCTAACATTCGTTGGAAAATTAATGGTTACAAATAGCACAAAGTGTGCGTTGATGCATGGACCTCCAGACACAATTTGATTGAGTATTAATTTTGAAAAAAATATTAGTTTTCATTGTAACACCAACAAATTCGATGTTCTAAAATAACATTAATACTTAAATAATTATCTAGAAAGTTACATTTTTTTGTTTTAAGTTACAAGGATGTCAAACCCTAATATACGTTTAATTGAATTCTAACCAGCAAATTTACATTTCACAGGATAGATCCATTCAGATTATTAATTAATTATTCTTAATCCAATCCTAATGTCAATTTAATTATCATTACTAGATAAGTGTCCATAAATTTATCTTACTAGATAAATAGTTTCCCTCTTGGGAATTAACATTCATCCATATTTAATAAACCCTTATCCTTAGTTACCTTAGTTCTCTTAAATTATTTTCTTTAATTTCCATTGAATTAATCACTAAAATCTACTAGAAGGGTTACATTTTTAACTTAATACACTAGAGCCCTAAGTGGCCCCATTCACCCATTTACACATACATTTGATTTATTTAAAAATTTACAACCATAATATGAATATTCTCACCTAACAATTATAGGGTTGATTCTTAACCCTTGGATCAAATCCATTATGGCTACTACATTAGGCCTACCCTATAAAGAAACCCTAATCATCCTTAAAGGAGTATTATATGGTGTTGCCCTACCTTAAGGGTATTATTCTGCATATATTGATATTAGTGCATCTTGGCCCGCATATATCTTGTGTTGCATTATCTTCTACAAATTGTTCATTTATTATATGCAAAGTTCTTATCAAGTGGTATCAGAGCAGTGATCCGGGCAATTTGTGGGATGAAACCCTAATGTTGGTGATTCATCTATATCTAGAGATCGACTTAATTTTTTTAGATATTTTTGTGGGGAGTGGATACATAGTTCAAGTGATCTTCCCTCCAAATTTCAGATTTTTTGGAGTTGTTTTGCAAAAGTTGTCTGTTTTAGGGTTGAAACCCTAATTTGACGGTTTTTTCCATATCTTCTGAATAATGATGAATTAGGAAATAATGTTTTTTTGGGTTGATGGTAATATATTCAAAGGTGATACCACTGAAATTTCAAAAAAATGAATATATTTTGTCAGAGTTATTTCATTTTTATTGTTTTTCACTATTTTGCTCCACAGGCCACAATTTGAGGAATTTTCTTGAATTTCTTACATTTTCAGAAACCTCTAAAAAATTAAATTGGGGTTTGTGTTCTGTGATTTCTGATTTTTGGCCGACCTTTAGCCGAAAGGGTTAGAATTTTTTTTTCAAAAGGGTCTATTCCGAAAACCCTAGTTTTGTGGATCATGGGGATGGTAGATTTTTTTGGAGATGGCAGGATTGATGCAAGAGAATGGTGGAAAAAATTTAGGGTTAAATTCTCTAAACCATCAGATATTTGGTTATTCAAGTTGTGGATTAGTGGCCCTACACAGATTTGGTTTTCTGAGTTAGAAAAGGAAAAGTCTAATTGGTCTTTGGAGGAACTGGAACAAGTTTTCATGGACAGATGGGCAACAAAAGAAGAAGAAGATGAAAAAGAAGAAGAATAAAAAGAAAAGAAGAAGAATTAGAAGAAGAAGAAGTAGAAGCAGAAGCAACATCAGAAGAAGAAGAAGAAGATGTTGATGATGAAGCTGCTACACAGGATAGTGCATCTCCAAGGAAGGAAGCTTCAATATTTCAGTTTGAAGGGTGCATTCAAAGAAAAAAGGTAATTGTTTCCATAAACCCTAGCAGCAAATATAACTTCATCAATATGGATGTAGCTCACAATCTACATGTGCAAACAAAGCATATCAAGGAATCTCAAATGGATGGTAAGAAAATTCAAGTTTTTGAAGATTTAAAGCTTTCTATGGATAAATATGTTTTACATTCAGATTTTTATGCTTTAGATATGGATGGTATGGATATTGTTCTTAGATATCCTTGGTTAGAGACATTGGGAACAATTAATATTAATGTGCAAAAGAAATTCATGAAATTATGGTACAAGCGAAAGAAAATTACATTGCAAGATATCACACTTAGCAAGGAAAAAAATAATGTAAAATTGGATCATGAAGATGAATTTGAAGATGGTGAAGAAGGGAATAAGGATGAATCAAAAGGAGAGGATGATGAAAAATAAAAAAAAATAATTTCTCTACTCAAGAGAAAAAAGAAATAACAAACAAGTTTGAAGAGGAAAAGAAAGTAGAGGAAAAGATTGATAAGGTTGCACATACTAAGGTTGCACCATATAGACACCCATATCATCATGAGAGGAAAACATCATGGAGACATGCTCAGACACATGAGGTCAGCAATCTATATGGATATACAGGGAATTGGAGGAGTAATAATTTTGGCTATACATGGAATCAATGGAACAATAATTGTATGACATGGAATCACAGGAATAATCATTATGGATATGCATGGATGCCGAGGAGGAACACATATGGACCAGGATGGAATCAGACAAGCACAATGGAATATGGAATCAGGTTTGGAGTAGCATCACCCACTAGGATTTCATATGGGTGGTTGGATGATCGAGCTTGGCGACAAGTGTGCAATAATTTAAAGCACACTCATTATATGGCTTCTTCTTATGTTTTGGGGACGAAACATGTCAAAGAGGGAGGAAATGCTATGTACCTTGGGATATAATATTATAATGTATATGGGTTGATGGAGATGCCGACATGTGGCACACATCCCCTTAGTTACATGTATGGGTTCACATGGGATATAATATTATAATGTATATGGGTTGATCGAGATGCTGACATGTGGCACACATCCCCTTAGTTATATGGGATCACATAGGGATTAATTATATTGGGTAATGGGTTGGCCTACATTGGGATTAGGTATTACCCATCCTATTTAAAGGATGTGATTATCATTATGAGGAGGTCATGTATGTATGAGTTGAGTCTTCTACTTGGTAGAGGTATATTTGAGGTATCCCCCTCGAAGTGGATTCCCATCTTGGGAGATTGTGGAGTTACTCATTCCTTAAGGAGCATTGTATGGTGTTGCCCTACCTTAAGGGTATTATTCTAAATATATTGCATATTAGGGCATCTTGGCCCCCCATTTATCTTGTGTTGTGTTATCTTTTGCAATTTATTGATTTATTATATGCAAGGTTCTTATCTGAATTTCTTACCCTAGGGTCATTCATTATTTTCTCTTTGGTTTGCAGGTTGAAGGAGTGGATGCCATGGATCATGGGAAAATCATGAAAGAGTCTTCTTGGATCCAATGTGCAAGAAGAGGGGATTCCATCCATTTGGCTCCTCCTTTAGAATAGTTGAATCTTATATTTAATCATGCATTCCTAGTTATTTTATTTCAATGCAACATATATCCTAGATCTGGTTTGAGATCTATTGTTGATTAGTTTTCTATTTTATTTGTTTTCATTGATGGGGAAGAAACCCATTTTGTAGATCAAGAGTTTTAGGCATTTAAATCCCTTTATGTAAGTTGGAATAGGGTCTAAACAAGCATACATGACCCACATAGGTTGGATCTACATTTAGGTGAAGTTTAGATCCATAAGAGCCAATGGTTTGGCCAAAAATACGTTTTAAAAAAACTAGTCCACACACAGGTGATCGACAATGGTCTCTTGACCGACCATAGTATCCACTATGCTACCGAGCGTCACTTGACTACGGGTGCTGGTCTGTGGCATTAGTATATTTTAGATTATTATTTTAAATGCCAAGGATGTTGGATTTGTACCAGGAGCAACTTATTATTCAAATTCATGATGGCATAATAGTCTCAAGGTATCTGGTTCAAAAAAATAACCACCAAGTATTTCAAGTTTGAAGAATTAAAATTTATGCAGTATACAATGACCGATGTTGGTCACAGGAATACCGACAAGATTCGAGTCCCAACACTTGGTTACTATCTATTGAGTCTATTTTAATAAATTTCAGCATATCTTCTACGTTTTGATTTTTACATTTTCTAAATGACATTTCCAACAATCATACATTAAATTTGGGTTTGTTGAGCAAGTCATAATATCATCTAAGTTGAGATATAAGATAGAAGTTAAAATTTCAAAGCGTAACCATGAAACCATGATGGATGTGGGTCATTGTATGCAGCGAAGCCGGTTTAGTTTGACCGAGTCTCGGTCTTTGTGTGGACCAGAGAGCTCTAAAAATGAATGTTTGAAGGAAAATTGATATAAAGAGATAAATTTAACTTTACATATATCAAAACTAGAGAGCGTTTAACTATTTCAAACCAAAATAAAGCTATGAAAAAATTTCCAATTCATTTTGTGATGAATCACTAACATTTACAACTTTCTTTTCTTTCAACACAAGATAAAATTTAAACATGATATCCATTTAATTCATTCCTTTACATAAAAAAATTTGAAGAGAAAGGAAAATACACATTCCTTTAATGTCAAATATGATATTACAACATAATAACAAAATATATAATACAACTTTTCTTTCAATACAATGTACTAGTCTTCCACCTTAAGTGGGGATTACAAGAAATATTCTCTCATAAGGAAGGATTTATTAGTCTTCTACAAGTGCTCCAAGTGCCAATTCTTCCACAAGAGCTCCACCATTTCTTCACCATGATCACAACAACAAAAATGGGGAGAGGCAACACTCTCCACCCAACCAATAATTCAATGAGGAGAAGAAGTTATCCTCCTCATTGGCCCCCAAGTCCCAACCAAAATGCAATAAAGGATGGATCCAACTCATGCAACTATCAAAAATATTCCACATCACAATACAAAACTTCACAAATATTTCAAAACACATTCAACACAAGATACAATCACAACATGAAACTATCAAAATACACAAGTCTTGAAAATGCAAAGCCAATGAAGAAAGGATCTATGGGAGATCACTTATGCCTCTCAATGGGATTAGGTGCCCACATTAAATCCATCCAAAACACAACTCAAAACTCCTACACAACTCTTATGCCTCCCTCAAGATCCTATTATGTCTCCCACATTCTCTTATGCCTCCCTACAATCTCTTATGTCTCCCTCAAAAGAACTAAGTAAGAAATGCAAGCATTCTCTTATCCAAGGTGGGGCACCCAACCCAACTCCCTCCCAAAACATGTAATAAACTATTATGAATCCCTACATATAATATCCCCATAGCCTTCTCCTACACCATACTTAGGCATTCTACCCAAGAACCCAACAAACATACAAAACATTCACATACATGCAATACACACATATAAAAACAAACAAGTAAAAAAATGTAGCTCCTACCTTTCCATAGTAAGAACTTGATCAAGGAATCACACTCCAAGCTCCTTTAAGCTCAATCCAAATCCAAAAATCTCCAAAATTTCCACAAGCACTCCAAAACTCTCCAACTCAAAAAATATAAGAGCAAAATGAAATGAAGTAACCCCAAACAAACAAATAAACTTGCATATATAGAAAAAGGGAAGAGGAGGGTGAGGTGGCTCCATGTAGGATGTCACATCACTTATCCTCAACTCCACATCACAAGTCAAACCTCAACCCCAATGCACAATAAATTTGTGGTTGAGAGGAATGACAAGCCTCTTACACACACAATCCAAACCCACACCCTCTAAGGACAAAATTAAAACCATGTAAGAAAAGTGCAATAAATATCACTTTTTTTCTTACAAAATACATAATGGGGTCTATTTTTGACCCCCAATCCATAGGTAGGGTTGGTATAAGAAATTAAGAGGTGTGGGATAAGCTTAGCTTGTCCCACAAGCCTCCAAAAATGGCCCTTAAGCCCAAATCCGAAATTCTAAGGTAAGGTAGAGTGTACAACACTCAAATTCACTTACACTCAATCAAAATCACATAGTCCAAAAGACCAACAACTCTAATAAATGACCCCTTTTGTCACATCCCTAATGACTTAATAACATGATTTAATTACTTAATAAAAAAACATTAATCAACAATGATTAAATAAATTACATCACAAAATAAATCACATACTCTACAATAAATAAAATAAAAATGAAATAATTACACACATAACCCATGGTCACAATTGGAGGTGATCCCCATGGGAACCCCCTAACAAAATAAAACAAACATAACACATTACACGAGTTGCATGGTGACCATCATTGTATCCATCAAGTATTCCGTTGTGGTTGGTCTATAATCCCCCTTTTGATTGTTGTGCTATAATTACCTGCAAAATCACACAATACCACCTTTGGCCTCGTGGCCGCATCAAAACATCCAAGATAAAATATACGCACATAAATCAATAACCATCCTCATATATTAAAAAATGATATCAACTAAACAATGTTATCATTTGTCTAAAATTACAACATCTCAATTCTATATTTTTATCAATATCAACAAGATCACGAGATTAGTTCGAAAGCTAAATCCTAGTCAACACTATGAGAATTCTGAATGTCAGTAATATGTATGCTAACAACACATTATCATCATCAATAAAAAAATATCTCTCTATGCCTCTAAGAATCCACACAATCATACTATGAATCACATTCCATTAATAATCAAATTATTTGTATCATCTAACATCATGCTAAACCAAAATGATACAATAACATCCATGTCTATAGTCAACAATGATCGACATCAAAATATAATAAGTGTCAAAGAGGAGTGGGCACTACATGCATGATCCACATAACTAGGGTTCGATCATTTAAAGCTTAATGGTGTTGTCTAAGGGTGATTGTCTCTACAATGCATAGAGCTCCAAATTTGATAGCGTAAAGAGAAAAATTTGTGTATGACAATTTAATGCAATTTAGGTAAAAACAAATTCAATAACAATGTATAGTCTAATGCATCAATTTATTGCGACTGGGGCTACCAATTCGCAACAAAGGATTTGAAATTTGTAGAGGATGTGCAATAAAGGGAAGGAAATTGAGGCCATATTCTTCTAGGTGCACACTTTTCTTATAGGGCTTTGAGGGCATAGAAGAGAACAAAGGAAATGATAAAAAAGTTACCCTTATAAAAATATAAAAGAATGTTATTTAAACACTATTAATTAGAAATATGTAAGTCACATTTGATGATTAATTTAAATATTTGTAGGTATTTTACAGATAAAATTACAAAAAAATCTCTTAAAAATTGTTGAATATAACCCTTGATTGCATGGGGTTGTTGTCGTCCTCAAAATTCACCTCTTTTGAAGTCAAGTTTCAAAAAAATTGAGTCTATACCTTAGAGTATTGGATCACATCGAGCCTGGAATTATTCACAGTTTTCCCATTCATGGAGAAAATTTTAAAGTCGCGTGTATTGGTGAAGTTTCTTCCCTTCTTTTTATTTTCTTCCTGCAGTAGGGAATGATAGGCGTACCTTCCACGTTAATTTTTTGCCCCAGAATTAATGGATAATACATGGACATCTCGATTAGATGTGGCTTGGACATGTTTCAAGTGATAGGGGAAGCCTCCATGCGTCCAAACAATGCAACTCCAGGGGCAGATCCCAAGGGATAGTCCTTAAATAAGCGCAAGCTTTCCGCTTGTCCCAGGTTCAAAATGAAGTTGAAACAAACTCTAATCAGCTAAGTATGGAAGTATCAATGGACGACGCCATGTACCTCATTATTGTAGCTTTAAGAGTAAAATCTGGGGGCAATTCTCAAACTTGGGCCAATCCTCCACGTGTCCCAGGTCCAAAAAGAGAAAGAACCGATTGTTAAAATTGACTAAGTATGGGCAGGTTGGTGGAAGTCTCCACGTGCCTCAACAATAACATTTTAGAAATGAAATCAAAGGGTCAATCTTCAAATGAGCGCCAACTCGCCACGTGGTGAAATTCAATGGAGAGATAGAGTTGGCCATTGAAAATTCCGAGACCAACAGAAGGAGACATGTGTCATCTCGATGTAATTTTAAGAGGAATTTCCAAAATGGAAACTCAAAAGAGTGACAACCCTCCGGGTGTCTAGGGGTCAACATAGGTCAACCAGGAAATAGACCCAAATCGACTAAGTATAAAGGAATCCGCAGAGCTCTCCATGTGTTAGCCTAGTGCAACTTCAAAGGCAAAAAATGAAAAAGGCTTCCCAAGCTTTGTTCCAATCAATTCCTTCCACGTGGGAGGCGAAAATTTAAATTTGTAGAAGCAAATCAAATGGCCTATGTTTTAATGGGAGAAATAAGGAAATGGCCGTATATTTGAAAACCTATTTTTTCCACCATTAACGTTTCTTTGCAAATCAATAATTTGAAAGGGTGTGGATGATTAGAATACGTTGTAACTATTTCTTTCTTGCTCGAGGCAGTTGTAATCGTCTCTTGCAAACTATATCATGAGCTTTCAAAGCCATTGACGTTGTTGGAGTTTTGACATTCGGAAACTTTAATTTCGAACTAGAAAAATCAATACAAAGGTTTTCACCTTTTTCATTTGTTTTCTATTTCCTTCTTGCTTTGATACGTGAATCATTTAATCCTTGCATGCTTAGATACTTTGTGTTCTACTTTATACAATCTCAAGAACTTTGAGTCTATGGATTTTGTCTGTTATAAACATGAATGGTTCTATTCTATATCTCATTTGGTTAATACATATGATGGTTTTCTCTGTCATCTCTTTTCCCTGAAAGTATTTTCTTCTTCTTCCTCCCACCTCTCTTCAAGTCTTCTATCCTCATGTATTGATAACTTTCCAGGCATAAATAACATTTCAAGATATCGTCAAACCACCATTGAATGAAATTTTGTGTATTTTTACATAGGTTTTGCCCCTTCTTTCAATAAGGGAACCTCTCCTATTAAAGAGGAGGGACTTGATTGTCCCCTGAATGTGGTTTCATTCTAATTGAAAATCTGAACCCCAATAGTTTTTGGTGACTCCATTGGGGAATTTGTTCAACAAATTTCCTTTCTAAAAGAACAACTAATTTGATCATTTCTTTGATCTGGAAACTCTAAGATATACTCGTGGTAGAAGGGCTCTTGGAATTGAAGATCCCCAATTTCAACTCTTGGATCAACAAGGTTTTCAACTTCCTCCAACAAGAATAAATAGAAGAGCTTGTTCCATAAGCACACCTCCTATTGAAGACAAAGCTTCTGGTAGTAGCATTCCTCAAGCACAACTTAGCCCTAATCTCCATGCCCTAATTCTTGCTAGTGTCTCAGTTCCACTTCAAGCAATATTTCCAAGGATGGCAACACCTCGGCCTTGGGGACAAAGAGTTGGGCCTCTAGCTCTTCCTCAACCATTGCATGAGTTACCTAGGGGTAACAAGAAGAATTTTCCCAAATTTAGAGGTGATGGAAAAGTGCACCCTGATGAACACATTACAACCTTCATTGTTGCATGTGGGGTCCTTGGAGTTAAACATGAAGACATCTTTGTTAGGCTGTTTGTGGAAACCTTGCAAGACAATGTTGTAGATTGGTATTACCATCTTCCTGCTGGGACCATCATCGATTGGAATACTATGAGGAGTGAATTTGAGAAACATTTCAAACCTGCTGAGGATGTGCATGCTTTGTTAGCTCATATTTCTCAAATCAATAAGGAGCCACATGACCCTATGAGAGAATTTGTGGCTAATTTCAACTAGTTGGTTAACAATATTCCATTAGATACTAGGCTCATTGTTGATCAAATTCAGAAGTGTTTCTTCTTGAATGCTAAATTTTTGAAGTAATTTATGCCCCGAGGAGCACAAATCTTACAAATTTTGATGGTGATTAGAGATTAAGCGTCGAGTGTGGAAGATGATTTGATCATGTCGACAAGCTAAAAAAGGGATTTTTCAAATCCAAATCATCTTCTTCTTCCTCTCTCTCCGGAGGTAATACATATCAGTTGGTGCAAAATTTGGCTAATGACCTCATTACAATTAAGAAATAATTGGCTCAGCATGCTCCATATCAAGATGTTCCAAGGAAGAACTTTTATCCTAGGAACCACTTGCCCTCTTCTCAAACCAGGTTGGCCATTGAAGGTCCACCCCTCAAGGTGCTTGTTAATGCTACTTATGAAGTTCTTGAGCCTGATGATGAGGAAGAAAATGGGCTCTATGATGAACAAGAAGAGGGATTTGATAAAGAACTGGAGGATCTTGGTGGTTCTTGAGTTCATTTCCTCGTCACTGAGGGTGTGGATGATGAAGATGACTATGATGATGTAGTGGCTGAGATGAATAGTGAGTCATATGATGTTATGACCCGAGAGTAGACCAAAAAAAAGGAAAAAGTGCTGCAACCTACAAAAAGATCCAAGGAGTACCCCATCACCATCCCAGTGATTGCAAGAAGAGGAGCTCTTATTCCTACTACTTCCACCCAAAAAGTAAGATCTGCTAGTCCTTCTTCCTCTACTTCTACTTATGAGAATTCTTGTCCAACAAATGAAAAATATGATAGATCAAAATCTCCTCCTACTCCTATTAGTGATTGCCCATCCACATCTAGATATTTTGACATTATAGACCATCTTAAAAAACCCAAGATTCGTATTTCGAGGTAGAGTTCTATCAAACCCATCCTACAACCTTTGCCAAAATGATTAACTTTGTAAATTCTAAATCTAAAACCGCAGCCCATTCTTATAAAGGCCTTTTTCCCACTCCTTCTTCTCCACCTCAACCCGACCCTAATGGTGTAGTCACTTCACCCAATGAGAAGATCAAACCCTTCTATGTGACTCTCCTCATAGCTTTCCATAAGCTTAGTGATTGTGTTATTGATGCTGGTGCATATGATAATGTAATGCCTGCAAAAGTGGCTCATGCTTTGGGTCTAACCTTAACCCGCACTTATGGCTCTTGCTATTCCATGGAAAGTAGAGAAGTGCCTTTTTGGGAGAATCAAGGATGTAAAAGTAACTTTTGCTACTTTACCAGAGAATAAGGTCTTGTCTACCATCTTGGTTGTTGATATCCCTCCTTCCTATGGCATGTTGCTAAGTAGGAACTTTTGCAAAGATGTTGGAGGTGAGATCCAAATGGAATGGTCACATGCCTTGATCCCTGATAATGGGAAGATGAAGAAGCTACTGCCTGAGAAACAAGAAGAGTATATTGTGTAAAAGACAAATGATCCTAAAGCACATATATTGTTTGAAGAAAATTTTCTGGGAACTACATGATCATGTCACAAGAGGAGACAAGTCTGCCAAAGGAATTGTTGCTTGATCCTAATGGTGTGTGGACTTTGAAGTTTGATGGAAGCTATTCTTCACTGGTTACGAAGCTTGTGTAGTGATCATTTCTCCTAAGGGTAAGGTTCATCCTTTCTCCTTCAAATTTCAATTTGAAAATACCAACAATACTTCCAGTATAAGGCCCTTATTCTTTGGTTGAGCATGGCGAAGGAAATGGGGGTGAAGAACCTTCTTTCTTGTGGAGATGCAGAGATAATTGTAAAACAAGTTAGAGACCTTTATCAGGTAAAGAATAGAAGGTTGAAACAATATAGGAATCTGGTTTGGGATTCCATTGAATTCCTTGTTGCTTTTTCCATTGGCGTTGTGCCAAGGGAGAGGAACACTAGGGATGAATCTCTAGCATGTTCACGAGGTCCTTGTTGATTCCTCACCCGATTTCCCTCGGGAGAAATTCACCATTGAGTTGATCCATAGACCTAGTGTTCACGACAATGCAAATAATTGGCAAGTTTTCAATGGTGATCAAAATTTTCTTTCTTTCTTAGAGCTCAAAGATATCTTTTATCAGTTTTACTTTGAATGAAGTGAAAATCTTCCCGAGAGAGTGTGTATTGTTAAATGAAGAGGATGCCATTTGGTCTCATCAATGTTGGTGCTACTGCAAGAGGGCCATGGACTTGGCTTTTGGCGGTTTGAAAGGGAAATGCATTGCTGTGTATTTGGATGACTTGATAGTGTTTTCTAAAGAAAGAAAAGATCACTTCCAACACCTTGAAACAATATTACAGAAGTGTATAGAGCATAGAATTTATTTAAAACCTAAGAAGTCTACGTTTTTGTCATAGAAGGAAAAGCTGTTGGGACACATTGTTTCAAAGGAAGGAATCAAGATTGATTCGGAGAGAGTTCGGGCCATCTAAAAAATTCCTCTTCCATCAAGTAAGAAGGGTGTCCATTCTTTCTTTGGTAAGATCAATTTCCTAAGGAGATTGATCCCGATTTTGTAGAACTTACTATGAGCATTGCTCACATGATGCAAGGGAATAAATCATTTGAGGGCATTAAATGGGCTATTGCAAAGAATCCAATCTTGGTGTGCCCTAACTTTAGCAAAGATTTCATTATCTATTGTTATGCCACTAAAAATACCCTAGCCATTGTGTTAGCCAGAAAGAGCGCTGAAGATCATGAGCTCCCAATTGCATTCATGAGTTATGTCTTGAAAAATCATGAGCTGAAGTACACCATGATGGAGAAACATGATTTTGCATTTGGAAAAGCTGTCAAGCAATTTAGGTTTTACATCCTTAATTCTCATTCTGTGGTGTTGGTGTCGATACAAAAATCAAAACCATTCTTACTCAACAAGAATTTGGAACCAAGAGGGGTAATTGGGTAGAAAATGTGCAAGAGTATGATCTTCATATCGGGCCAACAAAGTTGGTTCGAGTAAGGGCTGTGTGAACTCATTCATGAAGGAGCTATCAAGGAGTTGTCCAAAGATGGAGTTGATGTCCATGTTATTCTGTTACTCAACTCATTAGATGTATGGTATCTTTGACATTGCTCACTTTCGACCTATGGAGAATTTCCATCTCACTTGAGTGCCAAAGAGAAGAGAGCCATCAAACGAGGTCTACACAATATGTGTTATGGGAGAATGCTTTGTTCAAATGAGGCATTAATGGAAGGTTTTGAAGTGTGTAGACAAGGAGCAACAAAAGAAGTTTTCTCTTCTTTTCATGACTAGGATTGTGGAGGTCATTTCTCCTCTCTGTAATGTGACTCATAAAATACTTCGTGTTGGTTATTATTGGCCCACTCTATTCGAGAGATGTATCAAAATGGGATGGTAAATGTGAAGCATGTCAAATGTTTTTTGGAAGACCTAAGTTGGATGCTTTGCCACTAAAGCCAGTAGTGATTGATGAGCCCTTTCAACAGTGGGGATTGGATTTCATTGGAAATCTTAACCCACCTTCCATTGTTGGACATACCTATTGATGGCAAATCACAACACCACTGAATGTCTGCAACTCGATGGGTTGAGACTCTTAGTGCGATTGCATAACATGGAGCTTTTCCCAAGTGTGGGACCTTGCGAATGGGAAAGCTCTCCGGATGAAGGCCGGTTCCTATTCCTCTATTCAGATGCACACATAAAAATGTAGAGGGTTCACTCAAAAACCTAATCTAACTTGCCAAGGAGATAGGGTTGAGAAGATGTAAGAAAATAAACCTAATCTAACCAAGGTGATGCACCAAAGGAATGATGAACAATTATTTTGCCAATAAACACAAACCATAAAAATGCAATACAATAAACATGCACAGGTAACCAAGGCTGCAATAAGAGATCATTTGAATGCAATGAATACAAGAGAGGGTTGAAATCATCCACATACTTAGTTTTTATTGCTCCAAATATTGATACAGTCCATTACAATGGCCAAAAGGCACAAACATGCATTACAGTTTGAATGGAAGGTCTGAAACTCCACAAATTTTCCTGCCAAAGAGAAGAAGGGAGGGGTAAAACAAGAATGTCCAACCTTTTGAAAAATTCCTCTCCTTACAATTTATAGGGAGAGAAAGAGAAGGGGAATAGAGGAATTCGAAATCTAGCCTAAGCACCTCCAGTTGCATTTAATTCATCTCATTATGGTGGTAGTTGAGAACCCTTACGGACCCAAATAATGGCAAACTATATTTTGAATTTTTGAAGAACTTGTTCTTTCCCAAATAAAGATATCCTATGAGCTTTCGAAAAGTCCAACCTTGAGTGAATTCGAGCTCCCTGTGAAAAGTTATGGCCATTTGAATATTTCCCAGTCAGGGTTTGCTTCCTGTCGGGTTCGGGGTTCTCCTTTGCATTTGCATCGGGTTTGGAGGGTGCCTCAACATGTGTTTGATGCTTATGTTTTCCCGAAACCCGCTTCTACCAGTGTTTCCAAGATTTCCTTTTTTTCGGGTTCAGAAGTTGGACTTGCATATGCATCGAGTTTTGAAGGTGGCTCGATATGTTTTCACCCCATGTTTTCCCGACTTGTTTCCCGACTCCAAGACCCGATTTTCCTAGGTAGTGTTTCGGGTTTCGAAACTCCCAAGCATCGGGACATGCCTTGCGATTTGCATGCTTCATGTCTCATGTTTCCCGAAACCCGAAACCCAAAATCCTTTGTGTCGGGTTTTCAAACTGCGTAACATATTTCTTTGTGTTAGCTTTTCGACCATGCAATGCATCCCCAAAAACTGAAATGAAGAATTTGGAATTCCAGACTTGTTTTCCATATTTCGTTGTTGTCTATATTTACCTGGGGGGTAGATATATATAACAATACCCATGTGTTGGATCATCACAGATTACTTCACCAAGTGGGTGGAAGCCATCCCGATTAAGAGCTCTACTTCGAGGTAGTTTGTAACTTCATTAAGGAGAACATATTGATATGGTTTGGGACCCCAAACAAATTTATGATTGAAAATGCTTCCAAATTTTCTTCTGTTGAGATGATGGACTTCTGCTATGGGTATGGGATCTCACTTTATCATTCTTCATATTACTAACCCCAAGGGAATGGACAGGCATAATTAACAAACAAGAACTTGGTGAGAATAGTTAGAAAGCTTGTAAATGATTCTCAGAGGAATTGGCATAAGAAGCTATATGATGC
Source organism: Taxus wallichiana var. yunnanensis (assembly GCA_018340775.1). Classification (NCBI taxonomy): domain Eukaryota; kingdom Viridiplantae; phylum Streptophyta; class Pinopsida; order Cupressales; family Taxaceae; genus Taxus; species Taxus wallichiana. The sequence goes on along the minus strand of CM031238.1, from coordinate 230,996,071 downwards.
ACTTTGGGCTAATAGAATTACACCCAAGAGAGCGATTGGAATGTCTCCTTTCCAATTGGTGTATGGTGTGGCAGCTCAACTTCCGATCACAATGGGATTTCTATCCTTGCATCTAATGAAAACCATTGAAGATTCAAGTTTTAGTAGCTCTTTGGACAAGAGAATTTTGTACCTTTAGAAGCTTGATGAGGACAAATTGCAAGTGGTTGATAGGATAACAGCTCATTAGTTGAAAGTGAAGGCTTTGTTTGACAAGAAAGCTAAACCCAGAGTTTTCCAAGTGGGAGATGTTGTGCTACTTTGGGACAAAAGACATGAGCCACGAGGAAGTCATGGTAAGTTTGATTCTCTTTGGCTTGGTCCTTTTAGAATCAGACATTTTACTTGGAGAGAACTATTTTTATCTGGATTACATGGATGGTTCTCCTCTCCCACTTCCTTATAGTGGGTAGTATCTAAAGTTGTTCAAGTCCTAGGTGACTAGGCGGTCCTTCTATATATTCTATACAGTGTTTTGGTTTTGGGTCATTCCTTTGTGTTTCATTTATGTTCTTCCCTTTTGGTTTGTTTTGTTTCTTTTCCCATCTTGTGTGTGTTGCCTTGTATTGGTTTTGTTTTTGAATCCTTTGCCCAATGGATAAGACACTGGTCCTCTTTCCTAGAGTTATCTACAGTTCTTGATCTTTCCTTGTGTCTTTGTTCCAAGCCAAGTCATCCCCAGAAAGAGCCAGTTGTTGTCATTCTCAAAATTCCTTTCTTTCAAAGTCAAGTTTTGAAAATTTTGAGTCTGTAACTTGGAGTATTAGATCACATCGACCCTTGCATTGTTTTTAGTTTTCCCATTCATGGAGAACAATTTTAAAGTTGGGTGTATTGGTGAATTTTCTTCCCTTCTTTTTATTTTCTTCTCATAATAAAGAATGACAGTGTATCTTCCACATTAATTTTTTCCCTAGAATTCATGGATAATACGTGGACATCTCTGATTGGATGTGGTTTGGTCATGTTTCAAGTGACAATAGAAGCCTCCACATGTCCAAACGATGTAACTCTGGGGTAGGGCCCAAGGGACAATCCTCAAATAAGCGTAGGCTTTCCACATGTCCCAAGTTCAAAATGAAGGTAAAACAAGCTCAAATCGGCTAAGTATGGAAGGCTCAACAGATGGTACCACGTGCCTCATTAGCACAACTTCAAGAGTCAAATTCAGGAGAAGTTCTCAAACTTGCGCCAATCCTCCACGTGTCCCTAGGTCCAAAAAGAGAAAGAGTCGATCGTTAAAATTGACTAAGTATGGGCGGGTTGGCGGAAGTCTCCACGTGCCTTAACGGAACCATTTTGGAAGTGAAATCAAAGGGTCAATCTTCAAATGAGTACTAGCTTGCCACATGGTGAAAGTCAATGGAGAGATAGAGTTTACCATTGAAAAGTCTGAGACCAGCGAAAGGAGACACGTGTCAGCTCGGTGCAATTTTAAGAGGCGTCTCCAAAATGGAAACTCAAATGAGTGCCAACCCTCCATGTGTCTAGGGGTCAACATATGTCAAGCAGGAAATAGACCCAAATCATCTAAGTATAAAGGAACCGGAGAAGCTCTCCACATGTCAGCCTAACAAAGCTTCAAAGGAAAAAAATGCAAAAGGCATTCGCATGCCTGCTCTAATCAATTCCTCCCACGTGGGCAGCCCAAATTTAAAATTGTAGAAGCACAATGAATGGCCCATCTTTTAACTGGTGAAATAAATAAATGGTCGTATACTTAAAAACCTATTTTTTCTGCCATTAATGTTTCTTTGCAAATCAAGAATTCAAAAGGGCGTGGATGATTGGAATAAGTTGTAATTGTTTCTTGCTTGCTCGAGGAAGTTGTAACTATCTCTTGCGAGCTATATCATGAGCTTTCAAAGCCATTGTACGTTGTTGGAATTTTGATATTCTAAAACTATAATTTTGAATTGGAAGAAATCAATACAAAGGTTTTCCCCTTTTTCCTTTGTTTTCTCTTTCCTTCTTGCTCTGATCTGTGAATCATTTAATCCTTGCATGCTTAGAAACTTTGTGTTCTAGTTTATATAATCTCAAGAACTTTAAGTCTGTGGATTGTACCCGTTATAAATGTGAATGGTTCAATTCTACATCTCATTTGATCAATACATATATAAGGATTTTCTCTACCATCTCTTTTCCTGAAAATATTGTCTTCTTCTTCCTCCTTCCTCTCTTCAAGTCTTCTATCCTCGTGTATTGATAAATTTCAGGGCATAAAGCACATTTCAAGATATCGGGAAACCACCATTGAATGAAAGATTGTGTATTTGTACATAGGTTTTGCGCTTTCTTTCAATAAGGGAACCTCTCCCATTAAAGAGGAAGTACTTGTCTGTCCCTAAATGTGGTTTCATTCCAAGTGCAAATTAGAAACCCAACATAGGAAAGCCCCAATTATATTGAAATTTTCTACCTCTAACATTCATACATCAACAACATTGTTAACATTTTAATTTCATATATTATATCAACTTTGACATCACAAATCTAGATTTCCTATCGTAAAAATTGTTATTGTTTCAATGATATTTTTCTTTGGCATGGGTGTGGGCATGGGCATAGGCATGGGTGTGGGCATGGGATAGGATGTGGGAGGATCGACCCTCAACTTCAACAACTGAAAACCATTTAAAAAAATTGACTAGTATATGTGAAGCCTCACATGGACAACTGCATATCCTTCAAATTATATTTATTTCCAAATATCTATCGGTGGTCGATATATAGTTCTCACACCGAATACAAAATGAAAAACACCCACTTGGTACAATTACAAGTAACATAAGCATCCAAAATTTAGAATATGCCATGAAAGTTAGAATACGTGTATGTTTGCTTGGTTTGAGGGATTTGTTTTTATTATCTAGACCAATATTTTAATAATCATATGAATTTCACACAATTCTAAAGTGAAAATTATAAATTATTAATTTTAGTATCTTACTATCGATGTTGACCAATTTCTTCTAATTATCACATGGATTTTGCACATTTCCAATGTGAAAATTATAAATTATTCATTTTTTTACACCAAAGGCATTGCCCCTATTGGATTTGGAGATGTTTGGTCTAACACCGATTAGAGAGTGGGATGGTTGACATCCACCTTATAGGGACATTGCTAATCCATTTCAATCTTCACCATCCGCGTTCGTCTTCCAAATACAAGTCGCTTAATCAAAAGTGCTTATGTCGATGTATCTCTAATTTGGTTCATTTGGCTAAGGCAATTGAAATCATTCAAATGGTATTTATTCCCTCCCAAGGTTCCCAACGCTCAATCACTACCATCCAATAATGGAGCACCATATATGATGGTTGGGATAATTACAAACTATTTTTGGAAAAGGTAAGAAATTTTGTTGTCATCAGATTGTGGGAAAATATCATAAGGTCAATTTTTTTCGACATATGGCCTCGTGCTTATTACATAGTTTATATTTTGTAGGGAGTCTTTGTATAAATATTTTATATCATTTGATTGTCGCCAAATTGATCGAATGGATATGAATTACGAAACATAAGTTTCAAAAGGATAATTTTTATTGGATAACTCGACCAACATGTGTACAGATAAGCATGTTATGACCGAGAATGTGTCCCATGGTCCTCTTATGGATATTTACATTTTCAAGGTCTTTAGGTAGCCATTGTGAGATGTCATCAAGATGCCAAGACTAATATGGGGCCCTATTTAAACACAACTTAATGTCACGTGGAACCTATTAGATTTCCCCCCTTTTTAGTTTTCCTTATTTAAGTGCAAATTGTAGTCACATGAATAGTGCAAGTTATATTGAGATGATAAAGTAGAACACCTATAATATATATTATTTGGGTAGGCAAAATTTAAGTCGTTGAAGAGGTGTGGGACATGCATGTATTTAATCCCCACCTTTTTCTAACTCAACACATTTATTTAGTAAAACTATATTAAAAAATCTATCAATAATTAATAAAAAATATGAAAACAATTTAATATCCATCCAAAACAACTAACACTTCAATATATATACCATAATATTCTCTATATAAATATTTTTTTAAAATATATACAAATTTAAATAATTTTTTAAACATTTAATTTTACAAATTATGTAAAGTTAAAACATTTTCTACAAACTAAAAATAATAATAGTCTTGAAATAAGAGGAATTATCTTAAAAGCACCCAATCCTTTTTCATAACATAAAATATCTTTTCTTTTACGTGAAAGTTAAATGTATTCCATGAATTTAAATTGTAATTAATTTCGAAGTCACATAAAAAGCCTTTGGAAGGGAAGGGGAGGAGTTTGTAACCCCTACGACTTGGACACATTCAATAAAAATAATATACTATTCTATCTTAAGCCTTTGACGGGTGGGCCCACAATTTTATGCACTGTTTGAAAAGTTCTTAGTGGCCGGCAACTGGCAATTATTTTGGGTTTACGTAGTAGCAGAATCATCTAGATGGTGTGCAAGAAGCATAGACTGGTTAGCCTTCTGCAGGACAATTCACCTATTATGCTGCATTTGGATATTATGATCGAATTGAGGGGATATAGAAATTTTTTGGAAAACGTCCTCATAAACGGTGTTGTCTCCAATTGTACAAGTGCGTTGCATGAATACAGCATCTGTTAATGTTGAAATTACTGGTATACTATCACCATGTTGAGGGATGAATCCATCTATATGGTCTGCCAAAGTGGCTCTTTCTGGGAAGTTGAGTTTGGCCCTTGATCCTCTGAATGTTAAAGCAGTGTCGTCCTAAACTTTGGCTACATCTTTGGCTGTCTGAAATGCGCCCATCTATACACGAGCTGCCTTCTTTGGGTCACAAATCTCTGCTGCCCATTTACCCCAGGGTCGCTGCCTTACTCCTCTTAATGCATGTAATGCATCTTCTGCTAGTGAAATTTTTGTATTTGCATCGTAAATTTCTTATTTTATCGTTTTGTTTCAGGATATTTTCTCCTGCATGGAATGACATTCAAAAGACAAAAATGGGAGTAAAACAGGTTTAGGGTAATAAAATTTTAATTAATTGTTTTTTACTATTTTTTATATTTTTATGAGTTGTTTTTCTAGATATTCAATTTGTTATATACTAGCAATTGCATGTACACAATGCAATGTGAACGCCGAACGGTATATGTTATTTGATTTAGAGGGATAATTATTACAAAGTTGTCAGTATGTAATTATTATACTAATGCAAATTGTCCCTAAAATTAGAGAGCAGTAATATATTTCACTAAGAGGCATATCTAAGAAAGTGGCAATGACCAACTATTTCCATATGGATGCTTGAAAGTTAGATTAGAACATCATGATAATGTGCAATCATTGGTCACCCATCAATCACTGAACTGTAATCCACATCTAAAAACTGAATCTCTATGCACTACCTGACAAACAAAATAAATCTATGTAGTGAGACCACTTACTGACATATTAAAACTGAATCACTGACCGCTGTCTGGATTAACAAGAGGAAGTTGTGAGTCTATATGTCTGGAAATGATCCCATCTTACATTATACCCATATCATTGGGCTTATATGACACTAAGCTAGCTGATATTCAAACAATGTGCATATGTTTCAAGCAAAGCCCAAAATGCATTGCTAAAGAATGATCATTTGTAATCCTTGAAATCGGTAATCACCTATATCTCCATCTCATTGAATCCTTCAATATAAGCAACAAAAAATAACCCCTTCATATTAAAAATTCAAAAGAAGGCTCTACTTTCTAAATGTCATTTGCAATATGAGAAGAAGAAATTTTTGTGTTGCATTCATTTTAGCAAACTAAAAAAAGGTATTAACGACATGGCTATCAAAAATTTTAATTCAATACAAAATGATAACTTACAACTTAATATATTTGTTTTTCCACAAAGGATGGAACATTGCAGTCTAATAATCAGGCACAAAAAGTTGAAATTTGAAAACAAAGCAACAACTAATGATTCTAAAAGATTTTCCATGTCAACATGACCTCGGATCATGTAAGAAAAGCATATAAAGAGAACACAAACCCAATAAGCATATTATTCTTTGTCTATCGAACATATTGAAGAATTATTTTTAGATAATCTCTTATTGGAGTTAAGCAAATCGGTATACTGATGGAGCTACACTTTTAACCTCCTCCTCACTACTACTCATGTTATTCTCGCCCAAAATGGTGGCTAGACAACCATTCTCAGCTTGTAAGTTATCTATTATTTTCACTCTTTGCTCCAGGATCATGTTGGCCGCCTTCAGGTTTGTCAAATTTCTAAGCGCATATGTTTGATCTCGAAATTCTTACTTTGGATCATAATAAATGAAAATCATAGCAGCTTGTGTGTCATATTTTTTTCCATAAATGATATGTACTTTTCAATCAGGTCACTAAAGTTCTTGTTGGCTCACATTAACAAAGTGAATAATTTTCCTCACTCTTCATAGTACCCTAGAAAATGATACAAGCTTCAAAGCATTAACTGAATTTGAATTTATATTAGGATGAATAGGTACATTGACTTTGCTCGATTTTCACCTTAAAGAAATGTTTGGTGTTTTGGTATGGATTTGTATTTACAAGTAAAGGATTAAAGTTAAAATTCTAGTTGCTTGTTCATGGCTAAGGAAGCATAAAACCTCATTTTCACAATCCCTTGCAGTGAGTTCCCAAGACAACTGGGGGCAGAGCTCCTCTTTGCTAGACACATTTAGCTCATTGTTTATAGACCTATGTAATCTCGTACATGGAATGTTGTAATTCAATAGGACTTTTAACATATGAATCCAACAACACACAAAGACTACAATGAACCCAAAAGCCCACGATTCCCTGCAAGTCATGAAAATCCAATAACAACAAAAGATGAGCAATTAATTACCTCACAGCTTTAAAAAAATCTGTTCAAAGTTGTATGGGTTATAAAACACTGGAGTTTTGACTGAAATTAGCAGCAATACAGATAGTTAATTTGTTGGATATTTGACCTGCTTGCATTTTTGGGTTTATTTAGATGAACTATTTGACAGAATGCCTTAAAGAGGTGAACTATTTGACAAAATTTGGATCTAAAATTCAGCGGGGCAAATTTTTTTCATTGAAGTGGACCATTTTCTTGCAAATCTCTCTTTCAACATTTTCTGACTACTTCAGTTCAGACATTCACATAAGATTTTCTTTATCAAACCATACATATGTACGTACATACGTATGATCAAGTTGCGCGCACACGCAGTTAACACACACACATTGTCTAAGTATGCAAATTTCAAGCGCACGCACATATATTAGGATTTACCAAGAAAATATAGACCCCTAGAAGAGAACATATGCATCTAGAATGGTGGAAGCCACAGAGTTGTTTCCTCCAATATCTTGGCAAGTGGAGATCCCCTAGTAAGTAGAATTAAATATCATGAAATGGGAATTGCTTGATGAAACAATATAACTTGCGTTGTCCTGTGAGTAATTTCCAGTGCAGAAAAAATTTAGAGAATCACAGTTCACGTATGATGTCGAAGAGAGATAGAATAAATATTTTAGATAAGATGTATGTTCTTACACTTATGTTTTGGTAGGACAAGAACCTTCAGTCTTTTGGATACCTCTCAGCACACATAAGTGTTTCAGTGTGCTATCTTCTTGGAAAAGTTTGATTTATAACGTCGGTTGCATGTGTTACAGTTATCTCTTTTATCAAGACTTGTATATCTTAAAAATCATGGCTGTCAATGTTACCGAATCATCCATCCACCCACCCACACCAAAAGGACAAGCTGATGTGGGATGTAAGATGCCTCTCAGCACAAATGAGCAATTTAAATATAATGGAAAAAAGACTCGGCATAACATCAGTTAATAGGCCACTTAATATCATACTTGTTTGTAACATGTGGGGGGAACATCCTATAGGCAAATGCTCTTCGAAATATGTCTGTGAATTGATCGCTAAGGCCACCAATCCCCAGTTTTTGAAGGTCAAAATCCTTGTGTCTGAAAATGTTGCTGCTTCACGTTGATTGATTATCTGCAAATGTCCAATTTCCCATTCCATTCATAACAATAATTAATAAATGATGAAGCAATTTAATTATCAAAAATAGATACCCTTAAATAAGAAACAAACCGAAGCCATAAGTACAGGGAAGATTTCAAAGGAAACATCGTGGTACCTTTATCCCAGAATTTTGAGGTGCTTCAAATACAAAATAGGTTTCATCTGATAGCATCCCTCTTTTTACATTTTCAGACTCTTCCATGCCTTTGAAAACAATATGAATCACAGTAAAGATGTAATTTGTTCAACAGTACTACTATGAAGCCCTCTTCCCCACCGTGAAAACCTGTAATTTTAAGTATGACATATGTCCCTTTTTCTCAGTAGCACTAAACTGATTGAAGTTAAGGTAAATAGCAGACCACCATGGCACAAGCCTCGATATATTTGATATTATTTTGATTGCACCATTAACCAAAAGACCTCTCCACCCCATTTGTAGGCTCTTCATCCTCGTTGAACAAACTGTTACCGTCACTCCGATTTTCCAAGCTAAAAATACTTAAAAATATAATTTTTTTACAAAAGTGAACACATCAAACATAGCATGCAACTACCACTGTGTGCGAATGTATTCAACATACAATTTCCGTTGTTTCCATTTAACACATAAAAATATAAAATACAGGCAAACAGACGTCAAATTTAATTGCCTTGCGAAAACGTTCAAACAACCGTCAAATTTAACAAAGTGGCGTGAACGACCAAAAAGACCTTTCCTTCGGCATAAGTATATTTATCATATCAATTAATATTTTCATATTTATTACAAATAATATTTATGATGTGAAAACATAATCACTAAAAAATGAAAATAAATACATATTATAAATTAATATTAATTACTTATTAATCCAACAAATGTTTAAATCTTCTTACATCTAAATCTGTAATGACTTATTGTTGATTATGGTTAATGAGTTATAATCATTTTTTGAAAAATCATATTTTAAAAATTCACATCTTTTAAATCACATTGAATTTTCTTACAAAATCATATTCCTTATTTTGACAATTATTAACAAAATAATAGTAAACACACTTAAATATATAATTTATCAACAAGTCACTAGGTGGCCCTTTTTAAATCATGCATCTATGTAATTACACCAAACTCATTCTAAAACCTTTCGAGAATGGGGACGACAAATATAAGAGTTTTAGTGGATGCTTTGAAATCGCGGCAAAGTGACGTTATCTCCGTAACGCTTGGTAAAACAACCCACTTGAGACCCAAGAACAACCTAGGATTAGTCGGGAAAATTATGGAATAATTTTTTTCTTTAAAAGAGTGTACAACCGAGTTACAAGACAACCGTTTTCACTAACAAGTTCTAGAAAAATTCTAATCCACTAGAATAAACTTTTCTCTTATTAACCTTTATTAGAGTTCACAAGGTCCCAAAATTTAGGGTTAGAAAGTTCAATTAGGTTCAGAGGGTAATTCCTCACCATACCCACTCTCTAACATGCTTTAAAGATTCAACCTAATTTTTCTAAAAATTAATGCATTCAAATTTTTCCTAAATTATTCCCATTGGATAGGAAATTTTCTCATATTTCCAGTGATATAAAGAATTCCTCCTAACTCCTCATATTTCTCGAGTTATGGGCCGAGCGAGCCTTGGGGTGAAAATTTTCCCCAAGAGCGGGCCTGTTGGGCCATGGGAGAAAATTTTCCCCAAGGGCGGGTCTGCGGGCCGCAGGGAGAATTATTTCTAGAGGATTTTTCGGGTCAGTGGGGTGGCGGGAGACATTTTGGAAATTTTCTGCGTGGGGCGAAAAGCCAACTTTGCGCTTGCGCTCCTACAAGTCTGCAAGGGACACATGACACCTCCTAAGCCAATGTGGGGAAACAGGGTGACGGAGATAAAAAGGGTTTAGCACCCCGAAGGAAAAAGGGTAAAATTCACCCGCACCTCTATCGATGCCCCGCGATGCCACGTGGTAGCTCTTGATTGTTTGCAGGCCGGCGGGGAAATTTAGAAAAAAATTCAAAAATTTTATGAAATGCCAAAGGAAAAAGGGAACCGCTCCTCTGCCGATGCCTCGCGACGCCATGTGGCAGCTCCGGATTGGCTGTGGGCCGGGGGTGGCAGAGAAAATGTAGAAAAATTTCTCAATTTTTTTTGAAGCACTAAGTTAAAAAGAGATCCCCTCTGCCAACACCTCGTTGTGCCATGTGGTAGCCTCTAATTGGCTGTGGGTCGGTGGGGAGGTGGGAAAATTAGGAAAATTTTCCCAAAAATTTTCCGAAGTACAAAGGGAAAAATTCGGGCCTGCTAAGGAAATTTTTCCCCAAAATATTTTTTTGATGCCACGTGAAGAAAAAAACTTCAGAAGGCCATAAATTTTGATAGAGAGTTCGGTTTTGGGAAAACGATGACTTTATGGAAAGCTCTCGATGTCCTCTTTACTTAAAAATCATTAATTTTTTATTTTTATAAATTTTAAGTGGTCAATTTCAAGAAAACGATCTGCAGGCTTTTACAATGCAAACTAGTAAATTTTAACTTGTGAGATTTATTCAATTTGATATTCTTCCTCTCTTAACATGTCAAATAGACATGGAGAATTGTTCTTAGGTGGATTTAGGATAATTTTTTGAGGTAGATCTATTTGATTGAGTTCCAATTTGAAATTTTACAATTTTGACAACAAAACGACTGTGAAAGCTTTGAACTCGGTTTTTGCCAAGGGTTTTGAAAGATTTTGTTTAAATATTTTTGTCTAATTGAAATCATTTATATCCCGGCATGTTCAATTTTAATGTTTCATTATTATTTCTTGATTGCAGGTTTGGTCTGTTCATTTATGGTAAAAGTTATAGAGTTTAACATGAAGCAAAAATGGAAACAACAAAATTAGCTCTATGGTTCTCATTTTACTTGCCCTGCAAATGAATTTATTTCATGCTAGTTTCAAAAAGGTTTCATTCCTTCAATCAAATGATAAAGACAAGAATGTAATTTTTATTCTTTTCAAATCATGCACTTCACAAAACATAGTGTACTACATTTCCTTCATACACATTTCTTTCTTTCAATCAGAGATTTCAATTACATTTAAAAGGTCAGATTCAATACCACAAAGTGTAAATTGGAGAAAGGTAATACATCATTTATTGATTCCAAAAGAAAACTTTGTAACATCCTTCTTTTATTCTTTCCAAAATCATATATTATATACAAGGCAGAATAATACATTTTCTTCTCACATGTTTCACTTTTCCACTTTCCAAACAAGGATTTCATAGTGCATGCTAAACATAGATTTCCAATGGAATAATATCATATGGACAAGACAAAACCACTTCCATTAATTCAAATGAAACTCTTACAACTTCCTTTCCATTTGATTTCAAAATACAACATACAAAATATGTATCATTCTTTCACATTCCAATTTACACTTCCATAACCACTACAACATCTTTCCATTACAAACATATACAAGTTCATCCACTTCAAGTGGGAAAGGTTACAATAAGATTTCATTTCACAAGGGACTGTCAAACTGTCTTTATCTCAGCTCTAGAACAACAACATGCAGATTTCTTATTCTTCCAATTTGATCACAACAAGATCAGGGGAAAGGCAACACTCTCCACCCAACCAAGACATCCAATGAAGAGGAGAATTCATCCTTCATTGGCCCCCCGAGCCCCAACCATAGTGCAATGAAAGATGTGATCCAACTCACAGCAACAATAGGCTTCCACAAACACACAAGCAACACTTTCACAATAAAAACATAGTCCATAATAGAATGTAGTGTACAACTACATTAAAGTATGACAAACAATACTAAGGTTTCCTCAAGCAAGCCAAAGGAGCAAGAAACTATGGGGGATGCTTCTTATGCCTCCCAAAAGGGGAAATGGGTATCACCACTTGAATTACAAACCACCAAAATATAGTATATCAAAGCCATGACATTCCTTATTCCTCCCCAAAGTACCCCTTATTCCTCACATTTCCTTATGCCTCCCCAACCTCTTATGGCACCTCATAATGAGTAAAGAAATGAAAGCTATTTCTTTGTAAGGTGGAACCCAAATCCCAACTCCCTCCACCCTTATACCTCCCTAAAACACACTTGTGTCTCCCACAAAATAAATCCCATAGTCTTCTCCTACACCATTCCTAGGCCATCTACCCAACAACCCACAAACATGCTAAAAATTCATACATTAACATTTACATTCATAAAAGAATATTATTTTAAGAGCTAAGCTCCTACCTCTCCATGATGGAGTTGTTCCAAGTTCCAAAACAACAAGTTTTATCCCAATGCAAGAAGTCTAAATCAGCAAAACAAAAACATGCAACAATCTTCCAAAAACTAAAATGTCTAGAAAATGAAGCAACCCCAAAAAAAGGAAAGGAATTCAAATTTAATAGAAAAGGGAAGGGAAGAGAATGAGGTGGGTCCATGTAGGATGTCACATCAGACATCCTTAATTCCAAACCCCAAAGTCAACTTTATTCTCCAATACATAATAAATAGGTTAGTGAATAATATGACAGTTTACTTACACATTCAAATCTATCCCACCCAAAGGACTGAAATTAAACTATATAAGAAAAGTGTAATTAAAACCTACAATTTACCTTCTCAAAAAGTATTATAAAAGTCTAATCTCAACTCTTCAACCGTAGGTATGGTTGGTAATTAGATTTAAGAGGTATGAGACAAGTTTAACTTGTCCCACAAGCCTCCAAAATCAGCCTCTAAGGACAATTTCGAATTTTCAAGAAGGTGGAGTGTTTCACACTCAAAAGTTAACTTACACATCACTTACAACACTTTAATTCAAGGCCAACAACTCTATTAATTAATTTCTTATGACATATTTTATTTATTTATTATAAAAATAAGATTACTCACAATATTTACACACCATTTAATAATTAATGAAAGGATAAAAGCACCACAAGATAAACACATGCAAACATAAACAAAGGGACCAAATAAAATAAATACATAAAACCCCTTGGTCACATTTAAAGGTGATCTCCCCATGGGAATCCCTAACACACACAAACACGCACAAACAAATACTAGTTACCATGGTGACCTTGTTGAATTCATCTAGAATTCCAATGTTGTTGGTCTCCAATCCCCAATGTTTGTTGTGATATTTTATCTCGCAAAACACAAATACCTCCTTCAGCCTCATAGCCATATCAGAACATCCAAAATAATATAAATATAACTCCCAAAATCATCTAGATATATGAATCACAACAACATCAAGGCAATCTAACAATATAATTTACGAGTTTTATCGACAACTATATCATCATCCAATAATTTTCATTTATAGGTCTACTCACAATATCCAAATATCACATGTTCACACAACATCCATAATATAACCATGTCAAATAGTATACCATCATCAATATCAAAAGTGCCTCAAATAATCATCATGCATCATAACTGAATCAAGTCAACAATAATCCATGATCTACATCTATCATCATACTATAATAAGGTCCATAATCATGTCTATAATATAATCAGTAGTATCATGATTAGTATCAAAAGGTGTCAAAGGGAAGTGGACACTACATCCCCCTCCCTTAGACTTGACTTCCTCCTGGAAGTCACTGGAACAAATGTGGAAACTGAACTCATAAAAAAGTAACATCCTCCCATATAGATGCAGTCTCATGATATCTGTCCCACTTCACCTGGACCTGATCAACCTCTTTGCCTCAAAGGCCTAGGGTCCTATGATATAGGATGCGAACGGGCTCCACCATCACCTACCCTTGATCCTACACCTGCAATGATGTAAAATCTAACACATGAGAAGGATTGACAACATATCTTCTATGAATTTAAACATGAAACACATCATGTACGCGAGACAAGCTAGGTGGCAATGCTAGATGGTAGGCCAAAGGGCTGATATGCTCCAAGATCTCAATAGGACCCATGAACCTAGGAGCTAACTTAGAACCTTTTCTACAATGGATAGGGATCTTATGTGGCACGACACAAAGGAACACTTTCATGCCCACATCAAAACTACAATTGGTCCTATGCTGATCTGCGTACTTCTTCTACCTGTCTGTGCCTTCTACGGTCTCTATCGATCAAAACCACCTACTACTCCATGTTCTCGCAATGATATTGTCCAAGAGAAACCCCTGTCGTCTAGCATGTCCCGGCTTAAGAGGTTTCTGCACTCTATACCATACAAATTCTTGAAAATAGCCATGCCTATAGAACTTTGAAAACTATTATTGTAGGCAAACTCCACCAAGTACAGGTAATCCTCCCATCTAGATTGCTGATCCATCACATACATCCTGAGCATGTCCTCTAAAATCTTATTCACCCACTCTATTTTTCCATCTATCTCTCGTGTGATATATTGTGTTGAAATTGATCTTTGTCCTGAGGGCATGCTGCATGGTAGTCCAAATTGGGAAGCATACAAAGGATCAAGGTCACTTATGATCTTCCGCAGAATCTTGTGTAACCTGACAATCTCATCCAAATATACCCATACCACTACACTAGATGTATAAGTGGTCTTCACTAGAGAAAAGTGAGCCACTTTTGTCAATTTATCAACCGTGACCATGATGGCGTCATGGTGACATCTTGACATCGGTATCTGAAAAATGAATTCCATGGAAATGGTGTCCCATTTCCACTCTGGTATAACATGATGAAAGAGAAGGCTAGCTGGATCGATGCTCGGCCTTTACTTTACGGTAGTCTAAACATCGTGACACAAACCTGGGCCAAATGTCATGAAGTCCTCTCCAATGATTTAAATGTCTCAAGGTGGCGTGCATCTTCTTCATCCCGGGATGGGATGAATAGGGTGCACGATGTGCCTCTGCCAAGATGTCCTACCTCAAGCCTCCATATCCGGGAACATAAATCCAACCTCTATGCCTTAGAAGACCATCGCCTCTAGTGAGAAACCAACAAAATTCCCCTCGAGGGGTCTTTGAGACTCAATCTTTGCTTGAAGCGCAATGTAGAAGTTGTCAAGAGGAATCTGTGAAGAATCCTACTCCACAAATTTGTACTCACTGAGGTGGCCATAGTCACATCTCTCCATCTGGCCGAGAGCATCTACAACCACATTCTCCTTCCCCTTCACATGATCTATCTACATATCATACTCACAAAGAAAATCCATCCAACTCCACCGACGAGCGTTGAGATTGAGCTACGTGCAGAGGTGGAAAAGACTCAGGTGATTTGTCCTGAGTGTGAATATCGACCAAGCGAAAGAGCCTACATTGAACCAAAGCGTATACAACTACCACAAGCTCAAGATCATGATTCGGATAATTAATCTCGTAATATTTGAGTTTATGAGACTAAAAATCCACTACTTTGCCATCCTGCATCAACACACGTCCAAGCCCTGCTAAAGAAACATCCGTGCAAACAAAAACTCACCCTATGGATTTGGTACTATAAGAATAGGTGTTGTAGTGAGACATTCCTTTAGTGTACTTGAAGGCCTGCTTGTACCTATCGACCAAACAAACTTCTTCCCTTTCCTTTGAAGGGAAGTAATGGGGTGCGTAATTTGAGAGAAGTCCTAAAAAAATCACTGTAGTAACCTACTAGTCCCATGAAGCTGCACACCTCAGTCATAGTAGTGGGTGTTGACCAATCCATAATAACTCTAATCTTGGAAGGATTGACGATGATACCTTCCCCAGAAATGATATGGCCCAAATACTACACCTCTTTCCGAAAGAATGCACACTTCTCCAAGTTCTCGTAAAGATCTTTGCTCTCAAAGACATTCAAGAACCTGGTCAAGGTGCCCTTTGTGCTCCTCACGCGTATGTCAAGTAAATCAAAATTCCATTAAGGAAGATGAGCAAGAAGCAATCTAAGAAGGTCCTAAATACCCCATTTTTCAAACTAAAAGGCACCACCGTGAACTCATAGTGGCCATATCTCATCTGAAGGCGGTCTTATGAATGTCCACCTCCAAAATCCTCAATTGATGGTAACCTGACTTAAGGTCTATCTTAGAGAAAGTTGTGGATCCCTTCATCTGATCAAACAAATCATCAATGCATGGAAGGGGATAACGATTCTTGATCATTACCTTATTCAGATGGTGGTAATCTATACACAACCGCAAGGATCCATTCTTCTTCTTCACAAAAATCATTGGTGCACCCCAAGGGGATACACTATAACGGATAAGGCCTTTCCCTAGGAGGCCCTCCAACTGCAACTTGAGCTTACAGAGCTCTAGGGTGGTCATCCGATGAGGTACTTGTGAGATAGGCTCTTCTCCCAAAACTAGATCTATATGAAAATCAATCTCACTTGAGGATGGTAACCCCAGTAGCTCCCCTAGAAAGACATCTATAAACTCTCTCAAAATGGGGTGA
This sequence comes from Taxus wallichiana var. yunnanensis, assembly GCA_018340775.1. Taxonomy (NCBI): domain Eukaryota; kingdom Viridiplantae; phylum Streptophyta; class Pinopsida; order Cupressales; family Taxaceae; genus Taxus; species Taxus wallichiana. Next base: position 230,979,573 of record CM031238.1, on the reverse strand, counting down.
TCATCTAGCTATGGTCCACTAGACCCATCCTTTGATCTATCACTGATCGTAATAAAGATACATCCGACAACCTCGTCGCACACACCGCTTAAGTTGCATATCAGAGATGGTGTGAATAGAAATGGGTCTCTTGACCCCTACAATCATCGAATCAACTCCCAAATCATCTGCACAAGATATTAAATTTTGGTAATAATCCACTCTAGCCCTATGTGCGAAAACCAATCCATACCCAAGATGACTCCATGGGAGCCCAAAGAAAGGATACAGAGATCCGAGGTAGTAATGAAAGGTTCCAAATCTACCACACACTCCTTAACTAAAGATTCTACAAAGAGCTTGGCTCCAGAAGCCATCTCAACATCCCAACTATGACCTTACCTAACTTTCACTAGCTTGCATCACTCTACTAGAGATGGTGCAATAAAATAATCAGAAGAACCAAAATCAAACAGAATGGAGGTATGAATACCACCAATGTTACCTATAGTCTCAATAAATATATTCGATTCTCTACGGCGGTTCTTGACTACATGTGTACATCCTATGACTATGCCCCATATCAAAAATAGTAGGCTTTGAGATCTGTGTCTTACCCTTGTTATTAGGGTTCTCTCGGGAAGTCCATCTAAAAATTTCTAGTAACACCACAACAAAAACAACCGCTTGATCCTTTACCTTGTGTAGCAGGTCTGACCGGTACTCTTGAGGTCTGTGGTGTGGATCCCGATGATCCGGTTGTGGTCTGTTGAGGTCTCTGCTAGAAAGCTCCTAATGAGTGAGCTCTTTGGGCACCCTATGTCTTGATGGGACCCCTAGGAGGAGGCCTCATACTATGATCTCTCTATGTATCAAATCTTTGTGGAGGTCTATAAGGTGGGCGGGACTGTTGCTGCTACTGCTGTTGTGGTCTAAAAGATGACTGTGTTGAACCCTATCCACCACGAGGAAGAGGTACTGACCCCCTCGATATCTTGTATTGCATCTGTTGTATATGGCTCTAGACTCAGTCTCTATCCTTCGTATCTTTCCGAGTATCCTCTGCTATATAGGCCTTCTCGACGGCCTCATCTAATGTCTATGGACAATGGATCCGCATTGCACCTCCAATGTCTAGGTTCAAACCTTGGAAGAAACTGTGGAACCGCACTAACACACATCACTTACACATCTCTTACAACACTTTAATTCAAGGCCAACAACTCTATTAATTACTTTCTTATGAAATATTTGATTTATTTATTTCAACAATATGATTACTCACAATATTTACACACCATTTAATAATTAATGAAAGGATAAAAGCACCACAAGATAAACACATGTAAACATAAACAAAGGGACCAAATAAAAGAAATAAATAAAACCCCTTGGTCACATTTAAATGTGACCCCCATGGGAATCCCTAACACACACAAACACGCACAAACAAATACTAGTTACCATGACGACCTTGTTGAATTCATCTAGAATTCCAATGTGGTTGGTCTTCAATCCTCGATGTTTTTGTGATATTTTAACCTAAAAACACAAATACCTCCTTCATCCTCATGGCCATATCAGAACATCCAAAATAATATAAATATAACCCCAAAATTATCTAGATATATGAATCACAACAACATCAAGGAAATATAACAATATCATTTACGGTTTTATCGACAACTATATCATCATCCAATAATTTCCATTTCTAGGTCTACTCACAATATCCAAATATCACAAGTCCACACAACATCCATAATATAACAATGTCAAACAATATATCATCAAAGCAATATCCAAAGTGCCTCAAATAACCATCATGCATCATAACTTAATCAAGTCAACAATAATTCATGATCTACATCTATCATCATACTATAATAAGGTGCATAATCATGTCTATAATATAATTAGCAAGATATCATGATTAGTATAAAAAGGTGTCAAAGGGAAGTGGACACTACAATATCTACTTCGACGACACAGATAAATTCCATGTCAACGTGTTGTCTCCTACATCCTACACACCGTAATTCCAATAATTTTTGCAACAATGCAAAGTATGGCCATTTGCGACTTAATCGAAGGGTTTTGTTGAAATACACTACAAGAAGAGTCATCGATGGTTGCAGTTCAAATTTATTCTCTAGGTTGTTTCTTTGTACGTTTTCCTTGCAAGAATGCAAGCATTGCAAAGGTTAGTTAGATGGATGGTGGTTGGTGAGTCAATGAATTTTGTTAGTATTTTACATTTTCTTCACATTGGATGTCACGTAACACCCAGGAGATTTTCCTGTTCTAGCCGAAGAGAATATCCTATTTCCCTTGGAAAGAAAGGGCATAAATTTGGGGAAAATAGAGATAAAGTGGTGAGTAGAGAAAGAAGCTTTGTACTTCATTTGCGAGAGGAGAAAACAACCACGGGTCTCCAATTTTTCTAGTAAGGGTTTCTTTAACCTAGCGCTAGGATGTTGTGGTTGATTATAGTGTGAGTGTAGGTGACATGGCTTAAATATGATGGCCACCTATCTCTATTCAACAAATTTCTGGGGGTCCGTTATTTTCCAAATTGTCCTTCATAAAAATAAAATAGTGTTATTTTTATTAATTATGATATATTTATTATATCTTTTTAAATATATATTTACATATATATTTACATATATTTTTATAATTTATATACAAATCTATATATAAGTTTATGGTCACGTTTTAAATATGTAAGAATCTCATGGTTATATAAGATATTTATAAATATTTTACGTCTAAAATCACCAAAAACATCTAAATGGTCGTCAAATTTAACCCCTGGTAGGGAGATGTAATCACAATCTTTAGAATTTTGGACATTCCCGAATGTGACCGAGTTGAAGAGAAAAAGGAAGTGCAATTCTTATAGTACTACCTGACCCAATTGACCAAGTATCATAGTTGATATGACTAACATTTTTAGTTTATTTTTTGTATTCAAAAACGATGGTTACATTAAAGTAGTGGTATTTATAAATTTTGTTTCTCAAAAAGAGATTTCTTTGATTTCCTTTATTGCTCATACAATTTCTTGCATTTGATCAAGTCTATTAGTTTGCGGTTCACATTATTTCTATTATTACAAAGAAGGCATTTACATAATTTTAAGGGGCTTGACTCTTTGACAATACATAGTAAATCTCAATGAATGTAATCTAATCCATGTGTGGTTGTTGATTTAAGCAACCTTAGTCGTTGAAGATATGTCTTCTTGTTGTTTTGCATTCATACATGCTCCTTGACATATTGCACTACCATATTCGTTTCAATTTCTACCGTTTTATGTTCTTTGAGAATTATTTTGTCTTTCATACCGCCTTTCCTCTATAGATTTTCCCAGTTGCTAGCAATAACCACGCAAGGATTTACATTTCTAGATTGGGTTTTAGTGTACATTAATGTGAAGTATAACACAAATACCAAATATTATTTGGGTATTTTGATTTGATAAATGGAAAAGGTGCGGTTAATGAAGGTATTTAATTATCAATTTTTCATTTCTGAATTTCCACTATTGTCTTCATTTTATATAAAAATTAGACGTTGAACCCTATTAGAATTAGGGGTGGCTGATTCTACCACCGTTTAGAATGTGGATGGAAAAGATATCAGTTTTAGGGGATGCATAGAACTCGATGGTGGTGCTACCTCTCCTTCTCACACAATAAACTACTCCATGTCAATGTGTTGTCTCCCTACTTCCTAGGCAATCGTGTATGGCCATTTGCGACTTTATCAGATGGTTTCATCGCAATACACTATAAGAGGAGTCATCGATGGTTACAGTTCAAATTTGTTCACGAGGTTTTTATTTGTACATTTTCATTTCTAGAATATGAGTATTACGAAGGTAAGGTAGATGGACAAAGTGGTTAATCAATGAATTTTTTCAACATTTGGAATTTTCTTCATGTTGGATGTCACATAGCATCCAAGTGGTTTTCCTATTCTAGCCAAAGAGAATATCCTCCATCCCTTAACGGAAAGGGAATAATTTTGGGGCCAATACATAAAAAATGGTAGGGAGAGATTGAAGTTTTGTACTTCGTTCGCAAAGGAGAAAACAAATGTTGGGTCTCCAATTTTTTTACGAGGGTTTCTTTAACCAGAGTGCTTGGATGTTGTGGATGACTATAATGTGAGTATATGAGACATGGCTTAAATTAGATGGCCACCTGTTCTGCAAAAAAACTTTCAGGGGTCCGTAATTTTTCAAATTGTTCTTCATAAAAACAAAATTGTGCTATTTTTATTAATTATTCTTTATTTATTATATCTTTTTCAATATATATTTACATATATTTTTAAAATTTACACACAAATATATATATAAATTATTTGTCACCTTTTAAATATGTAAGTTGTATGTGATGGTTATATAATATATTTACATATATTTTACATCTAAAATTATATAGAATGTCTAAATGGCCGTCAAATTAAACCCTTGACATGATATGTAATCGAAATCTTGAGAATTGAGGACATTCCTAGATATGGCTAGTTGAAGACAAAGATAGGGTGAAATTTTTATAGTACTTCTTTACCCACTAGAACAAGTATCATAAGCGATATGACTAGCAGTTTGTTAGAGTAGGTATTTACCTTAGCTTATGTTCACCTAGGTACATTATTTAACTTTATTATATTTATCCTCACCCACTTATGTGTGTGGATATTTATTTTATCTTATTTATCTATTAGGAGATATTATCTAGTTGTTAGGTATAGTTCTTTCCTTGATTTATGGTATTGACTAGATCCTTGATGTCTAGTTCTCTCCTAAATCTATGGTCTTGACTAGTTATTTGATGAATAGTCATTTCCTTGATTTATAGTTTGATCTATGACCTTATTTGGTTCTTAAATTGTTATTCCTTTCCTATATAAGCAAGGCCCATTCTCATTGTAATTCATTGAGTTCCATAATAACTTATGATATTGATGCTCATTTGTTTGCAAAGGTTTTATGTAGAGTTATTCGGAGAATTACTTTCATCTTATAGATTGTGGTTTTGATTAGCATTTATGCTCTTCACTAAGTACGATCTAGTTATCATTCTTTTTATAGTATCGAGTAGGAGATTACTATTGACATCCATCTCTAAGTTTTATTTCACAAATAAATTCTTTGCATATTCATATATTTAGGATTTGGTCATTTTTTTTTTCTGTGTGCATTTTTATGCAAAAAAAAGTCTTACATTGGATCAAGAAGGTAGAAAACCCTAACATCGATTATAATCTCAGCCATTTTTGGAGGAAGTGGTTTTTTTGGTTTTTGTTGTTGTTTAAACCTTGTGATTCTCACTAGTAGGTGCTTAACTCCAGCCCCCTTTCATTTTTTTGTGTGGTGAAGGAAAGAGCATTTTAATTTGTTTAAGTGGCAACTAAAATAAATACTAGAGCATAATATTGAAAAGATTGTAAGTTTTGATCAAGTAACTCCGTTTTGAGTGTTTTTTTGCAAAAGTGCTTGTTTTTCGTGCTATTTCCATTGGAAATATTTATTTTGAGAATTGAATTATAATTATAAAGTTCCATATTGTAACTCACACTCATTATAAAGTGCCAAATATGGAGCAGAGTGTTGTACTCAATTGTGGATGCAATTTTGGCTGAGTCTGACATCCTAAACTTTTAGGATTTGCATTCCTATATCTATCATGGATTTTGAGAATGATATGCTTTTCTTTGAAGTGTGTGGAATTCAAGAGGATATTGTAAAATTTGTGGAAGAAAATAGATATCTCAAGAAGCAAAATTCTCTTCTATAATCACTCATTCATGATAAGGATACACTAATACATTCCCTGCAGCAAAAAATTGCTAGCCTACAACATCACCATCATATTGTGGACAGTCATTTCCATGCTTCTATTCCACTTGTAGCTATTTCTCTTGTACCCACTAACATTGATATGCTAGTCTTTGAGCTCATTCTTGCTCTTGATGATCGCAAGCCAATGAGGCTTGTTACTATATGTTATTCCACATCTATGCCTATTACGGTAACACATGTTATGTATCCTACTTCGATCATATGCATGGTTCTTTTAAGAAGCATACCACTTGCATTCGTTCTTGCATGCTCCATGTTCTTTGCTCAAACTAGTCTCGCATACTGTTTGTCATTGAATTTCCTAATTTTGCGGCCTCTTACACATTTTCTATCTCCTTGTGTTGGTGCTTGAAGACTATGTCCTCCATTTGGTTGCCATGATTAGTCCCTTCCTTGGTTGAGGATCACTTAAAGGTCCATAATTTTTTTTTTTGTTTCTCTGTCCATCTAAAGGAGTCTATAAATTGGGTGTAAAACTCGGGGTTCTCCTCTCCTTATATTTTCCATGATCACGTGTTGTTGTCCCTATCATTTTTGTACCAAATACGAGGAAATGTGATTGTATGTAGTTTGGAGGATCAAATTTGAGCCTTATAGCATTTCCAAATTCTCTGTCCTTGAAGAAAGATTCATTTTCGGGCTCAAATGGTGGTTTTCCTCCATTTTTACAGTTTGACAGTGAGTGAGTTTTCCCCGTCAAATTTACATATCTGCATCAGTGTAAACATGGCCCTTTTTGGTTGGATGTGGCTTGGTGGGGCACTTTAGAAACTCTAAGGCTCGCTTCAACTCAAAACTTGTCCACATAGGAGAAGGACACTCATTTGAAAATTCACCTTTTGGTTTGGCCTTAGAGTTGCACCAGGGGACACGTGGAGGTTTTTGTTGCTTTTCCCAGACTTAGACAATTTTTTCATGTAGCCGGTACAGGTTTTGGTGGACCATGGACACGTGGTGGGATGACACTCATTTGAGGATCCACCTCAAGGTCCCACCTTAAAAATTGTGATAGGGAGACATGTGGAGGCTTCCACTGGCTCCGCTTTGTACTTAAAATTTTCAAAGAAATTTTCTAAGGCTTGGGACATGTGGTGAGCCCGTGCTTGTTTAGGGTCTCTGCTCTTGGGCACCATCTCAAATTTGCACCATGAAGACATGTGGAGGCTTCCACTAGGTCTTCCCATACTTAGAATTTTCAAGCAACTTTCTAAAGGCCTGAGACACATGGAGGGATTTGTGCTTGTTTGGGGATTGGTCCCTAAGTTTTATTTTGAAGAAGCACCAAGGGGAAACTTGGAGGATTCTGCTCACTCTGTCCTTTGCTTGGACTTTTCAACAGAAAAAGGAGATTCTCTCGGACCCTAGACACACGACACCTTCTGCTGAACCTTAAAATTTTTAACAGACTCTGCCGGACTAAGACACGTGTTGAACCCGCGCTTATTTGTGGTCTCTGCTTTTTGGGACCATCGTAAAATCTTACATTGAGACATGTGGAGGCTTCCACTGGCTCCTTTTTTCACCGAGACCTTTCAAGGCCAAAATGCATTTTCTTGGGCTCGGTGGTACATGGAAGGCTCGCGCTTGTTTGGTACTTTCCTATGTGCTTCTCCTTTGTAGTTACACCAAGGAAACACGTGGACGACTGTCATATAAAGTGGAAAAGGGGCATGATCAATGGTTTTTGTGCATTTCACCTATTTTTCTACCATTTTTGCTCCAAGACTCTTGGAGACGTGAATACGCACTATTTTTCATCGTTCTTTGATAAAATTATTTGTCGTCTCTATTTGTAAGGTGCCTTTGAATGGATTTGAAACTTAAATTATGAGTCTAAGGATTGTTAAGGTTGATATTTTGAAGTTGGAGTTGCTTAGGCACTTGTAAAAATGGGAATTACCAAAGGAGATGGATGCGGGGTAGAATTGCAGATGAAAGAGAGGGAAAAGGGATAAAATGATGAAAGTGCAGGTGAAAAAGGTGAAAAAGCCATTGCCTCGAGAGCAAAAGGGATGACTGTCAAGTCTAGCTATGCAGCGGCTCGAAAAATGATTAAAAAGGGGATTTATCACATGACAGAATCAGAATGATTAAAAAGAATCTTGAAAATTTGTGGCATGAAATCCTAGTCATTAGTCGAGGGCCCGAGAAATGTGATCGAGTTAACAATTTATCCAGTTAGCAGATTTTAGATCTGAATTTGTTAAACGTTGTTGTCTGAAACAAATTGGTAACAAGAAAAGGTCCCTTGAATATTCTTCTATTTTGGGGGGAAAATTGTTTGAGAAAAATGTATAAATGCAATGAGAATAATCTTGCAAATGGTCAGAGTTTGAATTCCTAAGAGAAAAATTGAGAAGTCCATCTTTGTGAGAGATCGAATCGAGATAACCTATTATTTTCTTCTGTGTTATATTTTCTATCATGTCAAGTTGATTGCATATGTATAGCCATTGATGAGCACTGAGATTACTCTAGAAGATTTCCCTTGCTGATGAATCTAAGTAATTTTTAAATTAATTTGTTTCCAATCCCTAGCAATTTGTGTCCGCTTTGTTTGAATGTCTGCAAATAGTTTCTTTCATTCTTATTGCAATATTACATTGAAATGTTTGTGAAATCAACTAGGATCTCGTCCATATGACTGTTTAATGGTATTAGCAATTTCATTTCAAGAAGATCCTTCATCTTGGATGAGATTAAAAATTTGATATCAATTCACTTTGTCATTTGTTGATAAAGATTGTCGTAAGTCTTCGGGTGTACCTTAGGTGTGATTTATCAAAAAAATTGGTGTTTAATTGAGTATTTCAATTCGAGCCTTCGTGTCGGAGTCTCAAATATTATTTGAAAATGTACTGATCTAGGAATCCATTGAAGTAAACATTCTGGTTGAAGGAACTTCTTAAATGTCTGAAGCTTTTTGTTGTTGAGTTGTTCATTGTTGCGAAGTCCCTTCGAAGATCTGGCATAATCAACTTTATCCTGTTTCATCTCCCACCAATATTATTAAGAAAACCATGAATCCACCCTGAACTAACCCTATTTACCATGTATCAACAAAGGAACAAAATCTACTTGAAAAAATATGCAGAACAATAATGATTTCTTAATGCCTTTAGTAACCTTAGCCTTGTGTTGAAAGTATCTCCATTTTTTAGAAGTGACAACTCTTAAGAGTTAAATCATGGAGTATTGACCATATTTTCCCAAGGTTCTCTTCATAGAATTTGTGAAAAAGAAGGATGTCTCCATCTCCTTCATCAAACAGATGTTACACTAAGGGTCCTCTCACCTTGGTCGAAGAGGCACGACCTAAAGTAGTGAGAAAAGGTCAAACCCTCTTAAAGGTTATATCTATCTCTCGTAAAAATCTAAGTAACAAAGGGCCGTTAGATCTCCTCCCCACTACAAACACTATGATCTATCTATCTCGTAAGCTCCATGTCTAATCGTGTTCTTTGCTTAGATTGAAGGGAGAACAAATTTGAATACCAACACTCGAGTTCTATGGGTTTCTTTGGTGGAGGTATTATAAGACATTTACAAGTTATTATTTCCCTATTCCACATGTTAAGTGGAATTCTCACCATGACATTGGTTTTCGAGCATATACTTCATTGGGATCACACATTGATAGAGCTAATATTTTTGTTCACTCGACTCTTTTCGAGCATCATGAGCAACACATGAGTTACGTACCTTTTCTCAAGATTGAGAAACCTAATTTTTAGCTATCGAGACATGATCAACCTGACACACATTCGATGTTCCTTTGCATACACCCATTGTGAATTTTACACCAAGTCATATGTAGGCATCTTCTTCATCCATCCGTGTTGATTTGAGGTGTATATCTGATCACTCATGGTAGTGACATAGGCATTTGTTGAGAGGACTCTACAGGCGTGGCTCTTCAACCATTTGACCTCTTGCTCCACTTTCTATATCTTCGCATTGTAATGCTTCTTTTGAGAATTTTTCATTAGCACGTGTTGTGTATCTCTCTTATTTGTTGAGATATTTTTATCTTTATTTTAAAAAAATTTGGTATGTTGTGAGTATCTCCTGTGGGGGATTATTTTGGTAAAGTCCAGTGTTATTTTGTCAATGTTTGAATATTTGATTTTGGGAAACTCATACTGATTTGTAGTGTTACTCAACGCATTCAGAAATCTTGGTGTGGTGTTGATCCCGCTTCTTGGGTTTCATGTCCTTGCCTTGTTACCTTGGATTTTCTTAGATCGTGACACTCTTGCGTTTGTGTCTTTTCCTTGTTACCTTGTTTTTTCTTGGATCGTGACACTGGAGTTTGTTTCCTTGCATTGTTTCTTTTGTTATTATTCTTGGATCGTGGCAACCTATTTGTAGCATTTGATCTAATTATGTTTTTGTTTTTTTACACTTTCGACATCCCTCAATTGACATCCTTCTTGTATGGAGCTATTCTGGTGAAGCCCAGTGTCAGTTGTTTTTGAGTTTTTGATCAAGTAGTGGATTCAGACCAAAATGCACACCAAAATTCTTTAGTATTGTATGATTTTTTTGATCTGAACTTATTGGGATGCCTTACAACGGGTTTTTACTCTCTTTACTTTGTTGTTACTTGTTTTGGGTACCTTGTGTTGTCCTTTTTTCCTAGTTATTGTACATGAGTACCTCATCACGCCTAGTTTCTGGGACTCATCCGTGGGCATGCCACTTCTATTTTGGCCCCTAGCTTCACTTGAGGGGGTGCTAGAGTAGGTATTTACATTCAACTAGGTAAGTTATTTACCTTTTTTTATTTATCCTCACCCACTTATGTGTGTGGATATTTCTTTTATCTTATTTAGATATTAGGAGATATTATCTAGTTGTTAGGTAGAGTTCTTTCCTTGATCTATGGTATTCAATAGATCCTTGATGTCTAGTTCTCTCCTAAATCTATGGTCTTGACTAGATTTTTGATGACTAGTCATTTCCTTGATTTATGGCTTGATCTACAACCTTGACTGGTTCTTAGATTAGTATTCCTTTCCTATATAAGAAAGGTCCATTCTCATTGTAATTCATTGAGTTCTATAATAATATATGATATTGTTGCTCATTTGTTTGTAAATGTTTTATGTAAAGTTATTCTAGCGAATTATTTTCATCTTATAGATCATGGTGTTTGATTAGCATCTATGTTCTTGGATTGGTACGATATGGTTATCATTCCTTTTACATTTTTAGTTTATTTTTTGTATTAAAAAATGATGGTTGCATTAAAGTAGTGGTATTTATAAAAAAATTATCGTCTCAAAAAGAGATTTATTTGATTTACTTAATAACATGTACAATTCCTTTCATTTGATCAAGTCTATTAGTTTTTGGTTCACGTTATTTCTATTATTACATCGAAGGCATTTGCACAATTTTAAGCGACTTGCCTCTCTGACAATACATAATAAATCTCAATGAATGTAGTCTAATCCATGTTTGGTTGTTGATTAAGTAACCTTAGTCATTCAATATATGTCTTCTTGTTGTTTTGCATTCATACATACTCCTTCACGTTTCGTCTTAACACCCATGACACCCTACCATATTTATTGCGATATCTACCATCTTATTTTCTTAGAGAATGACTTTTTCTTGTATACCTCTCCCCACTATAAATTTATCCCAACTTTCTAACACTAGAAAGACAAGGAATTACATTTATATATTTTATTTGAGTGTACATTAATGTAAAGTATAACAAAAATACCAAATATTATTTGGGTGTTTTGATTTAAGCCATGAAAAAGGTGTGGTGCATGAAGGTATTTAATTCTCATTTTTTTATTTATGACTTTTTATTGTTGTCTTCATCTTATATAAAAATCACATGTTATTCAATAAAATATCTTTTAGTCATTCTTAGTTGGGGTATTCCCTAGAGCCTATTGGATCTTCCCCATTTTTTTCAACCCCATTTAACTGAAAATTTCACTCATGTGAATAACACAAGTAACATTTAGATGATAAAGTGGAACACAAATAAATGATCTTATTTGGGTCTTACAATTTCAGCCATGTGATAGGTGTGGTACATATGGGTATTTACTTCTCACTATTTCATTTCCATCTATCCATTTATTTCTTTGCCACTTCTAACAAATCAGACTTGGTCCATTCCAAAACCTTGAAGGAGTACAAAATTGAAATAAAAAATAGTTGAGTTTGACTGCCAAATAAATTCTACATGTCCCTCATATGACTAAAATTTGTAGGGGCTCTATTATCAACGAATGTTCAAGCATCACCTATTTTCTTGAAATTAATCTTGTATTTAATGAAAGTTGAAACTATAAAAAGATGGTACTTGGTACTAAAAAAATAAAATTCATTGCATTGTGCACCTATAACCTTTTATATTTTCTCCAATTTTTATTTCGACCACTTCATCCAAAAACCAAAGTCACATAAATAAGCGATCATCAATCTAAATTTGTTTTGAACATTCATGATTTTCCTCAATTTCTTAGTACTTCCCCTTTGAATGTATATGACACTCAAATTAATAATGTGACCAAGATAAAGAAAATTTTGTGGAACACAATGCACTACTCCTCCCTCATACCCCATCTTCTTTGGCCTCCATCCTCTCCCTCTTATTTTCTTCCTTAATTTTTAATTCTTCACCTTATCCCCTTTGGCATTCCCATCGTATAATTCACGTATGATTGCTAGTTATAATTCATGTCATGTGATTAACCAATCTCTTGTCTTCTCACCATCAAGGATTCATTTTATTATCTTAATATTTCATTTTTAAATGTTAAACTTCTAAGTTACTCAAATATATTTAAAAATAAATATGTGAAAGATGATTTTATAATAACAATACATTACAACCAATCAAAATACTTACGTCAAACGTAAATAAACCTCATAACTTACAATATATATTAAATTTAATATAAATTCATTCAATCATTTGGTAAAATAATTTCTCAACATTCACTAAAAACCGCACTCGTCATATAAGGGCATTTTGTTAAAGTTTTTTTATGGTAATCTTAGATTTCCTCTTCTTGGAAATGCTAGTTTGCACTAGTAGAAGATATATAGAAGAGTATAATGAGTGGTTGTGAGTATGAGATTGATATTGAGATTGGATGTTGATCACATTTCCATTGGCATTGGTTTTAAAATTATAATTGAAGTATTGAAAATGTAATTTTTATTACATCGAGATACGTTCGACATTGGTAGGTAAGGTTGTAATGGAGTACATTGTTTATATTTATCCTCAACATTTAATTTGATTTTTATTTGATTTTCATGTGACAATTCATTGATAAATTTCATTTCTATTGGAATGTCTCTTAAATAATTTTGTTTCTTTTTTCTTGGAGAATTCAATAAAAATAGTCATGTCTTGGCCATGTAGTAATTTTTGGGTCTTTAATTCTTGAATATTTATATTTTTGGTGATACAATATCGTAGCTTGATGACCGATTGCCACAAATGTACGAAAATTCATAAAAATTTAATGAAATTGTTAATGAAATAAGTATGTAAAAAAATCAAACCTAAGAACCATGAAATTGATAGCTCTTGATGTATTTAATATACATAAATTGATTATGAGATCATTATTATATTATATTTATTTTTAATTGTTGCTTTTTTGGTATACTTACGATGAAACTTACTGAGAATGGATCCAACATTGTTCAAAATGTTAGTTGTAAGTCTCATGTATTTGAAAGACACCAAACTTAGCATTATGTATGGTGTGAGCCTCATCTCAAGGTTCATGGAATATCCAAAATATGCACATTGGAAAGATGGAAAATGGATTTTGAGGTATGTATGTAGGACTAAAAATTATGTAATTTTGTATTCAACATCAAATGTGTTCAAAAGCATAGGTTATATAGATAGTGAGAGTGCTGAAGTATAAATGACACAAAAATAACATCTAACTATGATTTTCACTTTGGATCGGGAGTTGTTTTCGGGCATCAAATAAGCACCCCATAGTCACATTATGTCTAGTAGAGGTTGTGATGCCAACCAAGTTACATCCCCAAAACACAAGTAAAATTATCGGGATATTGTTTTTTTCTTTTATTCTTATTACATGACACCACAATGGCCGATGTAGAGTAAATCAACGTCACAAAGAGAACTATTTCACAAATATGGACCCAAAAAGACAAAAGGAAACAAAAAGTGCATAATTCACATCATTGAATATTTATGCCTATTGAGTACACAATATAGGACCCATAATTTGCACCAAGATGACCTCAAATGAGTCGATTAATATTTTTAAACATGAGAAACATTACACAAGGATAAAATAACTAACGAGGACAAGAAGATATGACATATTCTGCAGTTGTTCATAGTTTTCCATGGATTACATATTTATGAAAACCGGTTTTCTTAGATATCATTCCTTCCATTACCAAATAAGCTATACACACAAACCATCTATCATTTTCTCAAGGTTTACACCTATAGTCCTATGAATTACACATTATTCCTCAATATTACTTAACACAAGTAAATTTCGTTATCTTAATTACAAAATGTATACATGTTTGAAACACATGTGATCCACATAAGGCTCATTTTTAAGATAATAAAAGATATTACCAAGCATAAAGGTCCCTCACAAAAATATTATAATTTTTTTAATCAAGAGAAAAGTGGCTAACATTAAGTTCAAGGAGTGGTTTAGGTTACTCTCTATACATTCCCAATATCTTCTTAATAGACCTCACTTATAATATTTCTTTTCCAATACCTTAATCACCCACAACCAAATTCTTAGGAGGTACTAGTCCTATCTTAACCCTATGTACACTCCAAAGGTAAACATTCCACAATAGTTTCTACTATGGGATAGTTAAGACATTCCTATGTTATCATAAAACCAAAACATCAAGGACCACCTTGAAAATATTACCAATGAGGCGTACCATGTTCCTACTCATTTACTTGATGATAATCATTGAGTTCCAAGTAGATACCAAGCTCAAGGAACTCTTAACTATGTGTAACATTTCAAGAAGCATAATTTATACATATAATATCTACGTAAGAGAATTGCTAAATTAGATATTAAGTTTTATGCCACGCATTAAAATTTGAACCTATAAGTGAATGATACATAAGGATGTGACGTGAAATGGTATGAGGATTAATTGTCTTTAGTATGCATATATACATAAATAACTCTTGTCCAAAGTGTGGTAAAACATATATGAAGGTAAAATAGAAGATATTTCCCATTGGTCCAGGGTAGTTGTCCATTTAATATATCATAACACCATCAATGTGAGACTGTCATAGGGAAGGATTTAGGAGGAAATTTCATTTCTATACAATTAGATCTGACCTTCCTATCATACATGACGTAAAATTCATAATGGGGAATAAATTAATCAAGACCATTGATTTTCAAGAGTGTAACTAAACCATAGCAATTCAATAACTAACTATACTTTTTTTATAACAAATTTCAACCATAATTTAGTCAATTTCTTCAAATTTAGGTACAAGAAAATAAATATCCATTTCATAAAAATAACTATTATGTTTATTTCCTACGGGTAGCATTATGTTATATAATCTAGTTTTTATCATTATTTAATAATTTACACAAAAATCATACCATTTAAACATGCAGTAATATTCTACAAATAATGATTAATATTCTCTTTATTCATTCCTTAAATTTAGCAATATAACATACTCTAACTACACATCATTTTTAGATAATGATATGAAACTTATATTTCCAAATACAAGTAAACATATAATGCTAGGAAGTGTATAAATATACTAATTGTCACAAGCATAGAACGATGGTACATCCACCTTGTCTTTGTCACTTGCATCCACATGGTTTCGATATTACATGGGGCCTTATTTTGGGAAAAAAATTATAGATTTTTTTAATTTCATCTCTAACTTGTTTTCATTTTTTAATTTTAATAATGAGTTCATATTTATTTTACTAAGTTGGGAAAAATTCTAGGAACCCTAAATTGGGGTAAATGTGCGGGAAGAGAACCCTAGATTTGAAGAAAAGGAAAATAAGAGAAGAGAACCCTAGATGAGGTTATGGGAGAATAGTTTAAATGTAAATATCTAAGGGATAAGCCATTGTGGATTACTCCTAAAGTGGTGAACCAGGTATATGAGGGACCACTTACTGGATTTCGTTTATGGGTTGCACTATGGTGGAAATGGAAACAAGTAGGCCACCATGGAGTGATGTTTCCAATCCCCTCATAGCCATGTATTGCATTAGTTGATGGTGGGTAGAGACAAAAGAATAAACACAAAAATAAAAGTAGTTGTGCTTTACGACACAATGAAATCCAAATTTTTATTTCTATTGCAAAAAAATTACAATCACCTTTTTTATAGAGGCCTTTATAAATTTATAGAGATTCATTTTTCTCATGTTTTTAATCACAGACCATTCTAGATGCAAGTATTGACTAGAGAAGTCGGTGGAGGGTTGGGAATTAGCTTCTTGGAAAAATCAATGTAGTCGGTGGTGCAAGTAGAACTTATTATTTCCAACACTCCCCCATAATTTTTACTATCAATAACTAATTACATAAATATTTACAATGTCCAAAATTTATACCAATGCTCAAATTTCTCTTATGCTAATGCCTGTGTGAATATGTCTTCATGTTTTACCTTTGTTCTACAATGTTGTAGGATGAGTTCTCCATTGTTGACCAATTCTCGAATGAAGTGATATTTGGTGTCAATATGCTTTGTCCTCTTGTGAAAAACATGATTATTTGATAGTGTAATGGTGGAATTTTTGTCACAATAGATTGTATTAGGATCATCTTCTCATCCATTATATCCTTCAATATTATTTGCATCCAAAGTGCTTGACATGCTGGTTACGTACCTGCTACATACTCTACTTATATTCATGATATTGTCACTATTGGTTGTTTCTTTAATGACCATGCTACAATACCTATTCCAATATGAAATACATATCTAAATGTGCTCCTTATATCATCTATACTTTTGAAAAGTCACTATATGTATATCTAATCGGTGAAAAACATCGAAGTAGAATACATTATGCAATAATTCATATTTCTTGTAATATACCTTAATAACCTTTTTCCTACTTGCCAATGTGATTTATTTGGTGAATCCTTGAATCTTGAAATAAAAATAACTCCATGCATTATATCCATCCTATTTTTGTAATATACATCAAACTACCCACCAATGTTTTTAATATAGTTGAATCAAAATATGTCGTATTATCTTCTCTACTTAGTGTTGTGTCTACCGCGGACTACAATTTATCATTCTAAACCTTCTTAATACATATTTTGCATATTTACTTTGACAAATGAAGATCCCATTATCATTTTGTATGAATTCAATACCAAGAAAATATTTCATCAATCCAAAAATTTTCATCTTAAATTCTTTTGTCATTGCAAATTTAAACATGTTTATAGAAAGATTTCCTATAAATATCAAATCATCAACAATCAAGAAAATAATTATAATTTTACCTTACTCTTTCATTTTGGTGTATAGAGTAGGCTCACTAGTACTTCTAAATACATTCGTTATCATGTATGAATCTATCCTGTTGTACCATGCTCTTGGTGCTTGTTTTAATCCATAAAGTTTTTTCTTCAACCCGTAAACTATTTTTGCATATCCTTTTACTTCATATCCGATGGCTTATGCACATAAACTTATTCTTCTAGATAAACATTCAAGAAAGATGATTTAACATACATTTGATAAACCTTCCATTTATGTTGAACTACAATAGCTAGTACCATTCTAACATTATAAAATATTGGTATGGGAGAAAATGTTTCATTGTAATCAACTACATATTTTTGTACAAATCCCTTAGCTACTAATCTTGTCTTATATTTTTCAACTTCTCCATTTTCCTTATATTTAGTTTTATAAATCCTTTTCACACCTATACATTATTTATTCTTAGGTAGATCAAATAGATCCCATTTATCATTATTCTCAATAGATTCCAAATCACCATTCGTTGCATTAATCGAATTTTCTTCCTTAATTGCATCTTCAAAATATATACGATATTGAAAAAATAGATTACAAATCTATCATATCTCCTTGATAATATATTTCTTATAAGATTATAGTCTTTTTTTCCTCTTAGTCTTCTTATTAATGATGCATTGTAGGATTTGAGTCATTACTTACTTGTGGACTTGATGATTCTCCTTACTCAACTTGGCTTGTTGAGTTTTCTTGTTGTGATTTTCCTCCTTTCTAATTTAATTGTTCTCCTTGTCCCCCTTGGTATCCTTGACCTTTTACTTTTTGTCTTCATATGGCATTCTTTATTGTACTTATAATTGTCTTGTCTATATTTCCATCCCAAGATTCTTCTTCTTTGAATAAAACATCTCTACTTATAATGGATTCGTTGGTTATCAAATTAAACAAATTATATTTATTAGATTTTTCATCATAACCAATAAAAATATATTTTTCACTTTTATCATCCAATTTAATCCGTGTTTCTTTAGGCACATGTGCATATTCAATACACCCAAATACTCTAAAATGAGGAACACTATGATTCTTACCACTCCATTCTTGGTGTGGAATCATGTTCCGCACAATATTTGTTCGATTTGTTGTTGAATATATAAACGGGACAAGCTACTACTTCAGCCCAATATTCATTTGATAGATTCTTTCCTCTCAACATGTTGTTTTCCATCTCCTTTATTGTATGATTCTTCCTTTCTGCAACACCATTCTGCTGAGGTGTGTATCTAGTAGTGAACTTCTTCTTTATTCCATAATACCTATAATATTGCAAAAAATCATTTTAATTTTATAATCCCCCTCTATCTTATCTAAATACCTTGATGGATAGGCCACTTTATTTCTCAACCAATTATTTGAATTTCTTGAACTTTCCAAATGCCTCATATTTATATTTGAGGAAATAAAACCATGTTTTTCTACTATAATCATCAATGAATGTTAGAAAACAAGTGGTCCACCCTAGTAATGGTGTTTTCATTGGACCAAATATATTTTTATGCACAATTTCTAATGGTGCACAAGCTCTATATGACATTTCCTTTGGAAAACTATCTCTATATTGCTTGGCCAAAAATATAACTTTCACATAAGTTCAATGGTGCTTCAATAGCTGGTAAACATCTTACCGTTTCCTTTTTGCAACAAACAAAATCCTTTGAATTTTATATGATCATACCTCAAATGCCATACACATTCTTGATCTTGACTTGAAGCCTTAAAACTTCTTGCTTTTTCCTCCATCATTTCACTTTTCACGTGAAGTGGGAACATTTTGTTATTTGTCATTTCAAATTTTGCAATCACCACGTTACTTGGGAAATATAAAATATAGTGAAAAATTATCATAAAAAACAAATATAATATTACCCTTTTGAATAAGTTATCCCATACTTATGAGATTATTATTTAAACCAGTACAAAATAAACATCGGGAATAGTTTTGTTACCACGTTACATTATCACATTAATTGCACCTTTTCCAAAATATATTATCATTCCAAAATTTGATTTCTAATTTAATCTGAAGTATCAATATTCTCAAACAACTATTTGTTTCAGTCATATGATTACTATAACCACTGTCTAGAAATCAATTGTTACTAGAAATTTCTGAGCTACATAACATGTAATAAATATAGAGCCAAAATTAATTTTAGAAACATTTACATTTACTTGATCATATCAACTTGATTTTTTTGACATTCATTAGCAAAGTGACCATACTTCTTGTAGTAATAACATTGAACATTTAATATTTCATACCTCAATGATGCTTGATTGTTATTGCATCCCCTTAAGTTGAAGT
Organism: Taxus wallichiana var. yunnanensis; assembly: GCA_018340775.1. Taxonomy (NCBI): domain Eukaryota; kingdom Viridiplantae; phylum Streptophyta; class Pinopsida; order Cupressales; family Taxaceae; genus Taxus; species Taxus wallichiana. Next base: position 230,959,833 of record CM031238.1, on the reverse strand, counting down.
TTTTATTTTTCATTCCTCCTGGATCTGGACTCTTTCGTTCTTCTCTTTGAAATTTTTTTCTTCTTATTCCTCTTCCTTTTAATCCTAGATTTCATCTTCCTCTACCTTTTTCAAATTTCATTTTTGTTTTGAATTCATGTTCCAGGTGAATTATTTTCATTCTGTTTTTCTTGTCTTCATAAATACAACAATTGCATCAAAATTTTTAGGAAAACATCTTAAAATATTTTCTACAATCTTATGATCTCGTTATCTCATCACCAATTTACCTTATTTGATTAACCAAATAACTAACATGATATGTGAATTTATCTACCGATTCATAATTTTTCATGTTATTTTAAATCTATTTATGAGTTCTTCACAACACCAATATAAATATTATTTCAAATAATGTAATAAATATTCACATTAATATTATTTTAAATTAAATATTTACAATACTTGATATAAATCTTCTCGATTTATATGTGTGCACCTTCCAAAAATTAAATCTTCTTCCGAAATAAAATGTATGTGGTGAGGGTGTGAGGGCATTGAAACATATTTGTTCTTCATATTCAACGGAGCCTTCATCCTTGACCGTCTTGTCGCTTCCTTCTTCAATTTTTCAAATGGTTGCACGTCCCTACAAAGAGAAAATTTTCTAATGATGAGGAAAGCCAAATAGGTGCGTGCCTATTCCAACAGGGACATTGGGGTTTCGATGAGGACGCGCCCCTTTATGACACCAACGCGTGCCTGCGAAAAACCTACAAAACTCACGGATTTTCAAAATTTCAAAAGAAAATAGTTTAGTTGTTTAGTCAAAGTGTCGTATTTCTATATCAAACCCAAAAAAATACATGAAAATGAAGGTCATTTATCTAGTGTTAGAAACAAAAATAAGGAAATAACAAGTGATTTGATCCAAAAACTTGAAAATGAACTTTGAAGAACTCAAAAGACATCCATTAATGGAGGATGGACATAAGTGTCCCACTAGGCATGCCAAATGTGTTCATAGATAAATTAGATATGCTATGGAAATGAAGTTAAAACCTATAACCTCAAAGCATGAACCTAATCTATACCAAATCATCATGATAAGAGATAAACAAGATTAACATCTATCATTGTATGAACTAGATTAAATCTAAACTAACATGATAAAGCTACTCTCTACTCTTTAGATCACTTAATTAAACTTTGAACCTAAGAAGATAAACTTAGCTATCAAAGGTGTGATTAGTTGTTTTATGGTTCTCAAGCTTTCAAGAATGGATTCTCACCATTAATGGCTTCAAGGCCAATGGTTCTCTCTATTTACTCAAAACTTGGATTATGGATGCAAATGGAGGTTATTAGCTCAAAATCAATGAAGGGAGTAAGTTTAAGATCAAAATTCTTATATCTTAAAGCTAATAAAAATGGAATCCCAAAATTAGGAGTGTTCTTAGTGTTAATAAGATATCCTAGGTGTGAAGGTGTAAATTGAATGGGTAGGCTTAGCCTTGTATTTATAGTTTTCCAAATGGAAGAGTTTGAACTTTGGGTGCATGTGGGACTGAAGTCTAAAAAGTACTTTAGGATTAGATTAGGATAAACATGGTTTAGGCTTAGTTAACCTTGGTTTAGGCTAGTTAACTAGGGTTTAGGCTAGTTAAACTTGATCGCAAGTGATTAGAGACTCATTGAGAGTTGGGAGGGTCTCGATAACTAATTATGTGATGAGATAGCCTACGAAGACAATAGAAGTGGTCTAGAGAGAACTATGGAGGTTTTGAATGGTTGAAAGTAGGAATGTTTAGCTAATAAGATACATTTTAGCCAAATAAGATGTTTATAGGAGGAATACGACCGAGAAGGTGTTGTGCACAGGCATCCAATAATGGAGTGAAGAAGGGTTGATTAAAAAAGTGTCGCCAATTGGTTGAATTAGATGAAATGCTAAGTGTAAGCATGTTTTTAGGTGTCTACAATTGTATTAGGTACAAGAACAACAAAGTTAGAATTGAGGATATAAAAACAAAGCTGCTTGACAACTTTAACCACCGCAAAACCATGTTTCTCCATCATAGTGTATTTCAATTCATGAGCTTTCAAAATATAGCTGATGAATACAAGTGGGAGCTCATGATCTTCATAATTCCTCCGAGTTAGCACAGTAGCCATGGTACTCTTCGTGGCATAGCAATAGATAATAAAATCCTTGCTAAAATCAAGGCATGCTAAGATGGCAATCTTAGCAATAGCTTTCTAGATTCCTTCAAATGCTTCCTTCCCTTTGGAGGACCAACCAAATGTTCTCTTCCCTTTCATCGTTTAAGAAATGCTCATGGTCATCTCTGCAAAATCAAGAATGAACCTCGCTAGAAAGTTGATCTTACTAAAGAAAGAATGCACACTCTTCTTACTTGTGGGAAGAGGAATCATTGGATTACTTGAACTCTTTCGGGGATCAATCTTGATTCCTTATTCAGAGAAAATGTGTCCAAGTAACTTATCTTGAGTGAAAAAGATAGATTTCTTGGGATTGAGAGAGACTCCATATTCTCTGCATTTTTGGAGGATTTTTTCAAGGTGTTGAAAGTGATCAACTCTTGCTTTAGAAAACACGATCGACCATCAAGATACACACAGCAGTGTATTTCCATTTCAAACTACCAAAATCCAAGTCTATTGCCCTCTAAAAAGTGGCACCAAAGATTGATGAGACCAAAAGGCATCCTCTTATAGGAAATGGTGCCCTAAGGAGTAGTGAATGTAGTTTTGTGTTGATCTCGTAATCCATCAAGCATAGATAACATCTACGAGCCTATGATAGTCTGTAAAACTTGATCCATCATGGGGTGAGGATATTTATGTTTCAAAGAATCTGATTTAAATTTATGAAATCAAAATAGATCTAAATCTCACCATTCTTCTTTCTAATAGGAACAATGTTGGCAATCCATGTAGAATGTTGTATTAGGAAGATGGTCTTGGCCTTCAACAACTTTTATATCCCTTGGAAAATAGTATCAACAATTTTTGGATTATATTGCCTTTGCTTCTTCTCAAGAAAGGTTTGATCCCAGGTTTTAGGGGAATAAAATGTTACATTTCCTTTGGTTGAAAAGATTTGAGATAATCATAAGAATATGCAAGAACATCGGTGTACATTTTTAACACATTTACTACTTTCTTCTTCTCCTCTTGAGTGCAACACTTTCTAATGTTCACTAGCTTGGGTTCCTCAAAACTCCCAATGTCCACATTTTCACATTCAAGCACAATGCCCAACTCCTTTGGAAGTTTTAGACTTAATGTATCTATCATTCTTATCAAACAACTCTTCCAAACATACAGCGCTTTATGGATCTTGTTACCTTTCAATTTGATGCAGCGATCTTGATCCATATCCTCCTTAAACCCTTCTTCATTGGAGGATACACACTCTTAAGGAAAATTTCCACTTCCTTCAAAATACAGACCGATCAAAATTATCCCCTGAGCTCTAAGAAAGAGAGAAAATGCTGATCATCGTTGAAAAATTTCTAGTTTTTGCATTATCGGGCATCTTTGGGTCTATGAATCATCTCAATGGTCAATTTTTCTTGAGATATTTTTGGATAAGTAATCAATAAAGACCCAGAGACAGCTAGAAAATCTTCCCGAGTGTTCCCTTCTCTTGGCATGACTTCAATGGAGAATGCATCTAGAAACTCGATGGAATCCCAAACAAGATTTCTATAATACTTCAACCTTCTCTTATTCACTTGAAAAAAATCTCTCACCTTCTTCATAATCAATTCTGCATCTCCACGATAAAGAAGGTTCTTTACTCCCATTTTTTGCGCCATGTTAAAACAAAGAATGGGAGCCTCATACTCATATGTGTTATTTTTATTTTCAAAGCTGAAGCTTGAAAGAGAAAGGATGAATCTTCCCTTCTAGAGAGATTGGCACCAAACCAGCTCCAAAACCAGCCAAGAGTAGCTTCCATCAAATTCCAAATTCCACAAGCCATTAGGATCATGGAGCACTTATTTAGTAAGTTTTTCCTCATCTTATGACATGATCATGTAGTTACCATGCCTAATATCCTCATAAATGATTTGTGCCTTGGGATCATCTGTCTTTTGCACAATGTATTCAGTTTTCTTCTCAGGTAGCAACTTCTTCATCTTTCCAATGACTTGGATAAGAGTATGTGACCAATCCATCCGGATTTCACCTCCTACATCCTTATAGAAATTCCTACTCAGCAACATACCATAGGAAAGAGGAATATCAGCTACCAAAATAGTGGCCAAGACTCTTTTCTCTAGAAAATCAAAAAAAGATACTTGTGCATCTTTAATTCTCCTAACCAAGGGCACTTCTCTACTCTCCATGGAATATCAAGACCCAAAAGTGTGGGTAAGAGTTATACCTAAAGAATGAGCCACTTTGTGACAGCATCACATTTTCTTATGTACCGAGTCTATGATACAATTCTTTGAGTTTGTGGCCGGATATGAGGAGAGTCAAATAAAATGGTTTGATATTTTCATTAGGTGAGGTGACCGCATCCGAAGGCTTGGTTCGAGATGAGGAAGAGGGAGTAGGAAAAATGCCTTTAGAAATGTGGATGAGACCTCGGATTTGGAATTGATAAAGTTTACCATTTTAGCAAAGGATTTCGGATGGGTTTGGTAAAAATCTTCCTTTGAAATCTAGATTTTCATCTTCTTAAGGTGGTCAATGCTATCAAAAGACCCATAGGTGGATGGAACATCATCACTAGGATTATGAGAAACCTTACGTCTCATTAGTTTTAGGAGTTGAAGGACATTATGTTTTGGAAGCATAAGTAGAGGGAGAAGGATAAGCAGTACTCACCTTTTGTGTGGAGGCAATGGGAATAACGGATCTTCTTCTTGGAATTACTTTGAAATAGTTGTAGAATGCTCCTTGAACTTATTAGTATGCTATACCACTTTTTATTTTTTATTTTCCTACTCCCGAGTCATAAAAAATATGACTCACTATCCATCCCTGCCCATACTTCATCATAGTCATCTTCATCATCAATACCTTCGGTGGTGAGGAAATTAACTCAAGATCCATCGGGCTCTTACTGAGTTCTTCATTAGCTTCTTTTACGGTTATTCAAATATTTCATTTCCTTCCTCATCATCGGGATCTTGAACCTCACAAGTTGCATTGAATGGAACCTTGAGAGGTGGGCCTTCAATTGACAACCTAGTTTGAGAAGAAGGCAAATGATTTCTAGGTGGAAATTCTTCCTGGGAACATCTTGATAAGGAGCATGTTGAGCCAATTTCTGCACTAATTTGCTTTGAATTGGCTCCAGGAGAAGAGGAAGAATAAGATGCTTTGGATTTGGAAGATTCTCTATTCAGTTTACAGACATGATTAAATCATCCTTAAAAATGATGGCCAACCTCGATCGGCATACGGGGTGGCAAGGTTAGCTCTCCTTAGGGAATAGCTCACTTGGCCCGAGCATTAAAGAAGAAGAACTTTTAATCTGATCAACATGATGGGTGTTCTATGGAATCTTGTGGATAAGCTTGTTAAATTTAGCCACAAATTCCCTCATGGGTTCATGTGGCTCATTCTTAATCTGGGATATTTGAGCTAATAAAGCATGAACATCTTCACTGGCTTGAAACGTTGCTCAAATTCGGTTGTCATGGTGTTCCAATCGTTGATGGACCTAACGGGAAGATGGTAAAACCAATCAGCAACATTTTCTTGCAAGGTTTCGATAAAAATCTTGTGAGAGACATCTTCATGTTCAACCCCAAGAATCCCACATGAGACAATGAAGGCTACAATGTGTTCATTTGGGTGTACTTTCCCATCACCTCTGAATTTAGGAAAATTCTTTCTGTTACCGCTAGGTAACTCATGCAATAGTGAGGAAGAGTAAGAGGCCCATCCCGTTGTCCCCAATGCAAAGGTTCCACCATCCTTGGAAATATTGTTTGTAGAGGAACTGAAACACCAGCAAGACTTAGGGCATGAAGATTAGGGTGAGTTTTCTTGAGGAGTGTTATTCCTAGAAGTTTTGTCTTCAATAGGAGGTGTGCTAGTAGAACGAGCTCCTCTACTTATTCTTAATGAAGGGAGAGGAAAGCCTTGTTTCTCTAGAATTTGAAAATTAGGATCTTCTATTCCGAAAGCCCTTCTACCGTGGGTATATCTTGGGTTTTCGGATCAAAAATGATCAAGAAGTTGTTTTTTAGATAGGAATCCATAGAAACGAATTCCCCAGCGGAGTCACCAAAAACTATTGGTTTTTGATTTGACACTTTAAGTGATCAATAGTCAGGGGACAACAAGTCCCTCCTCTTTAATGGGAGAGGTTCCCTTATTGAAACCAAGATGAACTCTAAGCTACTTTTGGAGGAAACTAAGATGAACTCTAAGCTACTTGAAAATTGTAAAAAACAATTTTTGGGAAAATTCGAGACATGGTCATGCGGTGGATTCTCAAGGAGCTTTAGGTGGCATGGCTACTTTTTGGGATAAGAAGCATTATACTGGTATGATTCTATCTGAAACTAGTAACCATCTTGTTATTAAATTCCATGTTAATGAAAATAATCCTACTTTGATCCTTTCTAATATCTATGCACCCAATACGGTTATTGGAAGAAGGAAACTCTGGAATAATCTAAATCTTTTAATAATTTAGCGTAGTTTTGACAACTAGCTTATTATGGGTTACTTCAAATCTCCTTTAAATCCAAGGGAAAAATAATGGGGAAACTCTTGTTTCTCCACTGGTATGGATGAATTTGCTGATTTCGTTGCTGATTTAAATCTCATGGATGTGGATTTTCATGGAAATCAGTATACCTAGACAAACAAAAGGTTGGGTAGGGATATAATTCAAGTCAGACTGGATAGAGCTCTTATCTCTACTAGTTGGATTCTTCACCAAGACTTTCATCTCACATCTCTACCCAAAATCGGATCTGATAGATTTAAATTTTGTCAATTGGGCTAAGCCTACTAGGAGCTCCTTAAAATTTGAAAAGATGTGGATGAAACATGATGACATCTTTGATAAGATTAAGGAATGGTATAATTGGGTGGGTTAGCGAACTATTCAATTTAGGCTTATTCAAAAGCTTTAAAATGTAAAAAAATAGGTTTAAATTTGGAATAAAGAAATATTTGGGAATGTTTTTATGAGAAAAAAAATTAAAACAGAAACCCCAAGATTTGGAAATCAAAATAAATTCACAGGGGAGGTATTTGGAGGACCATTTAGTGGAAAAAATATCCTTTCAGAGTTACACACGGTTTGTAGTAGGGAAGAATCCTTACGGAGACTTAAATCTAGGGCTATCTGGATGAAAGAGGGTGACAAAAATATGAAGTTCTTCCATATGAAAAATAAATCCCATAATAGGATTGCAGAAGTTTCTAAAGGAAACAACATCATCATAAAAGATCCGCAGATCATCAAGGATGAAGCTCTTAGATTCTATGAAAAATTACTCAATGAGAGGAGTGTTTTTTTAATATTGGTAAATAGTTTTTGAAAGGGACTATACCCTTGTGTATGTAAGAAGGCCTAAAAGCCGGAATAAGAGAGAGGAGCGAGAAGAAGGTAGTGAGCACAAAAGTTACAGACAAAGAACAACGAAGCCCGAAAGCAGATTACAAAGAATGAGAGGAGTGTTACTAATGATGTGGCTGACTCTTTTATGTTAGAGACTATTCCACAAGACAAAATTGAGGAGAAAAGATTTAAAGACATTACCAAAGTTGTCACTTTGGAGGAGCTTCATAAATTTGTTTTTACTCTTGAAGGAGACAAGACTCGAGACTAGACGATTTCTCTGTCAATTTTTTTAGAAATTTTCGGAAATTTTTTCGGATGATCTCTTGAGGGCTGTAAATGAATTCTTTAGAACTAGATATTTCTTGAAAGAGCTAAATAATACTCACATTGTGCTTTGGCTCCAAAAAACATGGAAGCTAAATATTTCAATGATTTCGACCCATTAGCTTGTTTAATTCCATCTATAGAATTTTTACTAAGATTATTGCCACCAAACTTGAGTTCATTTAGAATGATTTAATCTCAAAACAACAGATTGGATTCATCAGAGGAAGGATAATTCAAGATGGTGTAATCATGGTGCATGAGATTATACATTTTATGGATAATAATAAAAAAGCAAGAATGGTCCTTAAACTTGACATGAATAAAGCCTTTGATAAAGTCTCCTAGTCTTTTATTGACAAGGTTTTGGGAAAATTTGGTTTTCTCAACAAATTCAGAAGAATTATCAAGGCCTGCATTTCTACTGCTAGATTCTCTGTGGTGGTTAATGGTGAACTGGTGGGGTACTTTACCAGCGGTAGGGGTTTAAGATAGGGGGATCCTATATCCCCTTTTCTCTTCATTATTATGGTGGATACCCTCAACAGAACAATTACCAAAGTAGTTAAAGATGGTCTTCTAAAAGCCACTAAACTTACCTCTATGAATCAAACGACTTCTCATCAGAAATTTGCGGATGACACTATTTTTCTTTTAGTGGCATCTATCCTAGAAGCTAAGGTGATCAAGTCCATTCTAAAATTTTATGAGGCTACTTCTGAGAAAGCGATCAACTTTGCTAAAGTTTAATTTTCTTCTTCAACACTCCTATGGAAAGGCAACATAGTATTGCTAAAATATTGGGGTGTAAAATCAATTCACTTCCCACTACTTATTCCCCCCCCCCTTGGTACTATAAAATTATCATTCAAATTCTGGAATGATCTACTGGAAATATTCCAAAATAAAATGTCCAAATGGAAAGGGGCCATTCTTTCCAATCTTTGGTAAATGTCGCTTATTAAAAGCACTCTTCAAAATTTTCTTGTCTACATTATGTCTCTCTATAACATTCCTTCGCCTTCGTGAGAGAAAAAAATTTAAAGGGTCTAGAAACACTTTTTATGGTAGGGAATGGAGGAAAAATTAAAATATCACCTGGTTGCTTGGGATCAAGTGTGCACTCCTATAAGGATTGGGGGACCGAGCATAAAAGATATAAGAAAAATGAATATGGCCTTAGATGCAAAATGGGTTGGAGAATTCTCTTAGAGGAACAACCATGGATTGATCTTATTAAGGCCAAATATCTTGAACAACAAACAACTTTCTCTTTCCTTCATGATGAACAACTTCCCCAAGGTTCCATTTTCTGGAATAACTTGATTCTAGTCAGGAATTTCATCAAGCAAGGTTGTAGATGGAAAGTGGGAAATGGCAGAGACATCAATTTTTGGGGGGATAATTGGTCTAATTTCATCCTCAATTATATATTTGGTGCATCAAAGGATAGTCTTGAACATAAATATGGTACTAAGGTCATTGATTACATGGAAATTGATGGAAACAAGAAGAGATGGAAACAACTCTTAGTGGATAGAATTGAAATGAACTCCATGTTGTCCTCTCTTCATGAACAAATGGAACTCATTCCCTTGAATAAATTGGAACCAAGGATGAAATTTTCTGGTACAAATCTCGAGATGGTGATTATACGGTTCAATCTAGATATAATTATTACTTTGAGAATATTTAGAGTGATTTTAATTGGAGCAAGATTTTGATGATTGAACTAACCCTAAAATTAACTTTTTCTTTGGGCTTGTGCTCAGAGAAAGAATTCTTACTAATGAAAACCTGATGAATAAAGGATTCATAATGCCTATTAGATTTCACCTTTGCAAAAAAGAGTCCGAGGATATTAAGCACCTTTTTGTCCACCGAGAGTATGCTTAAATGATCTAGAGCTATGCTTTTCCAATTTCAAAGTTTTCGGACTATGCCAAAGGATTTCATTCAGTTTTGGATCCAATGGAATCCTCCTTTTAAGCACTATGTTGTGAGAAGACTTTGGAAACTGGCCATGCCCCATATTATCTGGAGGATTTGGAAAGATAGAAATGACATCATTTTCAGAAATAATAAACAGCATTACAAGCTTAGCTTTGTTAATATTGGTCATGCTATTAAATATAATATTGGGAGATTCAAACCTCCAAAGAATAAGAAATATCCACGAGAATGAAGAATATATACTTTCCAACCTGGAAGATAGGAGCTGAAAATTTGCAAATTAGGAATACGTCAAACATTGATAGGTCTCGATCGATTCATTGTATCCCTCCCGAGATTAACTGGCATACACTAAACTTTGATGGTGCCTCCAAGGGTAATCCTAGAATCTCTACTGGGGAGGTGTAATTTGGGATAATAAATGTTGTTTAGTTGTTTCTTATGGTGGAAAAATGGGGATTCGACAAATCATAATGCATAAGCCCTAGCTACTCTATGGGGGTAAAGGGTTGCAAAATATTATAACATACAAAACAGAATTTTGAAGGAGATTCACTAAACATCATCAATCACCTCAGTCAAATTTCTCCTCCTAGATGGATTGTCAAGGACTTTATTATGAAATCCATAAGTATTTGTCAAAATTGTAAGAATATCATCATTAGGAATACTTATAGGGAGGGAATAAGGTTGTAGATACCTTCGCCAATTTTGGCATCAATAATAATCTAACCATATGGGTGTTGTCCCCTCAAAATTCCACTATTTTGAAAGTTGAAAAATTTGAAAATTTTGAGTTGACATGGTTCGATAATGTTTTAGTGAAGAGGAAATTTGAAGAGAGTGAAAATGTCGTTTCTTGGGATCATTTTAATAACTTGCGGGTTTGTCAAACATTTTTGTCCCTCATGTCCCAAGTTCCTCTCGAGCTTCCTATTCCACGATTTCCCACATTGCCCACATCAATTTGAATTGGGTCTTCATGTCCCATATGTCCCAAAATCCGGCAAACCTTTTTTTCACCAATCGACCGATTTTCCCATAAGTTCTTGTCCCTTGGATTTTGTGCACTTTTTCATCCCATCTATCCCAAGTTCACCGGGCTTCTTGTTCCCCTATTTCTGCATAAATCTGCATCGGTGAATCAGTCTTCATGTCCTTCGAGATTTCGTGTCCCTAGTTTTCTGTACTCTTTTGGCTGCATCACCCACATTAGCCGAATTAGCTTTTTGTGTCCCACATGTCCCAATGTCCCATGGACCGTCTGGGCTAGTTTTTTCCACTTTTCCCGCATTATGCCTTTTTGAGTCGGTCACATTGAGGGGTATTTAATGCGCATTTATGATCTTATCTCTCCTGAATGACTATTTAAAGGGACCACCATCTATGCATTTGTCACATTGCTTGCTCGTTATTTCTTTGCCCGCATTCTTGTAATTGAGTCATTTGTTCATCTTCCTATATCCCTTTGCATTTTTATTGCAAATCTATTCTTTGAAGGTTGTTCCTCTATGCATTTATAAAATGAAGATCAAGTTTCAAGGGCACGAGCATTTTCACCTCTAGAGACCTCTGTACCTAATATTGGGGATAGTGAAGTTCGACACTTGGATTTTGATGATTTCTAGGGCAAGTTAACATGTGACAACCCTGCTCCCATGTCCCAAATGATCAATGATAGTGGAATCACATATGTTGTTGGTTTACCCATCTCTGTGTAGTGTTCGACACCGTTCTCGCCTATGGAGCTCATTTCAATCCAGATACCAAGGAGGTTGTTAATGTACATGGAGAATTGATTGCAAAACTGGATGTTTCGCCATCTCCACTTCCCTATGTATTATTGAGAAATAATACTCCATTGTTCTCACTCTCACTCAAGCTTAGGATCTATTTGATAAGGACAGAGAGAAATACAAGGCTCATGTAGCTAAGTCATGGTTAAAATGCCCTAAGAGGGGAGCGTCCGACTCTCCAAAGTGTTGTTAAGGGTTTATTTCAATGAAGAATTATCATATTTCATCATCTTTCTCACACGTATTATGGGGATCCACTCGCCAACAACTTCCATTTTTGGATGTGTCCTTCATAAGCATCATCTGCGAAGGTAAACAAAACATAAACTAGGCTGAGATCATTTGTATGAACTTAACTAAACAATTGACAAATGTTCAAAGAAACTAAAAGTTCTACATGACTTCTTATCGCATGTTCACCCTGACAACATCTCGCGAGTGGTTTGGCTTCACTTACATTGAGAGCAAGAAGGATGAGCCCATATACACATATTGCCCTCAATTTACCCTTAAGGATAGTAATCATAATTTTAGAAGGGTAAATGATACGTTCACCATGTACATTATAATAATTTTGGAGGGTGACCTTTGCCAAGATATTTTTGATGAGGCTATGGCTATGATAGCCAAGTATGGGGATTCTTTCATCTAGTTCGAGAAAGTTCTCATACATCGATTAGATTGTTTTGAAAGTACACCTTTCAAGCTTCCCATATTATGCAATGATAAATGGCTCTGGTTGAGGTGTGCAGATAGCTGGACAAACTCCATAAAACCCATGAGACACAAGAAGATTACAAGTATTCATTTCCCTATCTCCTTAGGGAATTATACATGCAAGACAACTCTATATTCCCAAAATATAGAAAGGGCTATTACTCCTCTAACTGTTCATTTCATCGTGTCCAGGACTTGTTTTGATCGAAGAATTTCATTCATCAGAATATGAGAATAACCTATCATCACCATCCTAACATTGAGGATTACTGGGCTGACTGTATTGATGATTTTGAAGCCAGGAGGAGGCATTTTGGTAGATTATCTCTGCAACAGATCTTAGATCTCAATCTCTACCAGGTGCATGAAGGGCTTGTGGATGATGATGAGGGCTTGCAATCCTATGAGTACAAGAGATCCATCAAGCACACACCTTTAGAAATCCTAGATTTTTATTTGAAGGAGAATGATGATTTGAGTGAGATAATTTCCCTTGTCATTGTCAGAACTAAGATTTGGTTTGACAGGAAAGTTCATGAATTCAGGAAGAGCCAGGGTAGATCTTCTTCAAGAGAAACTTCCACACCTGGGAAGGAAGTACATATGCCTAGTACTAAGGTACTTGAGAAAACTCCTCCTTCTTCCTCGTTCAAATAGCTAGAAATGTCTACTCCTTCTTCCACTCAAGTATATCAAGAAGAAGGTCAAAGAGGTTAAGCAAGAACTAATCAAGGAAGAAACTCTTCTAGATCACTCAGAATTGCCTATTGGGAAAGAGAACATTATTGTTCTAAGTGAGAATGAGGATGATGAGATGACAGGACCAGAAGAAACCCTTGCAACCACTACTGAGATGGAGAAGGAAGAATCAAGAACTGAACCTCCAAGTTTAATAGACTCCTTTACAAAGTAAATTCTTGAGGTTCCATGCACTTCCCCACTGGAGACAACAATAGTTCAAACTCTGAGTGCCATGAGTTCTCTTACGCTCGGACCCCTTAACTCCTTTGTTTCTTCTTCATCCTTTGCCTAGGTGCAACCCCTAGTAGACAACAAGAAAAAAAAAGACTTCTTCCCGAGCAACCAAGCCTAATTTTGATGTTGTGGTAGCTCTGATTGGTACTAGCCCTCCTCCTCCAATAAAGAATGAAAAGAATACTTCAAGATTGGTATCTCATGCTCAAGATCAGCAGTTTCTAGAGGTTTCCAGACCCAATGTGGATAAATAAGAGAAGGATATTTTAATCTATGACTTGGAGCTTTCGATAATTCCACTGGGAGAATCTACACCTAAGAGTGAGGTTCATAACCTTTGAGAAACGCCACTAAGGTTATTAAATGGGTTGATAAAGACAAACAAACCATGGAGAAGTTGGAAGAACAAAACCAAGTTATTTCTAACTTTATCAGATCATTATAAAAAAAGATAATTTTTGGATCCATATCCATTGGCTACTCTCCCAGCTCCTATGGTTCTCGGTCAAGATGAGGTTCAAAGCATCAAGGACATACATAAGTATTCAACATATGGGAAGTATGTTTAGGCCATGGTAGATGATATGAATATAGAAGGTTTGAATTTCATTGAGGAAGCCTTCAAAACCAATGAGAAGGTGATCAATTTGCACTTGAAACTCACTTCCTCAATCAAAGCCATGGACAAGGAGTTGAAGGTGCAGGTGGATGTATTACTGAGACCTCCGTCTAATGGTCCAAATCGATGAGAAGATCCTATTGGACAACAATGTGTCTCGACGATGTAAAAATAAATTTTCAAGGACATGGATCTTTAGCATTGAGTGGAAGATAAAGGTTTTGGAGGAAGCATTGGGAGAATTGGGAATGTGTGGCAAAAGGGGAGTCCTTTAAAAATTGTGTTTTATCTTCCTTCTAGGATATCCACTGCTATCTTCAGGATGAGACTACAGGTGTTTCCTTTTCTCTTCAAGAAATCAAGGCTCATTTTAGAACCTTTATCAAGGGTGATATGTTCAAAGAAGAGTCATTTACTAAGGAGAAGATGAAAGACATTTGTTCTCTTCATTCAGCTATTGCGAGGCTAATAAAGAATATCTAGAGCATATCGAGTTTGATGAGAATATGGAGAAATGTCTAGGCATGTGGACACATGATACTTCCAACACAACAATTCCAAGATGCATGGAAATAGCAAAAGCATTGAAAAGATTCGGGCATTGAATCCTCAAATCGATGGGTCCTCCTCACCATAATCGATGTACCTACTTAGGATCTTCTTTCTCTTCTTCTATTTTTAGTGTCGATCTCATTGTAATTTAATTAAGGACTTTGTATTGTGCATTTCATTAATTAATCTCTTGGTTAAAATAAATGGTTACCAAATGTAACCACTTTGCAAGCTATATATTGAGCTCTCCTCACCATTCCAAGGGGATGGAACTTTGATAATTTTTAAAAGTGTAAAAGAACTTAAAGCTATCAATATAGAAGATTTTTCCTTCATGTTTCTATCTACATTTACTAATTCCCTCTTAACTATCTAAATTTGTTGAATCATTAATCTAAATGCATTAAGAAGCTTTGTATTCTTGTGGATGTCATCTCTAGAACTTTGTCTATGAAATAAAATCTATTGGTTTTAATATGAATGATTTTGTTCTATATATTATCCTTGCTTAGCATTTATGTGGAACTATTTTGCTATCTATACTTCCCGAGAGTTATATTCTACCTTTTTCCCTCCTTAGTTCTTCTATTATTTTGTATTGATAGTCTATCTTGGCATTAAAACACTTTCATGATATCGAGAATTCCTCATCAAAGTTGGAAGATTTGTAAATAGTTGTGCTATTTTGGTTTCAATAAGGGAACCTCTCCCATTAAAGAGGAAGGACTTTCTATCCCCTTTTGTTGCTTTCATTAAAGTCCTAATTTTTCAACCAACAATTTTTGGAGACTCTACTTGGGATTCGTTTTAACAAATCCCAATTTCAAAAAACAATTTCTTGATCATTTCTAATCTGGTGACTCTAAGATTTACTCATAGAAGAAAGGATATTGAAATTGAAGATTCACAATTTTAACTCCTGGAACAACAAGGATTTCCCCTTCCTTCAACAAGGAGAGATAGAAGGAATCATTCTGCAAGCACACCACCTGTTGAGGACAAAGCTTCTGGGAGTGGTGTCCCTCAAGAGCAACCCAACCCTAATCTTCGTGCTTTGGTTCTTACTTGGTGTTTAGTTCCACTTCAAGAAATTTTTCCAAGGATGGTAGTTTCATTACCTTAGAGCCAACGAGTTGGGCCTCTCGCCCTTCCTCAACCTTTGCATGAGTTACCAAGGAGTAACAGAAAGAACTTTCCCAAGTTCAGAGGGGATGGAAAGGTACATCCTTATGAACACATTGCAACCTTCATAGTTGCATGTGGATTCCTTAGAGTTGAACATGAGGATTTCTCTGTGAGGCTTTTTGTGGAGACTATGTTGGACAATGCAGCAGATTGCTTTTATCATCTCCTCATTGGGGCCATTACCAATTGGAATACCATGAGAACTAGATTTGAGAATCGTTTCAAACCTGCTAAAGATGTGCGTGCTTTGCTAGCCTTTGAATTTATAAAATAAAGAAAGCACCAAAGGATTCCATGAGAAAATTTGTGGCCAAGTTCAATAAACTGATTAACAAGATCCCACAAGACACTTGACTGTGGATCAAATTCTAAAAATTATTCGTTAAACACTCAATTTCTGAAGTACATTATCACTTGAGAAGTTCCAATCTTGCAACTTTGGATGTTGATCGAGAGATTAGCCGTTAGTGTTGAAGATGACCTTATCATGTCTAGTAAATTAAAGAGAGATCCTTCCAAATCTAAAGCTTATTCTTATTCTTCTTCCTCTAATCTTGGAGCTAATGCAGATCAATTAGTAGAGAAGCTTTCTAATGACCTCATTTCCATCAAGAAATAATTGGCTCTGGGATTATGTTGGTTGGATATTTTGTCAGGCCAAAATATGAGGTTCAACCACAATTCATGGGATCAAATCCCTCCTCAAAGACAGGTGAGGTTGCCTGTTTATTACTAATTTAAAACACAACAGAAATAATATATACAATATCCACACTATTCTAACCATTGGGGTTGGGATACAATCCCGAAATCCATATCAACACGAAATGGAGATGTTACAACTTTGGATTAGGAAGAATTAGAAAGGAAAATATTATAGATGAAACAAAGTGGGAAGGGAATGAGAGGAATGTATTTTCTTTCAAGAAAACATAGATCAAGAAATACTTATACGAGTTTTAGATAATGAGTGTAATATTCTGAAATGATTAAAATGATCAAGAATACTAAACAAAGAATAGCTCAAGATTTTGGACATAAGAACAATCTCTCAAGATAGATGAATCCCACAACACAAAGTTTGTAAAATAACACTGTTTCTATTCTTCAATGATTAAAAGAAAATACAAAGTTTTTTTCTTCTTCTTCACAATAGCTCTTAATATTCAAAAAGTCTCCCTTGGAATGCACAAACATCCCTTATTTATAATAGAGAGAGCAGAGAGAAAATAGGATAAATCCTAGAAAATAGTCTTTTAACAAGAGTCCTATTTTGCTTGACTCTCACATAGGAGAACAAGTCAAAATTTGCTTCCTATGTGACGAAATGAAAATGAAAAAGACATGACAATTTCTTGATAGAAATGACATGAGACATTATGTTTATTCCACTTCGTCATCCTTGTCTTCTTCTAGTGCAGCCTGCTTGTCTCAAAACTCTTGGAACTTCCAGATTATGCCCTACATCTCATCTTCATCTGGCACACTAGAATAATCACTTAGGACCTCACAAGTTTCTTGAGTGTCACTTGCGTTACTAGGGAGTTTCTTTAATTTCTTGTTGAGCTTCCTTAGTGATTCCAAAACATTTTCGATCCTTATGAACTTATCGATGTTTGATAGATCAAAGATGGAAGTTGGTTCATGCTGAATTAATTCCTGAATTTTCTTATAGAGGTCGTCAGCAGGTAGAATCTCGAGCTTTCACCCAACACCTTGGCGAAGATCCTGGACACTCCTCTTCTATGTCATTAGTGGCATCAACCAACTGATCTCTAGATTCCCTCAACTTGCTGCAAGCTTCACTGAGAATCTTTATCCTGAATCTGATGGCTTTGGCAAGCTGGAAATGCTTATCCCCATGTGGAATGATTCCTTCTTCCATTAAGATCTGGGATGGAACCTGTTTCAGTGCATTGAGGGCTTCCAAAGTTAATTCAAGGTTCTTGACTTCTTGTGAAAACTCATCATCCATCTTGTCACCATCTTTCTTTATATCCTCCAAGGATTTATAAACTTCCACCATGTCATCTATGACCTCTCTTCCTTATAGGAGTAGCCTCTTTATCCATTCTTCAACCGTTCTCCCCTTCTCATTGATCTTTTCAATCATAGGCACCAATGAGAAATCGAACCTGATAGGTGTAGGGGTAGAAGATGACGGTGTTGACTGTGAAGGCTTTGAAAGCTTGAGTAGTACCTTTGTCAACTGTTCAACTTTCTCCTTAGCTCATCCCTACTTACCTTTGTTTCTTTCAACTTTTGGCAAAGACATGTTCATGGCATCTTGTGCATCCTATTATGCTCCTTCATTGTCACTTTTCCCAGATCAACCCTTGTAATCTGATAATCAGTCACTGTTATATCTTCCTTTGTTTTGTCATTCATAGGAGTGGAAATCTCTGCAAACTTATGCCCTGAGGCATCCACTAAAACTCTTGAAACCATTTTGGGTTTCTTGGCAGATTTGGCAGGAGAAGCCTTGAGTGAACTGAAATTGAAGGCTGGTAGGGGAACTACCACCTTCCTTGGAGTTTGATCGACCAACCATTGAGGTACATGGAAGAAGTTTCTCCTATTAGAGGTGTTATGGTTGTATCTATGGGTGGAGGAAGATTTACTTGTGGAGTCGTGATGACTGCAAGTGTAGTGATTGTGGGAATGGATTTAGGGAATGAAGGTGTGGAAGGAGGAGGCATTTCTATGGCCATCGTAGGTCCAACAGAGAGAGGTGAGAGATTGGAGAAAATGTTGGCCATGGCTGATGAGAGTGGCATTAAAATATGTGATGAGGAAGATTGGGGAGAGAGGGGTAAAGATTCTAAAGCCAAAGCTTGAGAAGCAAGAGCAAGGCTTACCTCTAATGAGCAATCAACAAAAGGGAAATAAGAGGTTGAATAACCTCGATTTCTGAAAGAATTTCTCCTTGTTTTGTGGAGAGGAGGTGAATCCAAGATCTCAACTATTTGTGTTGGAGTAGTAGATGATTCGGCCCCTTGCTTTTCTCCTTTCCTAAAAACTTAAACTTTATTTGCCTCTTGGTAGGGCTTTTATCCTTTTCCTTTTCTCCCTTGGAGGGTCCCGCTTCTAAAGTAGTTATTTTTGAAAAGATATTTTCCTTATAACTCATTCCCAAGAAATGAGCCATGCCTTAGTAGTGGACAAGAGTCTGAGTAGCTCTTTCAGTGATAGAATCCTTTTTAGCAATAGACCAATCAATGGCTGGGAATCCAAGTTGGTCTCCATCTGACTATTCATACCTAGGTTCTAGAACACTTTCATTGTCCATGGTGCCTTCAGGATATCAGCCTAGATCTAACATCTGAATTTCTTCAAGTGTCAGTCTATTGTTGTCTTTTCTTCGGATGGAAACTTCATCACGAAGATCAACCCAGATATCTTCCACAGTGGGTACATGTAGGTACAAGGTTCCATAAGACTTGAGGACTCCTCGGATGTCGAATCCTTCTCTCATCTTCATGTGCTTCTTCAATTTATCCTAAAGTTTGTGCACCATGTTCTTGGCCTTAACCACGATGGAACATGTATACCTTCCAATGGAAATGGGGAAGGAGACAACATCTTTGTGTCTACTTTGTTGGAATTTGTGAAAATCCAACAATTGTCTAACCAACTCCATGAGGATCAGTTTGTCACCTGGGAACCTGGGAAAATGGAAAGGATTACCATGGAACCTTACCACCTAAAGATAGGTAAACTTCTTGAATTGTAAGAAGATGCAACCCCATTTAGACACTTATGTCCATGCTTCATGAAAACCCTTCTCTTCCTCATATTAGGATCCAATCTGCAAATATTTTCATAGAAGAAGGTGTCATTCACTCTTCTAAATTGGTCTTTAGACCCTTTTATTATCATCTGTGGGAAGTACCGATATATATGTGTTCCATTTCTCGGTTTCCCTTTGCATCCATCCCTGGATAGTTTCTCATGCCTTGCTGCCGCATAAGTGACATATGACATCATATAGAACTTTCGGTAGACAAGACCATTTTCATTTGAGAGTCTATCTCATTACTTATCAGGATACCCCAGTCAATCCCTTGGTCATTTTTCTTTATGATGACCATGAATTGGTACATCCACCCTTGGAATTATTTTGAATCTGGGAGTCCAAAAAACCGGCTCAAGGGTGATGATATCACGACTTCAAGAATAAAGTCACTTCTAGGGACCGACTTAGGAAACCTAGAAACAATTGGCTTAGCCTTGATCAAGAACTTTTTATTTACGTGTTTGATGTAGTCTTCCTGATCCTTGTCCCAGGCCTTTTGTGTTGATTTAAAATCTAAATCAACATATTTCATAAAGTTGGGAAACTTTAGGAGTTGATCAAAATAATCTCCATCTAATTTCACTATAGACTCCCCTGCTTGATTTCTTACTGAGTGGGAGGCTGAGTCATAGTGAGAAGCACAAGCCAGGATGAATTCAGGGCATTGGGCTAATATTGGAAATCCTGCTGTGAGAGGAAGACTGACGCCACTATTGACTTCATCCATGGATTCTGAGAAGAATCTGTAATTATTTTCTAGAAGTCTTCCATATCTATATTTTTGAGCTTTGTGTCCCGGATGTTGTAGTTGTAACTTACATAAGAAGAGGACTCCATCTTTTGATACTTATACTTCATCTTTCCTAACTTATCTGACTTGTCTGAGATGGGCCAGGTCCGACATGAGGAGTCTTGAGAATGCCTTGATGACTTCTGGAAGAGTAGTCGGGTGTGAGAGCTTGTTGGACAAGTGTATAGACCGACACACCTTTTGGGTTTTTAAACTTGAAAAAGAACACTTGGAAACCTAACAAACTGAAATGTGTGTGTCAGAAATTAGGCCGTGTCAAACACCTTGAGAAACTGAAACACATGAGAACTTGATAGGTGTCAAGCACTCTATGAAACCCGAAACACTAGTGGGGTGTGTGTCAGAAGTTAGGGCATGTGGCACATCAGTGAAAACCCAACACACGGTGGAAGTGAGATGATGTCAAGTAGGTACAAATACAAACACACTATGCGTGGAACTCAGAGGATGTTGAAATGCGGAACTCAAGACCGAACAAGGTGGAGAAAGCAAGATGTAAGCTGAAAAGCCCAAACAAGGTGGAAACTAGATGATGTCGACCCCTGCAAAACCTGAAAAAAAAGATATCGGGTCTCATCCTATCGGAACATGAAAATTTCTCGCTTTGATCACATTAGAAATTTTTAGAGCCCTTTTGAAAACCACAACTTCAATAAGGAAAAATATATAAATAAATAAACAAGTGATTTCAAACAAAAAAACCTACTAGAAAAAAAAGACAAGAACAAAGGGAAAAGACCCAAAACCCTAAACCAAGAATGGAAAGAGGAAAATAAATGAAACCCAAACAACACACCTCAAAAAAAACCCAAAAATCTTCAAAATGAAAGAGGAGAAGAATACCTTCAACAAGATGAAAAAAATGATCAAGAATGGATGGTGAAATCGATCGAGAAGCTCAATCGGGTTTGGAGGAGGAAGAAGCATGCACAGAAATCCAATGCATCAAAAATGTACAAGGTAACAAATGATGTGGAAAACCACCTATTTATAAAACCCTAACATTTATTACACATAGCTCGACACGTGTGCCAACTACCAGACAACTGGGCATTAATGACATGTCATCATGCTTGGAGCTCCGAAAACCCAACACAAAGGATTTGGTTTAATTTGGATTCGGGTTTGGGGAACATGAAGCATGAAGCATGAGATGTTGTGATGCCTCTAAGTCTCAAAATTTTGACACAAAGGCGATGATCAGGTTTTAGGTTTCGGGAAACATGACATGAAACATGCATTGGATAATGCATGTTCGATGCTTGGGAGTTCCGAAAACCCGACACACTATCAAGACCATCGGGTTTTGGGTTTGGGAACATGGGACATGTAACATGCAAGAAACATGCTTTCATGTAATGAAAACCCGAAAACCCAAAATCTCCTTCAAAGGGGAATTTTAAGAGATATGTCTAAAATTTTTCTATGGTTATCTCATTTTTAGCTGGAATCACTAAAATGAGATAACAACTAGCTCCAGTTGGGGAATTTCTTTGAGACATCAAAGGAAGAGAACTCAAAATCAAAAAGTTTTATCCATTGGGCTATGGAGTCGGAAGAAGAAAAACCAAAAAAAACAAAAAACAAAAAGAAAGAAAGAAAGCAAACACACAATAGAAAATAAATTATAATACAATGCAAGAGAGCATCTTGCATTACTGATGGAACAACTTCAGATGTTGGCCACTGAAAGGTAGAGGGAGAAACTCTCCATCAAGGTATGATAGACAAAAGCTATTTTCACCATTCAGCTGATGAATTTTGAAAGGACCTTTCCATAAAGAGTCGAACTTGCCATGCATCCCTTTCTGTTCCCTTCTCTTATCCCAGAGAAGTACTAGATCTCCAATCTGGAAATCACGTTGCTTTGATTTCTTGTCAAATATCCTTTTGAATTTGCTTTGATGATCTGCAATGATCTACCACCTTGCTCCATTCTTCTTCTAGCCTAGCTAGGTACATTATCCTTTTCTCAATAGAACTTTGAAAAGTTTCATCCTCAATTGCTTTAGCCAACCGTAAGGCTGGAAATTCTATCAGAGATAGGAATCTCAACATCAATTCCATACAACACCTGGAATGGGGACATTCCAATAGCTCACTTAGGAGTAATCCGATCTACCCATAATGCATCATACAATGCTTTGTGCCATGTCCTTTGATTCTCATCAACCATCTTTCTGATTATGGTCACCAGGTTCTTATTGCTTGATTTAGCTTGACCATTTCCTTGGGGGTAATAATCGGATGAATGAGCCAATGTGATCCCAAATCCATAACAAAATTTAGTCAACTCATGTGATGAGAAATTGGAAGCATTTTCAGCAACAATCTTGTGAGGAATGCCAAATCTAACAATTATATTCTCTTTGAGAAAATTGCACACAGCTTCAGAGGTTGCCTGCTTGATTGGTGTGCAGCTTCCACCCACTTGGTGAAATAGTCAGTGGTGGTGAGCACATAATTATGACCGACACTGGAGGTAGGGTTTAGTACTCTAATGAAATCAATTCCCCATTGGTGAAAAGGTTCTTCAATTACCACAAGCTTCAAGGGAAGAGTAGCCAACTTAGGGTAGCAACAATGAAATGTTGGCAAGCTTCACACTTAGCCACCCATTCTGTTGAATCTGAAAGAGAGTAGGCCAATAGTACCTAGCCCATAAGATTTTGTAAGCCATCATGGAGGAAGAGAAATGTCCTCCGCATGCTAGATTGTGAAAGGATTCTAGCAACCTTATCTGCTGAGACTTGTCAACACAACGCAAGAATACACCATCAATACCCTTCTTGTATATACCATTATCCCATAGAATGTATCTCATGGACCTTAATTTAACTGTCCTCTTTTATTTTTGGCTCAAATGTGGGGACATTCACCATAAGTTAAAAATAAAGTGATGTCTGCATACCATTCATCGGTTGTGCTTACAAAAAGCACCATGGGAAATTCTGAAGAAGTATCTTTAGTTTCTTCGCATTTTGTCTCAAACTTATTTTCTGCAATCAATTGGCACAGGCCTCTTCCTCATACCAACTTGGTAGGTCTGATGTCCAAGTCATATTCTTGGACTTTGGCTATCCAGTTACCCCATTGACTACCCAACTCTTGTTGAGTCAAAATGGACTTAACTCATAGTATCAAGAATGAGAACGAGAGTGTGAGAACTCAACACATAGTACCTGAAATGCTTCACCGCTCTCACCACTGCATAAGCATGATTTTCAATTTGAGACATTTTCAATTCATGTTCCTTTAGTGGGAAACTCATGAAAGCAATGGGAGATTTGATTCCTTCTTCATTCTCCTACATCAGGATGGTTGATATTGTATGTGTGGAAGCGTAGTTGTACATGATGAAATCCTTCTTGAAGTCTGGGCATACCAGAATAGGAGCATGAGAAATTTCTCTTTTGACTTCTTGAAAGAAAGCTTCCCTTCAGTGCTCCATCGAAATGGAGTTTTACCTTTCATCATCCCAAGGATATCCTTGGTTTTATCGGCAAAATTAGGTACAAATCTTCTTAGGAAATTGACCTTTCGAAAAAGGAATGCACCCCTAGTTTTCTTGTAGGTAGGGTAAGGCTTTGGATGGCCTTCACCCACTTTAGGTCAATCTTGGTTCCTTCTTTAGTCATGATATGACCCAAAAAATTTCCTTTGTTACTCGAACATGGATTTTTTAGGATTTAATGAAATCCCATGATGCCTACACCTTAAGAGTACCTGCTCCAGTGATCATAATGATCACTTCACTTTTTAGAGAAGACCGTCAAGTCATCCAAATATACAACTATGACCTTTCCCATCAAATCTCTAAAAGCTAAGTCCATAGCTCTTTGAAATGTGGCTCCGGTGTTAATCAAACCAAAAGGCATCCTCTTGTAAGAAAAGGTTCCCCATGGGGTGGTGAATGTTGTTTTATGTTGATCCTCAGCCACTACCTCAACCTAATTATACCCGAAAATCCATCAAGCATGGATAACATTTCTGATCTAGTGACAATCTATAATACTTGGTCCATGATAGGAAATGGGTAATTGTCTTTCAATGAAGACTGATTAAGGTTCTAGAAGTCAACACAAATCCAGATTCTCACCATTCTTCTTTTTGATGGGGACAATGTTAGCAACCTGTGGAATGATGGATTGGAAAGATAATCCTTACATCTAACATCTTTTGAATTTTTGCAAGGATAGTCCCTGAGATCTTTGGGTTGTAATGCCTTTGCTTCTACCTGTAGGGTTTAACCTCAAGGCTTCAAAGGGATGCTATGTTGCACATCCTTGGGCTTGAAAGACTTCAGATCTGCATATGACCATGCTAGGACGTCCATATATCTCTTTAGGAGTGAAGTGAATCTTTCTTTTTCTCCTGAGAACAACATTTCCCAATGTTTACCATCCGTGGTTGGTCAGGAGAGCCCATATTAACTTGATCTCTACCTCGATGAGGAAGCACCTTCAGCTTGCCTTTTATCCTAAATGAAATGGTCATGCTTGTCAAACAGACCTTCAGAGAAACTAATCCCTTTGAAATCTTATTTCCTTTGAGCTGGATGAATTCACCATCAATCTCTTGATATGAATTGAGACGGACTCATGGAAAGCTGATTCTGATCCTTCAAAATAAAGCTCACTAAAATTATCATCTTTTTCAAGAAAAGACAACAACATTGTATCATCATTAAACACTTGCCAATGTGTTGCATTATCTGGAACACTCAGACGATACACAATTTCAATGGTATACGTGTCTTGTTTGAACTTTGGGTGAGGAAGGAGAAGAGATGTAGATATGGCTAAAGAATCAACTTTATCATTGTAATCTCTTAAGACTTACCTTAATGGAAAAAGCATCAAAGCATTCTATGTTGTCCCACACTTTGTTCCTGTAATGTCTTAGGTGATCATTTTTTACCTGATAGGTCCCCTTACTTGATTCACAATCAACTCAAAATCTCCCTACACTTTGAGATTTTGGATTCCTTTTTGCCTTCCATTTCTAATCCTAATAACAAAGCTTCATATTGCTGTGTTATTAGTATTGTCAAACTGCAACTTGAAAGCAAAGGAAAAATCTCAAAATCTAGAGATATAAGAACCACGCCAGCACCGACCCTAGTAGTTGAACAGCTCCCATCAAACTCAAGGGTCCAAACAACATTAGGATCTTCTTCCTTGAATTCTACAGAGGGCACCTCAGATGTCATGAAATAATTACCCAAGCCTACATCTTCGAAGAGAATTTGAGCCTTAGGATCATCTGATTTAGTGACTAGGTACTTTTCTTGTGCTTTGGGGTGAAGGACATGAGGAACTCCATTTACTAGAATTTTAGCTTTGGTCTAGTCCATGTTGATTTCTCCTCCAACATCTTTGCAAAACCTCTTCCTAAGAGAATACCATAAGTAGCTAGGATATCAGCAACCAGGATAGTCATTTTCACTCTCTTTAGGGAAGGAAACAAATGCAAATTGTGCATCCTTGATTTGGCCAATCAAGGGGACTTGTTTGGTTTCCATGGAGTAACACCACCCATAAGATTTAGTCAAGGTGAGTCAAGGGCATGAGCTACTTTTGTGGGCATTACGTTATCAGAGGCTCCTGAGTCAATTATGTAATTGTTGAGTTTAAAACCGTTTATAAGTAAGGACAAATAAAATGGTTCAATATTTCCTGAAGAAGTAGTAGAGGTCATATTACTCTGAGGTAAAGGTTGAGTGGGGCTAGGAAAAATGCCTTTTGAAGATGAAGGGATAACAACCTTGCTTCTAATGAATTTGGCAAGTTTCTCAAATTGCTCAGGGTTGGACTGAAGGTACTCGGCTTCGACATTTGGATTTTAGTTTTCTTTGCATGATCAATGATGTCAAAAGTGGTATATGAAGGAATGATGGAGGGCTCAGTTCTGGTTACACTAGTCTGAGCCGAGGTACTAGCCTTGAGGGAAGGAGAAAAAGAGTTAGAAGATGAAGTTACCTTTTTAGTTGTCTCCTTTTAGTTTGTGCTGAGATAGGAGAGCCTCTTTTAGCCATAACCACGGGAGCTTCTTTACTTTTCTCCTTAGAGCCTTCAACCGATTTTCGGGGTTCTGGGATTGAGATCGAGTGAAGACTACAAATGATTGACCATCATGCTCACCTTTGTCTTCCTCATATTCCAAGTACCCAATGCTGGAGTCCACTGAATCATCAAAAGACTCATCAAGCATATCCTGAAGCTTCAAAAGCTTCATGAGAATCTTGATCTTTGGTTCTTCACCATCCTCAACTATTTCAACTGCTGCGTTGATAGGAGGAGCTTCAATGGCTAGCCTAGTGGGAGCAGCAATCAACTAATTCCTATCTCTTGTGGGGTGCCATTGGCATTGTTGAAATTCCATCTAGGAATATCCCGATAAGGAATGTTGGTCACTTGTTGAGACATTTTCTTCTTCAAAGTGATCAAGTCATTGGCCATCTTCTGAATCATAGGATTAGTAGTACTCTGAGAAGAACTCTGATTTTTAGGCTTAGATGACTCTCTTCTGATCTTTCCGCAGAATAAGATCATCTTCTATTTCAGTGGTTGTAGCTTGAGCAGTGGCCAAATCGGGAATAACATACCTTCTTAATAAGAAGCTCACATCAGGGGGCTGAGTGTTGATGAAGAAACACTTTTGATTTTCAAGAGTGGGAATGACTAGGTCTGGAATCTTACGAATCAGCTTGTTGAATTTGGCTATGAAGTCCCGCATGGGTTCATAAGACTCCTTCTTCATGTGTGTAAGTTGTGCTAACAAGGCATGAGAATCCTCAGCTGGTTTGAACCTTGCTTCAAATATGGATCTCATGGTAGCCTAGTTGGTAATGCATGCATTTGGAAGATGGTAAAACCATTCTGCTGCTACACCATGCAATGTCTCAATGAAGAGTCAAAATAGAGACATCTTCATGAGAAACCCCAAGGATGCCACATGTGACAAAGAATGAAGTGATGTGTTCATTAGGTGCTTGCTTCCCATCACCGTTGAACTTAGGAATATTCTTACGAGATCCATGAGGTAGATCATGTAATGGTGGAGTTAGGGAAAGAGGACCAATAGCCACACCCCAAGGCATAGGTTGTGTTGCCATTCTTTTGAATGAAGTGCATATAAGAATCTAAGTATCAGACAAGAATAATGCATGTAGGTTGTAGAAACTTCTTGTTCTTGAAGAACCCGAGTTCTTCGGATAGGTGAAGAACTTATTGCTTGGCTAGATGCAACATTGTTGGGGAAAGTCTAAAATTATGTTGATGAAGCAGATCAAAGAATGGATCAGTTTCACCCTAGCTTGGCTTGACCGAGTGAAGATATTTCTAGCCAGCTTGAACTGGAAAATAGATC
The DNA here is from genome assembly GCA_018340775.1 of Taxus wallichiana var. yunnanensis. Taxonomy (NCBI): domain Eukaryota; kingdom Viridiplantae; phylum Streptophyta; class Pinopsida; order Cupressales; family Taxaceae; genus Taxus; species Taxus wallichiana. Next base: position 230,932,185 of record CM031238.1, on the reverse strand, counting down.
TTTTGAAAATAAGGCAAATATGGAGTCGCTAGACACCAATAGGATAAGCTTAGTCTTATCAATCCATATATCCCCAACAGAGTCGCCAAAAATGTTGGTTGGATATTTTGTCAAGCCAAAATATGAGGTTCAACCATAGTGCATGGGATCAAATCCCTCCTCAAAGACAGGTGAGGCTTGCCTTATTTATTACTAATCTAAAACACATAGAAAAATAATATATACAATATCCACACTATTCTAACCATTGGGGTTGGGATATAATCCCAAAATCCATATCAACACGAAATGGAGATGTTACAACTTTGGATTAGGAAGAATTAGAAAGGAAAATATTATAGATGAAACAAAGTGGGAAGGGAATGAGAGGAACGTATTTTCTTTCAAGAAAACATAGATCAAGAAATACTTATACGAGTTTTAGATAATGAGTGTAATATTCTGAAACGATTAAAATGATCAAGAATACTAAACAAAGAATAGCTCAAGATTTTGGACATAAGAACAATCTCTCAAGATAGATGAATCCCACAACACAAAGTTTGTAAAATAACACATGTTTCTATTCTTCAATGATTAAAAAGAAAATACAAAGTTTTTCTTCTTCTTCACAATAGCTCTTAATATTCAAAAAGTCTCCCCTTGGAATGCACAAGCATCCCTTATTTATAATAGAGAGAAGAGAGAAAATAGGATAAATCCTAGAAAATAGTCTTTTTAATGAGAGTCCTATTTTTCTTGACTCTCACACAGGAGAACAAGTCAAAATTTTCTTCCTATGTGATGAAACGAAAATGAAAAAGACATGAAAATTTCTTGATAGAAATGTCATGAGACATTATGTTTATTTTGCTTCATCATCCTTGTCTTCTTCCAAGTGAAGCCTGCTTGTCTTGAGAACTCTTGGAACTTCTAGATTATGCCCTACATCTCATCTTCATCTGGCACACTAGAATAATCACTTAGGACCTCACAAGTTTCTTGAGTGTCACTTGTGTTACCAGGAAGTTTCTTCAATTTCTTGTTGAGTTTCCTTAGTGATTCCAAAACATTTTCGATCCTTATGAACTTATCGATGTTTGACAGATCAAAGATGGAAGCTGGTTCATGCTGAATTAATTCCTGAATTTTCTTATAGAGGTCATCAATAGGTAGAATCTCTGAGCTTTCACCCAACACCTTGGCAAAGATCTGGACAACTCCTCTTCTATGTCATTAGTGGCATCAACCAATTGATCTCTAGATTCCCTCAACTTTGCTGCAAGCTTCACTGAGAATCTTTATCTGAATCTGATGGCTTTGGCAAGCTGGAAATGCTTATCCCCATGTGGAATGATTCCTTCTTCCATTAAGATCTAGGATGGAACCTATTTCAGTGCATTGAGGGCTTCCAAAGTTAATTCAAGGTTCCCGACTTCTTGTGAAAACTCATCATCCATCTTGTCACCATCTTTCTTTATTTCCTCCAAGGATTTATAAACTTCCACTATGTCATCTATGACCTCTCTTCCTTGTAGGAGTAGCCTCTTTATCCATTCTTCAACCATTCTCCCCTTCTCATTGATCTTTTCAATCATAGGCACCGATGAGAAATCGAACCTGATAGGAGTAGGGGTAGAAGATGATGGTGTTGACTGTGAAGGATTTGAAAGCTTGAGTAGTACCTCTATCAACTGATTCAACTTTCTCCTTCAGCTCATCCCTACTTACCTTTGTTTCTTTCAAATTTTGGAAAAGCACATTCATGGCATCTTGTGCATCTGTTGTGCTCCTTTAGTTGTCACTTTTCCCATATCAACCCTTGTAATCTGATAATCAGTCATTGTTATATCTTCCTTTGTTTTTCGGCCATGGGAGTGGTAATCTCTACAAACTTATGCCCTAAGGCATCCACTGAAACTCTTGAAACCATTTTGGGTTTCTTGGCAGATTTGGTAGGAGAAGCCTTGAGTGAACTGAAATCGAAGGCTAGTAGGGGAACTACCACCTTCCTCTTCCTTAGAGTCTGATCGACCAACCATTGAGGTAAAGTGGAAAAGAAGTTCTCCTATTGGAGGTGTTATGGTTGTATCTGTGGGTGGAGGAAGATTTACTTGCAGAGTCATGATGACTGCAAGTGTAGTGACTGTGGGAATGGATTCAGGGAATGAAGGTGTGGAAGGAGGAGGCATTTCTATGGCCATTGTAGGTCCAACAGAGAGAGGTGAGAGATCAGAGAAAATGTTGGCCATGGCTGATGAGAGTGGTGTGAAATATGTGATGAGGAAGATTGGGAGAGAGGGGGTAAAGATTCTAAAGCCAAAGCTTGAGAAGCAAGAGCAAGGCTTACCTCCGATGAGAAATCAACAAAAGGGGAAACAAGAGGTTGACTAACCTTGATTTCTGAAAGAATTTCTCCTTGTTCTAGCGGAGGAGGAGGTGAATCCAAGATCTCAACTATTTGTGTTGGAGTAGCAGATGATTCAGCCCCTTGCTTTTCTCCTTTCCTGACAAACTTAAACTTTATTTGCCTCTTGGTAGGGATTTTATCCTTTTCCTTTTCCCTTAGAGGGTCCTACTTCTAAAGTAGTTATTTTTGAAAAGCTCTTTTCCTTATAACTCATTCCCCAAGAAATGAGCCATGCCTTAGTGTGGACAAGAGTTTGAGTAGCTCTTTAGTGATAGAAGCCTTTTCAGCAACAGACCAATCAATGGTTGGGAATCCAAGTTGGTCTCCATCTGACTATTCATACCTAGGTTCCAAGAACACTTTCATTGTCCATGGTACCTTTAGGGATATCACTAGATCTAACATCTGAATTTCTTCAAGTGTCAGTCTATTGTTGTATTTTCTTCGGATGGAAACTTCATCATGAAGATCAACCTAGATATCTTCCACAATGGGTACATGTAGGTACAAGGTTCCATAAGACTTGAGGACTCCTTAGATGTCAAATCCTTCTCTCATCTTCATGTGCTTCTTCAATTTATCCTGAAGTTCATGCACCACGTTCTTGGCCTTAACCATGGTGGAACATGTATACCTTCCAATGGAAATGGGGAAGGAGACAACAACTTTGTGTCTACTTTGTTGGAATTTGTGAAAATCCAACAATTGTCTGACCAACTCCATGAGGATCAGTTTGTCACCTGGGAACCTGGGAAAATGGAAAGGATTACCATGGAACCTTACCACCGAAGATAGGTAAACTTATTGAATTGCAAGAAGATGTAACCCCATTTTGACACTTTTGTCCATGCTTCATCGGAAACCCTTCTCTTCCTCAGATTAGGATCCAGTCTACAAATATTTTCGTAGAAGAAGGCATCATTCACTCTTCTAAATTGGTCTTTGACCCTTTTATTGTCATCTGTAGGAAGTATCGATATATGTGTTCCAATGCTCGTTTTCCCTTTGCATCCAGCCCTAGATAGTTTCTCATGCCTGTTGCCACATAGGTGACATATGACATCATATAGAACTTGCCGGTAGACAAGACCATTTTCATTTGAGAGTCTATCTCATTACTTATCAGGCTACCCTAGTCAATCCCTTGGTCATTTTTCTTTATGATGACCATGAACTGGTACATCCACCCTTGGAATTATTTTGAATCTAGGAGTCCAAACAACCGGCTCAACAGGGTGATGATATCACTGACTTCAAGAATAAAGTCACTTCTAGGGACCGACTTAGGAAACCTAGAAACAATTGGCTTAGCCTTGATCAAGAATTTTTATTTACGTGCTTGATGTAGTCTTCTTGATCCTTGTCCTAGGCCTTTTGTGCTGATTTAAAATCTAAATCAACATATTCCGTAAAGTTGGGAAACTTTAGGAGTTGATCAAAATAATCTCCATCTAATTTCACTATAGACTCCCTGCTTGATTTCTTACTGAGCAGGAGGCTGAGTCATAGTGAGAAGCGCAAGCCAGGATGAATTCAGGGCATTGGGCTGATACTGGAAATCTCTACTGTGAGAGGAAGACCCTTTGCCGGCTATTGACTTCATCCATGGATTCTGAGAAGAATCCACAATTCTTTTCCAAAAGTCTTCCATATCTATATTGCCAAGCTTTGTGTCCCGGATGTCGTAGTTACAACTTACATAAGAAGAGGACTCCATATTTTGATACTTATACTTCATCTTTCCTGACTTATCTAACTTATCCTGAGATGGGCCAGGGTCCAACATGAGGAGTCTTGAGAATGCCTTGATGACTTCTGGAAGAGTAGTCGGGTGTGAGAGCTTGTTGAAAAGTGTATAGACCCAACACACCTTTCGGGTTTTGAAACTTGCAAAGCACCTTTGGAAACCTGAAAAACTGAAATGTGTGTCGAAATTAGGCCATGTCAAACACCTTGAGAAACTCAAAACACATGGTGGAACTTGATAGGTGTCGAGCACTCTGTGAAACCTGAAAACACTAGTGGGGGTGTGTGTTAGAAGTTAGGGCATGTGGTGCATCAGTGAAAACCCGACACAAAACGGAAGTGAGATGATGTCGAGCAGGTACAAATACTCGACACAAATAGAATTCGAGGATGTTGAACACGGTCAATGGAACCGACACAAGGAGAAAGCAAGATGTTGAGCAACTAGAAAATCCTGAAACAAGGTGGAAACTAGATGATGTGAGTACCCTGCAAAACCTGAAAAAAAAGATATCGGGTCTCTGTCCTATCAGAACATGAAAATTTTCTCGCTTTGATCACTTAGGAATTTTTTAGAGCCTTTTGAAATCCACAACTTACAATAAGTAAAATATATATAAATAAATAAACAAGGGTGGATTTCAAACAAAAAAACCTATTGGAAAAGGAGAAGAACAAAGGGAAAAAGACCCAAAACCCCAAACCAAGAAAAGAGGAAAATAAATGGAAACCCAAACAACACACCTCAAAAACAACCCAAAAATCTTCAAAACGAAAGAGGAGAAGAATACCTTCAACAAGATCAAAAAATGATCAAGAATGGATGGTGAAATCGATCGAGAAGCTCAATCGGGTCTGGAGGTGGAAGAAGCATGCACAGAAATCCAACGCATCAAAAAGCATACAAGGTAACAAATGACGTGGAAAACCACCTATTTATAAAACCCTAACATTAATTACACATCGTTTGACACGTGTGCCAACTACTGACAATTGGGCATTAATGACATGTCATCATGCTTGGAGCTCCCAAAACCCGACACAAAGGATTTGGTTTAATTTGGGATTTGGGCTTTGGGAACACGAAGCATGAAGCATGAGATGTTGTGATGCCTCTAAGTCCCAAAATTCTAACACAAAGGTGACGATCGGGTTTTGGGTTTTGGGAAACACATGACATGAAACATGCATTAGATAACACATGTTCCAATGCTTGGGAGTTCAAAACCCAACACACTATCAAGACCATCGGGTTTTGGGTTTCGGGAACATGGGACATGTAACATGCAAGAAACATGCTTTCATGCAATGAAAACCCGAAAACCCAAAAATCTCCTTCAAAGGGGAATTTTAAGAGATATGTCCAAAAATTTTCTATGGTTATCTCATTTTTAGCTGGAATCACTAAAATGAGATAACAAGCATGCTCCTTATCAAGATGTTCCAAGGAGAATTTTCAGCCTAGAAACCATTTTCCTTCTCAAAAAGGTTGGCAATTGAAGGACCACCCATCTAGGTCCCTGTTATGCATGCAACTTGTCAAGTTGAAGAACTTGATGACGAAGAAGTTAATGAAAATTTTTAGAACTTGAGGAAGAGGTGGTGAAGAAATGGAAGAACTCGATGGGTCTCGAGTTAATTTCCACACCACCGAGGGTGTTGATGAGGAAGATGATTATGATGAAGTAGTGGTAGAGATGAATAGTGATTCATATCTGTGTTATGACTCGGGAGAGCGAGACAAATAAGAAATAAAAAGTGATGTAGCCCAATAAGAAGTCCAATGAGCATCCCACGACTATTCCAGTCATTGCAAGAAGAGGATCTCCTATTCCCACTGCATCCATGCAAAAGGTGAGTTTTGTTAATTCTTCTTCTTCTACTCCTGTTTCTAAAACTTCTTTTTCTCTAGTTCCAAAACCTGATAAAACTAGAATTCTTAGTGATGATATCCCATCCACCTCAGGATCTTTTGATATCATTGATCACCTCAAGAAAACAAAAATCCAGATTTCTAAAGCTGAGTTTTATCAGACTCATCCAAAAGCCTTTTCCAAAATGGTCCACTTTGTCAATTCCCATTCCAAAACTTCATCCAACACTTCTAAAGGTATTTTTCCCAGTCCCTCTTCCACATCCCAATAAAATCTTGTGGCTGCAGTCACCTCACCAAACTTGTAAATTGAACCATTTTATGTAACCCTCCTCATAGTTGGCCATAAATTCAGCAGCTGTGTCATAGACTTAGGAGCGTCGGATAATGTTATGCCTCCCAAAGTGGCTCATGATTTGGGTCTTACCCTCACACACACTTATGGTTCTTTCTATTCCATGGAGAGTAAGGAGGTGCCTTTGGTCAGAAGAATTAAGGATGCACAAGTAGATTTTGCTGCTTTGCTAGAGAAGAAGGTTTTAGCTACTATTTTGGTAGTTGATATTCCTCCTTCATATGGTATGATATTGAGTAGAAATTTCTGTAAGGATGTGAGAGAATAAATTCAAATGGATTGGTCACATGCCCTTATACCAATCAATGGAAAGATGAAGAAGTTGCTTCTTGAGAAAAAATCTAAATATATTGTGTAAAAGTTAGGTGATCCCAAGGCACAAATAGTTTATGAAGATATTGGGCATTATAACTACATGATAGTGTCTCAGGATGAGGTGGAATGTCCGAAATTAGTGTCCCATAATCCTAATAGCATTTGGAATTTAGAATTTAACGGAAGTTGTTCTTCACTGGTTCTAGAGTTGGTGTGGTATTGATATCTCTAGAAGGGAATATTCATCCTTTCTCCTTCAAGATAAATTTTAAAAATACAAATAACACAACAGAATATGAGGCTCTCATCCTTGGACTAAATGCAGAAAAAGAAAGAGGTGTGAAGAACCTCTGGATTGTGGAGATGTGGAACGGTTGTCAAGCAAGTCGAGAGATCTTTTCCAAGTAAAGAATAGAAGATTAAAGCACTAAAGGAATCTGGTTTGGGATTCTATTGAATTCTTTGATGCCTTCTCTATCAAAGCAAAGTGCCAAGGGAGAAGAACACTAGGGTGACTCCTTAGCTATTTCCAAGGATCTCTACCGATACCTCATTCTGATTTTTCTCAAGACAAACTCACCATTGAAATGATCCATAGACCAGGCATACCGAGATAATGCAAACAATTGGCAAGTTTTCAATGATGATCAACATTTTATCTCTTTCTTGGAACTTAAGGATAACTTTGATAAATTATATTTTGAGGGAAGTGGCAATATGCCACGAGAGAGTGTCTCTTCCAATGAGGAAGGTGTCAAAGAGGAGATGGATCAAGAGGGATGCATAAAACTTAAAGGCAACAAGATCCTGGAGGAATGGTGAGTTTGGAGATTTTTTTGATAAACATGACAGATATGTCAAGTCCTAAGCTTCCAAAGGATCTCAACAAGTATCTTTGAATATGAAAATATTAACATTGGGAACTCTTTGAACCCAAAATGGTGAATATTAGAAAGTGTTGTACCCACGAGGAGGAGAAGAAAAAGGTGTTGAATCTTTTGAAGAATTACATTGATGTGCTTGCTTCTTCTTACGATGATCTCGAAGGATTTTCAGCCAAAAGAAATGCAACATTTCATTCCTCAAACCTAGGATTAAGACTTTCAAGAAGAAGCAAAGGCAAGTACAATCCAAAGATTGTTGACACTATTTTCCAAGAGATATAGAAGTTGTTGAAGGCCAAGATTATCTTCCCCATTCATCATTCAACATGGATTGCTAATATTGTGTCTGTTAGGAAGAAAAATGGTGAGATTCAGATCTGTATTGATTTCAAGAATCTGAATCAAGCTTCTTTGAAGGATAACTACCCCTTACCCATGATGAACCAGGTGTTGCAAGCTGTTACGGGTGCAAAGATGTTATTCATTCTTGACGGTTTCTTAGGATATAACCATGTAGAAGTTAACACTGCAGATCAACACAAGACTTCCTTTACCACTCCTTGGGGTACTTTTTCCTACAAGAGGATTCCCTTTGGTCTCATTAATGTTGGTGCCACCTTTTAGAGAGAAATGGATTTGGCTTTTGGAGTCTGAAAGGAAAATTTATTGTTGTGTATCTAGATGATTTGACTGTGTTTTCCAAATCTAGAGCAGATCACTTTCAGCATCTAGAAACAGTTCTCTTGAAATGCAGAGAACATGGAGTCTCTCTGAATCCCAAGAAATCTATATTTTGTGTCATGGAGGGAAATTTTTTGGGACATGCTGCTCCAAATATGGAATCAAGATTGATCTTGAATGAGTACAAGCTATTCAACAGATTCCTCTTACCACAAGCAAAAAGGGAGTGCACTCTTTTTTTGGTAAGATCAACTTCCTGAGAAGATTCATCCCTGATTTTGCAGAGCTGACTTTGAACATTTTCTGAATGATGAAGGGAAAGAATATGTTTGGTTGGTCCTCTGAAGGAAAAGAAGAATTTGAAGGCATTAAGAAAGCCATTGCTAAGACTCCCATCTTAGCATGTCCATATTTTAGCAAAGATTTTATTATCTATTGCTATGCCACAAAGAGTACCTTGGTTGTTGTGTTGACTCAGAAAGATTCTAAAGATCATGAGATCCCAATTGAATTCATGAGTTATATTCTATAAAATCATGAGTTGAAGTATACTATAATGGATAAACATGATTTCAGTAGTTAAAGTTGTTAAGCAGTTTCAATTTTATATTCTTAACTCTCACTCTGTTGTGCTTTTGTCCGATACTGACTATTAAGTCTATTCTTACACAACAAAATTTTAAAACCAAGAGAGGAAATTTGGTAGCAAAGGTTTAGGAGTATGATCTCGACATTAGATCAACAAAACTAGTTTGGGGTAAAGGCTTGTGTGAACTCATTACCGAGGGAGCTAGTCACGAAACACCTCAGGATGAAGTTGATATCCCTATTGTTCTATTCCTTAGCTCAACAGATGAATGGTATGCTGACATTTCTCACTTTATCACCTATGGTGAATGTCCATCTCACTTAACTACCAAGGAGAAGAGAGATAGATCAAGCTAAGTTCAACACAGTACGTATTATGGGAAAATGCTTTGTTCAAATGGGGAGTGGATAGAAGATTCTTGAAGTGTGTTGACAAAGTGCAATAGGAGAAGCTATTCTCAGCCTTCCATGACCAATCCTGTGGGGGTAATTTATCATCTATCATTACTGCTCACAAAATTCTTCGTGCAAGGAATTATTCACCTACTTTGTTTAAGGATGCATCAAGGTCAATCGACAAATGTGAAGCTTGTCAAACCTTTGTGGGAAGACCAAAGTTGGCTGCTTTTCCACTTAAGACACTTATGATTAAAGAACCCTTTCAATAGTGGGGTTTGGATTTTATCGGAACACTAAACCCATATTCAAGTGCAGGACATACTCATGTGTTGTGCCATAGATTATTTCACTAAGTGGGTAGAATCCATCCCGGTTAAAAGTACTACTTTAGAGGTAGTATGAAATTTCATTCAAAGAGAACATCTTGATAAGGTTTGGAGTACCAAACAAGATTGTGACTGATAATGCTTAAAATTTTTATTCTACTGAGGTGATGGATTTTTTCTATGGGTATGGTATTTGCCTCGCTCATTCTTAAGATTACTATCCTTAAGGGAATGGACAGGACGAATCAACAAACATAACTTTGGTGACCATTGTAAGAAAGCTTGTCAATGAATCTAGAGAACTAGCACAAGAAGCTCTATGATTCTCTTTGGATAGATAGGATTACACCCAAAAGAGCAATTGGGATGTCCCCTTTTCAAGTGGTGTATGGTGTGGAAGCCCAACTACCAATGACAGTGGAACTACTAGCTTTGCATTTGATGAAAGCTATTGAGGATACCGTTTCAGTGATTCTTTGGATAAGAGGATCATGTATCTCCATAAGCTAGATGAAGACATGCTACAGGTTTTTGATAGGATCTCTACCCATCAGTAGAAGGTTAAATATTTATTTGACAAGAAAACTAGATCCAGAGAGTTCAAGGTTGGAGACATTGTTTTGCTATGGGACAAAAGGCATGAACCTCGAGGAAGCCATGGTAAGTTTGACTCTCTTTGGCTTGGTCCTTTCAGAATTAGGAACTTTGCTAGTGAAAATTCTTTCTATCTTGATTACATGGATGGATCTTCTCTCCCACTTCCTTATAGTGGGCAAGTACCTAAAATTGTTCAAATCCTAGGTGAATAGGAAGTCCTTTGTATATTATGTATAGTGTGTGTTTGCTTTCCCTTGTCTTTGTTTTGTTGTTTTCCTTTCCTTGTTTTTGTGTGTTGCCTTTTGTATTGTTTTTCCTTTGACTCTTTTTTCCCAATGGATAAGGCACTGGTCTTCTTCCCTAGAGTTTTTCTTGATTCTTGTCTTGCCTTGTTCCTATGATCTAGTCAAGTCATCCCCAGAAAAGAGCCAGCTATTGTCCCCTCAAAATTCCCCTCTTTTGAAAGTTGAAAAATTTGAAAATTTTGAGTTGGCACCCTTTAGTAATGTTTTAGTGAAGAGGAAATTTGAAGAGATAGTGAAAATGTCGTTTCTTGGGATCATTTTAGTAACTTGTGGTCTATCAGAACATTTTTGTCCCTCATGTCCCAAGTTCCTCTCGAGATTCTGTTCCCTGATTTCCCACATCATCCACATCGGCCGAATCAGGTCTTCATGTCCCATATGTCCCAAGTTTCGACAAACCTTTTGTTCACGAGATCGGCCCGATATTCCCTGTAAGTTCTTGTCTATCGGCTTTTACGTACTTTTTTGTCCCATCTGTCCCAATTTCACCCAGGATTCCTATTCCCTAAGTTCCCGCATTGCCTATATCGGTCAAATTGGGTCTTTGCGTCCTTTGCATTTTTCTGTCCCTAGTTCGCCAGTGCTCTTTTAGCCCACATCGCTTGCATCGGCTGAATCAGCTTTTCACGTCCCACATGTCTCAATGTCCCATGGACCGTCCGAGCTAGTTTTTTTGCTTTTCCCACATTATGCCTTTTTGAGTCAATGCAAGGGGTATTTAATGTGCATTTATGATCTTCTCTCTCCTGAACGGCTATTTAAAGGGACCACCATCTATGCATTTTCACATTGCTTGCTCGTTATTTCTTGCCCGCATTCTTACAATTCAGTCATTTGTTCATCTTCCTGTATCCCTTTGCATTTTTATCACAAACCTATTGTTTGAAACATGTTCTATGTGAATTGTTAAAATGAAGATCAAGTTTCAAGGGCATGAGCATTTGTCACCTCTAGAGACCTTTGTACCTAATACTATGGATAGTGAAGTTCGACACTTGGATTTTGATGATTTCTGGGGTAGCTTAACATGTAACAACCCTGCTCCCATGGCCCAAATGATCAATGACAATGGAATCTCATATATGCTGTTGATTTTCCCATCTCTGTGTAGTGTACCAACACCATGCTCACCTGTGGAGCTCATTTCAATCCAAATACCAAGGAGGTTGTTAATGTGCATGGAGAATTGATTACAAAACTAGATGTTGCCACCATCGTCACCGCTGCCCTACACATTCCTGAGACAAAAGACTCCATTGTTCTCACTCTCACTCAAGCTCAGCTCTGTTTGATAAGGACAACAAGAAATACAAGGCTCGAGTAGCTAAGTCATGGTTAAAGTTCCCTAAGAAGGGAGCGTCCCGACTCTCCAAAGCATTGTTCAGGGTTGATTTCAATGAAGAATTATCAGATTTCATCATCTTGCTCGCCCATATTATGGGGATGCCCTCTACCAATGAATTCCATTTTTGGATGTGTCCTTTCATAAGCATCATCTGCGAAGGTAAACAAAACATAAACTAGGCTGAGATCATCTGTATGAACCTAACTGAACAATTGAAAATGTTCAACAAACTAAGAAGTTCTACATGACTTCTTATCTCATGTACACCCTGAAAGCATCTCAGGAGTGGTTTGGCTTCACTTACATTGAGGCAAGAAGGATGAGCCCATATACACATATTGCCCTCAATTTACCCTTAAGGACAGTAATCATAATTTCATAAGGGTAAATGATGCTTTCACCATGTACATTATGAGACTTTTGGAGGGTGACACTGCTAGAGATTTTTTGATGAGGCTATGGCTCTGATAGCCAAGTATGGGGCTTTCTTCATCTAGTTCAGAAAGTTCTCATACATCAGATTGGATTGTTTTGAAAGTACACCTCTCAAGCTTCCCATGTTCTGCAATGATAAAATGGCTCTGGTTGAGGTGTGTAGATAGCTAGAAAACTCCATAGAACTTGCAGAGACAAGAAGATTATAGGTCTTCATTTCCCTATCTCCTTGGGGAATTATACATGGCAAGACAACTCTAGATGCCAAAAATATAGAAAGGATATTACTCATGTTCATTTCTTCTCGTCAGGACTTGTTTTGATCTAAAGAAATTCATTGATCAGAATTTGAGAATAACCTATCATCACCGTCCTTAACACCGAGGATTACCGGGGGTTAACTATATTGATGATTTTGAAGCCAAGAGGAGGCATTTTGGTAGATTATCTCGCAATAGATATTAGATCTCAATATCTACTAGGTGCCTGAAGGGCTTGTGGATGATGATGAGGGCTTGCAATCCTATGAGTATGAGAGATCCATCAAGCACACACCTCTAGAAACCCTGGATTGGTATGTGAAGGAGAAAGATGATTTGAGTGAGATAATTACCCCTTTTCATCGTTAGAATTAAGGTTTTGTTTGACAGAAAGTTCATGAATTTAGGAAGAGCCAAGGTAGATATTATTCAAGAGAAACTTCCACACCTGGGAAGGAAGTACATACGCCTAGTACTAAGGTACTTGAAAACTCCTCCTTCTTCCTCATTGAAAGAGCTGAAATGTCTACTCCTTCTTCCACTCAAGTGTATCAGAAGAAGGTCAAAGAGGTTAAGCAAGAACCAATTGAGGAAGAGACTCTTCTGGAGCACTCAGAATTTCCTGTTGGACCAGAGAACATTATTGTTCTAAGTGAGAATGAGGATGATGAGATGAAAGGACCAGAAGAAACCCTTGCAACCACTACTGAGATGGAGAAGGAAGAATCAAGAACTGAACCTCCAAGTTTAACAGACTCCTCTAATGCGAAAAGGAAATATTGAGGTTCCATACACTTCCCCATAGGAGATAACATTAGTTCGACTTTGAGTGCCATGATATCTCTTGCACTCGGACCCCTTGACTCCTCTGTTTCTTCTTCTTCCTTTTCTTGGGTGCATCCCCTAGTAGACAGCAGGAAAATAAATTCTTCTTCCCGAGCAACCAGGCATGATTTTGATGTTGTGGCAGCTCTTCTTAGTACTACCCCTCCTCCTCCAAAGAAAGAAAGAAAAGAATACTTCAATATTGGTATCTGATGCTCAAGGTCAGCAGTTTCTAGAGGTTTTCAGACCCAGGGATGGATAAAGAGGAGAAGGATATTTTGATCTCTGACTTGGAGCTTTCCAGAATTCCATTGGGAGAATCTACACCTGAGAGTGAGGTTCATAACCTTTGGGAAACTGTCACTAAGGTTATTGAATGGGTTGAGAAAGGCAAGCAAACCATGGAGCAGTTGGAAGAACAGAACCAAGTTCTTTCCAACTTTATCAAATCATTATTAACAAAAGATAAAGTTTTGGATCTAGCTCCATTGGCTACTCTCCCACCTCCCATGGTTCTCAGTCAAGATGAGGTTCAAAGCATCAAGGACATACATAAGTATTCAAATTATGGGAAGGATGTTAAGGCCATGGTATACGATATGACTATAGAAGGTTTGAATTTCATTGAGGAAGCCTTCAAAACCAATGAGAAGGTGATCAATTTGCAGTAGAAACTCACTTCCTCAATCAAATCCATGGACAAGGAGCTGAAGTTCTTGAGTGGATGTATTACAGACCTCCATTTAATGGGCCAAACCTATGAGAAGATCCTGTTAGCCAACGATGTGTTTGATGATGCAAATAATAACTTGTCAAGGACATGGATCTTCAACATTGAGTGGAAGATAAAGGTTTTGGAGGAAGCATTGGGAGAATTGAGGAATGTGTGGTAAAAATGGGATTCCTTTAAAACTTGTGTTTTATCTGCCTTCAAGGATATCCACTGCCATCTTCAGGATGAAACTACAGTGTTTCCTTTTCTCTTCAAGAAATCAAGGCTCAGTTTAGAACCTTTGTCAAGGGTGATCTATTCAAAGAAGAGTCATTTATTAAGGAGAAGATGAAAGATATTTGTTCTTTTCATTCAGCTATTTCTGAGGCTAATAAAGAATATTTAGATCATACCGAGTTTGATAAAGATATGGAGAAATGTCTAGGCATGTGGACACATGCTACTTCCAACACAACAATTCCAAGAGGCATGGAAATAGTAGAATCATTGAAAATATTTAGGCATCGAATCCTCAAATCAGTGGGACATCCTCAGCCATAATCGGATGTCTCTACTTCTAGCTCTTCTTTCTCTTCTTCTATTTTTAGTTTGATCTCCTTGTAATTTAATTAAGGATTTTGAATTCTGCATTTTCTTAATTAATCTTTTGGTTAAAATAAACGGTTACCAAATGTAACCACTTTGTAAGATATATATTGAGCTCTCCTTGCCATTCCAAGGGGCTGGAACTTTGATAATTTTTGAAAGTGTAAAATAACTTAAAGCTATCAATACAGAAGATTTTTCTTCCTATTTCTATTTACATTTATTTATTCCCTCTTACATGTCTTAAGTTGTTGAATCATTAATCTATTTGCATTAAGAAGATTTGTATTCTTGTGGATGTCAACTCTAGAACTTTGTGTCTATGAAATAACATCTAGTGGTTTTAATATGAATGATTTTGTTCTATATATTGTCCTTTCTTAGCATTTATAAGCAACTATTTTGTTATCTATACTTCCTGAAAGTGCTATTCTACCTTTTCCCTTGCTTAGTTCTTCTGTTCTTTTGTATTGATAATCTATCTTTGCATTAAAACACTTTGATGATATCAAAATTCCTCATCAAAGTTGGAAGTTGAGCATTTGTAAATAGTTGTGCCATTTTTCTTTCAATAAGGGAACCTATCCCATTAAAGAGGAGGGAATTTCTGTCCCTTGACTGTTGCTTTCAATAAAGTCCTAATTTGTCAACCAACAATGGGATAATGAAAATTACATCCCTAAGGAGATACATAATAGCATTAATGCGAGATAAATATAGGAAATCAAACATGGAGTAGAAATAATAATGGTATGGAGAGGGCTTTAGCAGGTGTGAAAGATCACACATGTGAGAATTATCATCCTATCTACAGCTATATTAATGTCCATGATCCTTGCACAAAGCGGATAGGTTCTTAAAAACTGGGACAAACATAAGGAAGATAAAGATTCAAATGAGGGTTTTGAGAAAAAAATCGAAGGAATAGCAGGGAGAATAAAATGGGAGGTGCCCCATTCCAACTGGATCCCTACAATAATCCATCTTGGAAGAACAATGAGGAGCAATGGTACCTCTTAAAAAAGGGAGGCATTTCCAATTTTATAGAACGCATTCGGGGACAATCAGAATATTTCGGTTCATTTCGCAATGGAATGGAAGGACAGAAAGGTGGAATATGGTGGTCACCATGTTACTATTAATGAATATTTGATTTCGAGGCTACAAGCCTCAAGTTGGAGGGATATCATTTTTTCAACAAAAGGATTGACAGGGCCATTGAGGCTAAGAAATTATTTGAAGAGGGAGAGGAGCTCAAATTTGTTTATGTGGGTGTTAGGGTAAGTTCTATCCCCAAGCCATTTGATGAAGTTACAAAAATGATGGTTAGGTACATTTCTCTAGAAGGGCGCTACAAAACTGTCCTTGTTAAGCACCTGGTCTTTCTTAATCACTTTAGAAGGCAATTTATGGTTTGCTTCCTACATTACCTATTAAATTCCCTTCAGCACTCCATTTTAGACTTCTAGAAGCACTCTCATGCTATCCCTCTCCACCAGGGCCTCATCTTCCTACTTCATAAGCTCTGTGTCTCCAAATTCCCCAGCTTCCGTCCTCTCCCAGTGATCCGCACATCACTACCTCCACTGCTCCCACTCCCATTCTAGACACCTCTTCCAAACCCAAGACTAAGAACCCAAAACTTCCCAAAACTGACATCCCTCTGTCTACTCGGGTTCTTAGAAGAAACAAATAGCTAGAAGTTTCACAAAATTTGTTGCATATTAGTAATGCTAACTGGATACACACACGCATTAGGAGGGGAATAATATACCTCATAGGTTGGAATCTCTGGAGAAAGAGATGAAGTAGTTAAAGAAGGACCTACAATGCATGGAAAAGCAGAAAGGAAAAAGAAAAATTGATGATGATAATGACATTGGGAAGGATCAGATTTCTGACATTTACAAGAAATTGAACTCTCTAGACAATATATTGGGGAGAGAAAAAGATAGGCATGATCACAACATGGCTATCTTCAATGCCATTAGTGACTTCTTAGAGCAAAGCATGTTTGTAGCATTACCATGCTTAGCGGGATCCCTGACACTATTTGGGGGAATGAAAAAGAGAGAAGCCAGACCATCTCGAAGCTGAACGCAACTGACCCAATGCACATCACCACTTTGGCATTGTTCACTTCACTGCAAACAATCCAATCTAGGATTGACAAAGCTTCCAAGAAGTAATCTCCCTCGGGATAGAGGGCATCGTTTTAGTCACTGCTCTTTTTTGGTCTTTTTGTTGTTTCTATGCTGCTTTTTTGCTGTATTGTTGCAGTTTCTGTTCTGTTTTGTTTCTTGCTTGTAACTATCTTTTGGTTACTATTGGACATAGTGTTTTATCTAGATTTTGATCCTCTTTTGTTGTTCCTATATAGCTCTATTTGGTTGTTGAGCCCTTTTTGTAATAGGGTATAGTCCCTTCAAAACTATTTATAATAAAAAAAAAGCAAGCCGGAAAAATTATATACAAATGTACAACTTTCATATTATTGAGGAGCTTTGATATCTTGAAATTTTTAATACAAATATAGATTATCAATAAAAAAGAATAGAAGAACTAAGAAAAGGGAAAAGGTAGAGCATAATGGTACTTTCGGGGAAATATAGATAAAGTAACATCTAACCTTATATGTACTTGATCAAGGGTGATACAAAATGGAATCATTCATATTAAATCATAAGACATTATTTCATAGACACAAAGTTCAACAAATTACATCTATAAGAACACAAAGTTTCTTAACATAAAAGATTAATGATCCACAGATTTCAGATAAGCAAGAGAGGATAATAGATGAAGATTGAAACAAGAGGAAAATTCTTCTGTATTGATTGCTTTCAGTTTTATTTACAATTTCAAAAGTACTAGAATCCAACCCTTTACAATGGCATGGAGAGCCCAATAAATATCTTACAAAATTGGTTACATTCAGTTACCACTTCTTTTAATAAAAATATTTAAAGATTAATTAAGGAAATACATTTATAGAAAGTCCTGAATTGATTTTACATCAAAAGTTCTCAACTTTAAAATAAAAGAACTATTTCTAGATCCTGAGGTAGAAACATGTGGTTGAGGTTGAGGAGGACCAACCAACTTAAGGATCCGATGCCAGAATTTCTTCAACACCTCAGCTATCTCCATGCCTTTTGGAATTGTAGTGTTGGAAGTAGCATGAGTCCATGTTCAAGACACTTCTCCATGTCCTTTTCAAATTCAGTATTCTCTAGAAATTCTTTATTCTCCCGAAATTATTTATTGCTGACTGGAGGGAGAAGACATCCTTCATTGTTTACTTGGTGATTGACTCCTCTTTTAACATATTTTCTTTGACAAAGGCTTTAAATTGAGCCATGATTTCTGAAGAGAAAAAGGGACACCTGTGGTTTCATTTTGAATCTAGAAGTGAATATATTTGAAGGAAGACAAAACACAATCCTTGAAAGCTTCTCCCTTTTGCCACATATTATTCTGCTTGCCCATTTCTTCTTTCATAACCTTTATCTTCCATTCAATACTAAAAATCCATGTTCTTGGTAAGTTATTCTTGGAATCATCAAACGCTTTCTATGTCTAACATGACTTTCTCATCTATTTGCCCCATAAAATGAAGATCTATAATGCATCCACTCTAGAGTTTCAATTCTTTGTCCAGAACTTTGATTGATGTTGTGAACTTCAGCTATAACTTGGACACCTTTTCATAAGTTTTAAAAGCCTTATCAATGAAGTTCAGTCCAGCTACTGTCATGTCATCAACCATTGCCTCAATTGCCTTACCATAGGTGGTATATTTGTGGATGATCTTGATAGTCTAGACCTCATAATTGTTGAGAACTCGGGAGGCCGGAAGAGTGAAAAATGGATTTGGGTCCAAGAATTTATCCTTTTCCAAAGCAATGATCTTATGAACTTAGAAAGAATTTGGTTATGTTCTTCCAACTGTTCCAAAGTCTACTTACCTTTTATACCCACTCGATAACCCTAGTGACGGTTTCTCTGAGGTTGTGAACCTCACTTTTAGGTGTGGACTCTCCCATTGGATTTCTGGTAAGCTCTAAGTCTGAAACCAAAAGATCCTTCTCCTCTTTATCCACTTTGGGCTTTGCAACTTCCAAGAACTGCTGACCTTGTGCATTTGTTACCAGCCTTGAGGTGGTCTTTACTTTCTTTTCTGGAGGAGGAGTAGTACCAAGTAGTGTTGCCACAACATCAAAATTGGGCACTGTCACTTGAGAAGAAGCTTTCCTTTTCTTGTTATCAACCAGAGGTTGAACCCAAGCAAAGGAAGAAGAGGAAACATATGGGGCAATAGGTCCGAGTGCGAGTGAGCTCATGATACTCAAGGTCTACACTACGATGTCTCAAGAAGGGATGCTAGTAAAACCTCATAAGGATCTTTAGAGGAAGAATCCACTAAACCCAGAGGCTCAGTCATTTGTTCTTCCTTCTCTATCTCGTGAGTTCTTGTAGTGGTTTCTTACGGATCTTTCATCTCTTCACTATCATCTATACTTAGGTCAATAATATTTTCTGTCCCAATATGTACTTTTGGCTTCTCTAGAAGAGCTTCTTCCTCAACTAGTTCTTGTTTGATGTCCTTATCTTTCTTCTGGTACAATTTTGTGGAGGAGGATGGGGTGGACTCGCTCTGGTACCTTTTTTGAAGAAGAAGGGTAGATTGATCAAGTACCTCCATGTTGGTTGTATGATCCCCATTCCTATGAGAGGAATTTTTCGTGAAGAAGACTTGGCTTTATTCATCCTGAAGATCTACATCTTCCTATCAAACCAGAGTTTGGTTCTGACAATAATAGGATTGATTACTTCTTTCAAATCATCTCTCTCTTTCACAAACTAGTCAATAGTCTCTAGAGGAGTGTGTTTGATATATCTTTCAAATTCAAGGGACTACAAATCTTCATTATCATCTTGGATCCCTTCAGGAACTTTATAGAGGTTGAAGACTATGACTTGCTGAAGGGATAATCTGCCAAAATGTCTTATTCTTGCCTCAAAATCATCAACACAGTCAGCCCAATAATCTTTAGTGTCATGATGATGATGGTAAACTATTATGAGGTTCTTGGAAATATAGCCCTTGAGATCAAAACAAGTCCTAGGTTTGAAGAAATGAATAGTGAGAGGGGCAATAGTCCTATCAATATTCTTTGCATCTAGAGTTGTCTTGCATGTATAATTTCCCAAAGAGATAGGGAAATGAAGGCCAGAAATCTTCTTATCCCTATAGGTTCAGTGGAGTTTATCCAGTTTCCTACAAATCTCAACCAGATCCATCTTATGATTTTATAACATGGGAAGCTTTAGGGGTGCTACCTCGAAACTAGCCAACCCGATATAGGAGAACTTTCTGAATTGAGTGAAGAAGGATCCATATTTAATTATTAAATTTTTGGCTTCATCCAGAAAATATTATAGCAGTGTTACTATCCAAGAATCTTACAATATACATGGTGAATTCATCATTTACCCTTCTGAAATTTTGGTTATTGACCTTGATGGTGAACTGAGGGTAGTATTCATATATGGGAGCATCTTTACTATTTGCAATGAAAGTGAAATCAAACCACTCTCGAGATGCTTCCAGAGTTTACATGAGGTAGGAGGTCATATAGAACTTTCGGGATCTATGAACATTTACTAGTTGTTCTATCAAATTCCCACAAATGATCTCGCCCCAGTTCAATTTCTACTTTCCCTCACAAATGATGTTGATGAAGGGACACATCCAAAAGTGAAATTCATTGATAGAAGGCATTCCCATGATTTTGGAAAGTAGGGTAATGATATATGACAAATCCTCTTTGAAATAAATCCACGAATACTTATTTTGTGATTAGGATGCCCCCTTTTTAGGGTTCTTCAACCACGATTTAGCTTCTGATGGTTTTTATCTTTCACTATCCCGATCAAAAATGCCCGTGTGCTTGGGAAAGAGTAAGAAAATTAGATTCTTTACGCCTTGAGAATTCATAGAGAAACAACAATGGTGGTATCATTTTGTCATGTAATCAATTCACCAAGTACATCAAAAATTTCCTTGTATCTTGGGTTAAATCAAGCCCCGTAGGTGAGCATGGTATCAACAGATTGCTGAGAGATTAGGAAACCAATAACATATGTAATCTCGCTATCCTTTATCATTTGAGCCACGGGGGTAGGTGTACGATGGAAAAATGACAAGCAAGCATGGGAATCTACAAGTAACTCTTCCTTACACCCGACCTCCCGAGGTCGTGCTTTAGAAGACGATTGGTGGGGATGGAATATATGTGGGGTATGGGTAAACTAGTTAGGAAATCTTATATCTTTGACACACACTAATGGAATATGTGAATCTAAGGCAAAGAAGGCCCTCCTAACATGAACTCGACATGATAGATTGGTTGGTTCAATCAATATCGAGCTCTAGTGTGATTCGATCTATAGGTTGTGGGATACAAGGAAAATGACCTGGGATTGTTTCGTGTATATCTCCGAGATAGGGTCATAGGATGGATGATGGATATCATGGATCGAATACTAATGTGTGTAAACCATGTCGTCAATGTCGGATTGACCTATGGACTCATTGGGTTGTGGGATTTGTGAATCACAACCGTAGATTCGTGGTTGTTGTGGACTGCTATGGTCATGTGTGGAATAAGTCTCTAATCCCTAGTATCTAATATTCGTATGCCTTTTCGGCCTCTATGTTCGAATTAATGATTTGTGTAATCTTGTAGGCATTCTTGAAAACCTGAATTCTTAAGTTAGTGTCTATATCGGTGAGAATATCTCTGCGTCATCTGGGTGTGGGACCAAAGGATCACAACCGAATGTTTGCTCTCTTTCGATCCCTTCTACATTCATGTGGATGTTTATCTAGGGTAACTGTAGTTTGGCTGGTTTGACAAGAATATGTGTGCTTTGTCGTCTTCTATATTTAACCCTCTTAACTATGAGCTAATCATTTGTAAGTCTGTTGTTCTTGAACAACTTAGATTCTAAGATTACGGTCTATATCGGTTATTCTTTGCGACAAGATTGGGTTGAGGCACGATAGGCTCAAATATGTATTCTCCGGGATCCCTAGGTCCCATGATTGTCATGCAAGAAGGAAATGATATAAATCTAACAAATGATAGAATAATTTAACTACACAAGATATATCTATGTATATTCCTAAATCGATATTTTGATAAACTAAAAAAAAGAGAATTTATCCAATATATCTAGAAATTAACAACTAAACTAGTAACAAAATTAAAACAAACAAAGTAACCGAGTATAGCTACTTGTCTCATGCGAGTTGTGAATCTATTCTAAGTAACCAGATAACTGATCTAATCTATTTGAAAGACTCTTGATCCTACCTCATAAGTGAGGAGTGAATCATAGTTTCTCAGAAACTATCAATCCCCACAGCTTCCCTGGCAATATCGAAAGTAAAATTAACTAAAATGAAATGATTGACTACTCTACTTGATATGATTTTAACTAGAAGTTTGAAATCTTGAACCTGGATTTTGTAGAACAGTGGTGAATTTGATGGTGTGTGGCCTTGTCCCCTCAGTGTGATTTCCTCGTTCTTTCATGCTCACATGGATCCAGAAAAGCGTGTAATGCTAGCATCAACAGAAGTAGATATGAGACAATGGCAACTTAGGATGCAGATTGAATACAATGTGAGTAGGAGAGGGATAGCACAAGAGAACAAAGCTTGGCTTATGCAATTCCTAGCGGGATTTATTGCGAGTCATGTAACATAAAACGTCCAGAACCTGAAACTATCCTACTTGACAAGCAAAACCTACAACTTTAATACCTTCCTACGAAAATCAAACTATCCTACTCCAATTGGTTGGATGAAATAATAAGAGTACTTGCACAAGGAGAATATGTTGCTTTCTAACAGCTAAACAATACTAACCATGCATATAACAAATGAAACTATGAATTCTAAGCAAAATTAAAAGGCTAAGCTATTGAAATGAGCAATTCGAGAGGGAAATTTGAGGGGCCATTTTCTTGAGCACAAGCCGATTATTTATAGAATCCAATTTACCCAAAGGTGAAAACCAATTTGATCTCTTAAACCATAAACAATGCCAAAACACTATTCCATGGAACCAGAATCATAAATACAAGCAAAGGTGGTGAAAAAATCTGGTGAAACGTTGATTTTTATGCGAGTCGTGATAAAAGAAACATTCTAGAAAAACATGTGCGGGATCGCCACTCGAAGCAAGGTGGCGGTTCACAGCACCGCCGCTCTGCACAGGCGCGGTCATGAGACCGCCACCCAGGCAGGCGGTTTCATCACTAAAGACCGAAAGGCAAAGGAAAAGAGAGGGAAGGAAAAAGAAAAGCACGCAGGGGCTAAACGGGGCATGTGGGATGTTAATGCATACTTGGAGAGCTTTTCGGATCCCAAACACCTTGCGAGGAGACCTATATCATCATTGGGGCACGTGTAATGTTGTTCCGGTGGTGCAAGTACCCTACAATTTTGGGTATGTACATATTGCCCCCTCGGAGAAGCGTTTTAGCCATGAAGAGGCGTAAAATGGTGGGTCCGAGTATGGCGGTCCCGAAATGGGAAGTTAGAAGTTATACCTGATACGTCTGTGTGTCGGAATGACGCCATCCAAAATTCCCACTACCTGTAAAATGAAAAGAGGACTCAAGTGCAGATAGACAAAATAGATTGGAAAATAAATACTAAAATAATATGAAATGAGGACGTACCATTTGTGTGGGGATAAGAACTTACCTCCATCGGTGCTCCAAACCTGCGAAAAGGGTATTCAAAACAAGTCAGGTTGCTATATATGTAAAAGTGGGCCCATTTTCCTATTCATTTGCACGTGTTGATTTGGTTGATTTTGAGCTCTGGGACCCATGGTGACGGTTTCTCACGCGAGTATAGTCAAAACATTTGGGATGAGATCGTGATCATGCCTCCATGAGTGGAACACCGACCTGCGAGATCATAGGTTAGTTTTTCTTGATTTACCATTTTTGCCCCCAAAATATTAAAATGGCAAAATATTTGTCATGGGGGGATTATTTTTAAAATGATAGTTTTAATAGGGTCAACTAGGGGGGGCGCCTACTGGGTAGGCTTTGTTTGAGTCAAAACGGTCTTTATTTTGCATTTTTATCCACTTTTAGGGTACATGACCCGCGTGGGTTTTGGGACACGACCGCCACCCTGAGCAGCGGGGCAGCGATTACGAGACCGCCTCCCTAATCGGGGTGGCGGTTATAGGACCATCGCCTTTAAGGCGGCGGATTACTGGAACCACCGCCCTGCTCGGTGGTGGTGGTCCTACACAGAATGCACAAAAATACTTATTTGAATTCATTTTTGCATTTTTAGCATCCTTTCCTACTTTCATGATTTTTCTAATGTCACTTGGATACTAACTTACTTTGTTTTGTGTGTTTTTGGGTGTATGCAGGTGAAGGAGGAGTATATCCGATGGAGTCGGGAGAGGGAGTGTGATTGGCTTCGGCAGTATTGGATGCCCTTTCTCAGGATGAGCAGGACAATCTTAGAGGGGGCGATATCTTTGTGTATTTCACGGGTCCCACATGTTGCACCGTCTAGTCACATACTTTGTGACTTATTTTCATATTGGGATGCAAATCAGAACACTTTCCGATTACCAGGGGTCAGGGTGAGTGGACCATTACTTTGGAGGATGTTTACCGTATCTTGGGGGTCCCAATTATTGAGAGACGGCTCACTCTTGAGACAGCAAGGTCACGGGATCAGACAACACAGTGGGCCTCATATATGGGAGATGTAGTTATCTCCACTGGTTCAAAGAAGGGGTGAGGGTCTCGATCTATCCCTAGCCTGCCTATCCCCTTGATTCGTCAAAGCCATTATGGGGATCCTTGCCTCGAGATTGATCGGGGACAAGGGAGGAGACACCTTACTATATTGCTAGTCCCCCATCATTGCATTGATTGAGGGCATGGAAAGGAGACCATGCTTAGTGCATGATGGCATTGTGACAGAAACTTTGATTATATATAGATAGACATTCTGTTTGGATTACAATCTTAGTATCAATGTTCTTGTGATTTGCTTTTGTATGTAAATCGCAATGTTGTTTCTATATGCCTTTTAGAATGTATGCAATGGAGAACAAATGATACAAATGTTTTCTTTCTTTTTGTATTTCATGATGTTGATGTATGATAATGTAGACACAACGTGATTTTGAACTTTAGTTTCTATAAGCAATTTTTGGTACTTCATTTTCGTTTTGACAAAATGAGATGATAAACCGGTATGATGAGCAAATGAACTTGCCCCATTCCTATCTCCACGCAACTATTAAGATGCGAGGGCTCATCACCGAGAGCTAGAAAGGGCACAAGTTGTGAAATTTGTTGAATGGTAGTGATGAGAGATAGACAAAGATTTGGTGGAGCCAAAGTAGGATGCTACAAACCTACTCTACTCAAGTGACTCCATAGTTTAGAATGCTACTTGCTTTGTGGTTTATCTAGACTTAGATCCATAGATGGCCACATGATTCACAAAATCTGGTTTTAGGGTTTGGAACTCTTGGAATTTAGGACATCTGATTCATTCGTTTTCAACTCAAGATTTCAAAGATTCATTTGAGTTGTTCACGACTACCTTTAACGTTTATTGTAAAGTGGCCCCCATACCTCGCCCCATGCTACTAGTCGAAGCATGGGCTTATCACCATGGACAAGGTACAGGCAAGTAAGGGCATTCCCATCCTTTCCCAACCCTACGTCACTAGTAAGAGACGCAACTTATCACCGAAGGTTGGTAGGCAAGGAAATGTGTAAAAATAAAATTTTCTATTTGATCTATATTTGACTTGTTTATTTGAGAAAAATGTTAGTATGTTCTTATTTCCAAAGAGATCTATATACTGAGGATAGATGTGACATGATGAAGCTTCTAGAATAGATCATAGGCAAGACACCTATCCTAGGAGAAACCAAAAGTGAAAACAAACATGCAGACCTTGGTATGATTCTTGTTAAGACTTTTCATATCTAGCTTTGTATGGATGAAAGGATTCGAAACAGGTGATGTGACTATGAAAGTGAAGAAGTATGATTTGAAAGCTAATGTCAATACCATCAGAAGTTTGTAATGAATTTATTTGAGAATAAGTTCCTTGATCACAAAATTGTATGAAACAAGCGGACAAAATGAAACTAACTACATGAAGATGTAATGTAGATATAATTATATAGATAGTGCTGGTTGCTTATGCATAGAATCGTTTAAGGTGTAGGGAATTGATAGTTTCACCAAATTCCTCACCTTCTAGTGTACATAAGAGATATGCACCATTTCCATAGTCTTTCGTGACTTGGTATGGGCCCAACCATTTGGGCTGGAATTTCCTTCCTTCGCCGGTCTTTTTATCAATCCGACTGTCTAGTCTTAGAACTAGATCACCTTCATATATGTCTCATTCATAGACCTTCTTGTTATACTTCCGGCACATCCGGTTAGCATAGACTATGTGCCGCTGTTCAACGTCTATCCTAGCCTCATCTAGACTTTCTAGTTGAGAGAGAGATGTGCTTCTCTATAAGCTTCTTCATCCGAATACCTTGTAATGAGATGCGGAGACTCGGTTATTTCAACCTCAAGTGGGAGAAATGCTTCGCTCCGAATACCAAGTGAGAAAGTAGTTGCTCTTGTTGGTGTTCTTATTGAGGTTGATCGACCCACAAGGTCGGGTATAACTTTAAATGCCAATATTTTTGTTTTCTCTCACTTGTTTTAAGGAGAATGGCTTTCAATGTTTTATTTGTTGCTTCAGCTTGTCCGTTGGCTTGAGGGTAATACAGGAGGTCTGTATGATGGTTTATTTTAAATTTATTGCATAGTTCACGAACCTCATCATTCTTAAAAGAAGTCCCATTATCTGTGATAATGATTTGTGGGACACCATACCTACAAATGATCTGGTTCAAAATGAACTTGGCGATCACGGAACCTGGTACAGTGGTGAGAGGCATAGCCTCTACCCATTTGGTAAAATACTCGGTGGCCGTGATTATGAAGTTATGGCCATCTGTAGATGAGGGAGAGAATTTCCCTATCAAATCTAGGCCCCATGTAGAAAAGGGCCATGGAGTAGCGATTGGTTGTAGAGCTTGTGCCGGCATGTGAATCTCGTGGGAGAATTCTTGGCATTTATGACACTTGCATACAAACTCTATTGCGTCGTGTTCTAGAGTGGGCCAGAAATATCCCATCCGATGTATTTTGTGAGTGGTGGCATGACCACCGAAGTGGCCTCCACATATTCCACTGTGAGATTCATGGAGAATCTTCTTGGATTCTTCTATGTCGACACACCTTAGAAGCATTCCATCGAAAGCCTTATGATAGAGCACTTGTTCTATAATAACGTATTTAGCTACGATAATGCGTAACCGCCTTCTTTGTTGCAGCGTAGTACTTTACGGATATGTATGGCTCATGATATAATCAATAATATCATTATACCAAGGAAATTCAGAGATGGGAGGTCTAGTTTCGACGTAATATACGCATTCATCGGGAAAGTCCAAATTGACTAGATTGTCTCCGTCTAATGGGTTGTCACCAACCAA
The DNA here is from genome assembly GCA_018340775.1 of Taxus wallichiana var. yunnanensis. Lineage (NCBI taxonomy): Eukaryota > Viridiplantae > Streptophyta > Pinopsida > Cupressales > Taxaceae > Taxus > Taxus wallichiana. The sequence continues at coordinate 230,904,902 of CM031238.1, read as the reverse complement.
TCTGCTATGATATTTCCCTTAACGGAATTTTGATTTAAAAAAGTTAATTCAAATTCACCCATTAAGGTCATAAAGCATCCAACCTTCTTAGACAAGGACCCTTGCGTGAGAAAGGTTCATAAATGGTTTATTTTTACAATGACCCTCATTTCTTGATTTAGCATGTAATGTCTTAAGCGTTTGGTTGCGAAGACTATGGCAAGGCACTCTCATTCTACTTGCGTATAGCATGTTTCATAATCGAGTAACGTGCAGCTTATAAAATAAATCGCGTGTTCTCTCTTGTCATCGTCTTCTTGAGCTAGCATACAGGCTAGCAAGACATTGGTATCTCATGATTATAAGATTAAAGGGCGATCTGGTTTAGGTGGCATTAGCGTGGGTGGTGACAACAGGAAACACTTAACTACTTTGAAAGCCTCCTTGCAGTCTTTGGTCCAATCGATACTATACTCTTTCTTGAGTAGATTGTTGATTTGATGAATGGAAAAGCTTAAGTCTGGGACGAATCTTCAGATTGCACTGAGTTTCCCAAGAAATGACCTGATTCCAGATTAATCTGACGGTGGGATCATTTCAAGAACAACACGGATTTTAACTAGGTCTACGTCGATCCCTCATGACGATATAATATATCCTAAGAGCTTCCCTCCTTTCACACAAAATACACTTTTTTCTGGGTTTAGTGTGACTCCGTATTCTATCAAACATGAAAGAATGATACGGAGCACTTTCGGGTGATCACAATGCTTCCTAGCCTTGGCCAACAAGTCATCTACGTAGGATTCCATGATCTTGTGAATAAGATCGTGAAATATGTATGTCATTGCCTGTTGGTATGTGGCACCAAAGTGTTCTTGAGATCGAATGGCATAACATCGTAGCAATAGGTTCCCCAAGGAGTTATAAACATGCTTTTGGCTTGGTCTTGTTCGGATATTCTAATTTGATTGTATCCTGAGAATCCATCCATGAGAGACAAAAGCTCAAAGCCAGCTATTGCATCAACGATGACGTCAATGGATGGTAATGAGAATTTTTCCTTGGAGCATGCTTTGTTAATGTCTTGGAAATCTATGCAGATGTGTATCTTCCCGTTTTTTTGAGAACGGGAATGATATTAGATATCCATTGAGAATAATCGATTTGGTTTGATGAATCCTACTTGGAGGAGTTTCATTACTTCTTCCTTTACCATGAGAGCCACCTTGGGTTTCATTGGTCTCAATTTTTGTTTAACTGGCTTTGCATCTGATTTGGTGACGAGGTTATGTACCGCGATGTGTGGTGAAACCCCTGTCATTTCTTTATAATTAAACATGAAAGCCTTCTGATGTTATTTGAGGATTCGAGTGTGTATTTCTATTTCTTCTGGAGTTAACGAAGATCCTAGTTTCAAGATCTTTGGGTCTTCCTCCGTCCTAATGTTAATATCAATTGTTTCTTTGATTAAAGAAGCATTACCTTCTTCAAACTCAAGCGGGACTGGAGGTAATTCCAGATTGTCTCCATTCTCTACTGTGCACATGCTAAGTTCTTTTTGTGGGGAAGCTCTATCATGGGATTTCCAAAGTAGGAAGATGAATGTGGGATTAAGGATGAATTTACCTCGTGATGGGTGAGATGTAATGTTGCATAGAAATTTAAGTAATCCAGAGTGGCTCTATCACTATCAACATGGTCTAGGATAATAGAGTTGTTCTCAGCTATGTTCGTTAAAAGAGGGTTTGACATTATTTTCACTAATGGTTCAGTATGAAGGGATACCATGAAACGGGTATCTTCTAACTCACTATTTGGGGTGAAGCGTGATGCTGAGGTTGCTATAGAATCCGCAAGAATATTTTGTTCTCGCAGGATTGCTTCAATGGATATGAAGTCGAATTCTTTGCTCAAAGTTAATACCGCTATTTTGTAGAGCTGTAAATGTTCAGCTCTAGTCTCATACACCTCAGAGACTTGGTTTGCTACTAATTGAGAGTCTCCTAATACCCTGATGTCATTAACACTGAGCCTTTTAGCTATGATGAGGCCAAGGAGGAGGGCTTCATACTCCACACCATTGTTTGTACATTCGAAATTTAGTTTAAAGGCGAATGGTAGGACCTTTCCTTGAGAGAAGTAAAGACCACACCTACCCCAAGCTCATAATGACATCTTGCTCCACCGAAATGGAGAGTCCAATATTTAGTTGGGAAGATGGACATTGGGACATTTGCTACGTCAATTTTTTCTTCTTCGGTTACCTCTACCATGCAGAGATCCTCTGTTGGAAGAGTACCAACACCTAGGGTATATCCCATACCTATAGAATCAAATGGTAGGAAAATTGGTAGATCCTATTCTAGTAAGTCAAAAATCTTTGCAAAGTGGTTCCTAATGATACTGTCTCTACTACAATGTTAGTCTCATTCTTGAGGCTTTGGGATAGTCTTGACTAGGCTCATAGTCTCAAGATCTATTGTAGTTACCAACTTTTCTTTTGGTTTCATGTGGGTTGGTTTATTAAGTTGGTTTGTTGGGAGTTCAAACTCGAGTGAATTCCCGTTCTTTTCTTTAAGTCAGCTAGGTGTATATCGAATGGTTTTCGATTTCCTTTCGCTACGAATACCTTTCCTAAGTGCAAGAACCTTACTTCTTGAAATAACGTAGAAGGGATTTCCTTCATATGGTGTATCCATGGTCGGCCGAGGATCATATTATAATTGGTTTCCCGATCTATAATATAAAACTCAATCAAGATTGTTTTGGGTCCTAAGGTAATCGGTAGTCGTTATGGTTCCAATCAAAGTGGCTTTAAGGCTATCATAGCCTCTTAGCATACTCCGAGTCATGGAACAATTTGTTTCTCCATACCCTAGCTTTTACAGTAAAGAGAAGGGCACTATGTTAACTGCTGCCCCATCGTCAACCATTGCGCGTTTAACATAATTGTTATAAACCCAAACTTGCAAATGTAATTTTGGATCACCTCTGCGTGTAATCTCAGCGTCTGTTGGCATTTTGTTTATTTCGAATATAAACTCGGTATCCCTATCTGACTACCCCAGAGGGTAGATATCAAATTCTATATGGTTTACCTGTGTTTCGGGAGGTGGAGTGATGTTAATTAAATGTCCTAACCCTAATGCCTCTAAAAGAGAAGCCCTGTGGGTAGGAGAGTTCCTCAACAAATCCAAAAAGGAGATGTGAGAGAAGTTTTTGTTAGGTCATTAATTAAATCATAGGCACCTACAGGTTCTACTAATATTTTTTGGATGTTATCTGCCTCTAGCGGGTAACTTGGACTTGGCTTAGAGGAATACTCTCGTCTCCTTGTTACGGCTTCTATGGGTAACTCAATGTCTAACTCCACTAAGCCGACTATCTTGGGTCATGGCTGAATCCCTAACTGTGGTGCAACAAAGGGATTTAGTGAAGTCGAGGCTTCATGATCATTGTTTCCTGCCATTATACCTTTGTTCATCCCATTCGGATTTAATTTGTTGTTATTGTGATTTGGGAGCGGATCGTTGAAGATCTTGAGGGGAGCATTTTGAGGGGAAACTACCCCTATAAAATTATTTGGCGCTGGTGACGTAGGATCTGCCAAGAACATATCTATGAAAAGTTGTCTTTGCTCCTCTGGAAAACGTTGCATGAATTTATTGTAGTCATGGCACGTTCTAGTGTCATGGCCTTAAATCTTGTGAAAACCACAATACGAGTTAGGATTGTAATTTCTAGGTTGTTGGTTTGGCATATATTGTGGCCCAAAACTTTTATCAAACCGCTTTCTATTAGGATCAAGGTTTTGTATTTGTTGTTTTTGGTTTTGGTTCTGATTTTGATATCCAGTTGAGTTTTGGCTTGGACCCTATGTCTAGATCTGCCATTGTTGTTGTTGTTGTTGTTGTTGTTGTGTGGATGATTAAAATCCACCGAATTGATTGTTGGGGTAAAGTTTTTTGTTTCGTTGATTGTTAACCAGTGGTGGAGTATTTAGAACATTGAACTTTTTAGCTTGGTCGATTACCCCATCGGTTGTTACGCCGTGATTTTGTTAAGGATTTCAGGTCCTTGATTGACGTTTGTGCGGAGAGGGTAAGTCGTAGTATTCTGGTTGGGGTGATTAACCTCCCATTTTCTCCATATGCCTTGCAACTACTATCTATTTCCACTTGATCTATTCGAGAGCTCTCTCAAGTACTTCATCGTAAGTCCTTATTGGGAACTTCTAGACTTCTACCTTCACCTCTCTCCGAGAGAATGAAGGAATAAATTGCATAGCTCCATTTGGTCCATGTTTGGAGCACCGGCCAAGAATAAAGGACTCGTATGCCATCTATGGATGAAATGAGTGAAAAATTCATTGTGCTCTTGTTTAATGTGCAAGAATTCCCTGATTCCTATTCTTAACAGTTTGTTCATGTCAAATGCCTTAATGAACTCTGAAACTAGTTGTTTAAACGAATGGATGGAAGCTTTAGGTATTCTGTGATACCAATCGAGGGTGATGCCTTCCAAGGTTTTGGGAATATTTTGGCAACAACCCCATCCCAACGAAGATTCTCGAATGGTCAGTAGCATAGTCCTTAATGTGTGTATTCCGGTCTCCCTCCCCTTTGTATTTGGGAAAATTGGGAAGAGGTCTTGGAAGCATGAAGCTTGAATGGTGAAGTCTAAGGGCTCTTTCAAATACTCTGAGTAAGTCCCTATCGCATAGGTTTCGACCATTGATGGTGCCTATTGAGGGGGAGGAGGTGGAATGGGTTCGTTGATACGACATAGTGTATGCATTTGCAGGGGCATAAGGAAGCCCCTGTGGTTGAGCAAGCATGTCGGGAGAGGAGAACATATCTTCTTGTGGCAACTTGGAGTACATGTTTAAGTATGAAGGAGTATTCCCCAAGAGTGGATTATGTTGTACAAGATCGGGAGGTATCATATTCTCCACCTAAATGGTGTTGGGAGGGCGGTTCTAGTTGGTGTTTGTTGCGAATACTGAGGAGGCATGCCCAACATTCCTATTCCTGTGAGGAGGTCTACTTGGCTAGGATGATGTGGAGGATTGGAATTTCCTGCCTGCATGAATTGAGATGTTTGACTTGCTTGAGCAAGTTCTAACCCTCTAATTCTTTCTACTAAAGTTGAAATGACTTCATTTGGTGAAGTCCCAGTATTTTTCCTTGGTGGCATTTGTTGTATATTCTGAGGTTGTATAGTCATGTGATACCCCGCTATGAATTGATCGTTTCCCTGCCAAGTTTCACCGAGGGCATTTCCTATAGGTAGTGGTATGGAGGTGTTTTCTTGAAAAGAGACCTCGGGTCATGTTTATAAACTTCCTATAGGTGGGTACATACTTCAGAGCATTGTTCATTCCTAGCGTAACGCACTGAATGATCATCATCTAAAATTAGGTATGGATCTGATTGTCTACTAATTTGTGGTCTAAGCAGCACTTGAGGAGACGAACCAAATTCTCCTGTGAATGTCATATTGTTCGATCTTGAAGGCTCTGTTTGTTGCATTTGCGTGAGTTGATCCAACTCCTCTATTTGGAAAGATGAACTATATCTAGTCCTTGGAGGTGGAGCTTGTGTTGATAATTGGTTATTTGAATAGTTGTCACCCCATATTGAGAGCGAGGGCGATGACTGTCTATTCAGTTGAGCATAGTATGCCTCAAGACCTAGGCGAGGTCTGCCATATGCATCAAATCCCGACATATTCAAGGGGTATATGAATACCCAGAATAATGGGAAAGAGTGAAGGTGGAAGAAAGAGGTAATAAAGAAAAGGGGAAGCAATGTGTGTTTCACATCGGGTTCACCAATTTTGTATGATGGAAAAGTGACAAGCGAGCATGGGAATCTACAAGTAACTCTTCCTTGCACCCGACCTCCCGAGGTCGTGCCGAGACAGCCGGTGGGGATGGACTATACATGGGGTATGGGTAAACTAGTTAGGAAATCTTATATCTTCGACACACACTAATGGAATCTGCAAATCTAAGGCAAAGAAGGCCCTCCTAACCTAAACTGGCATGATAGATCGGTTGGCGAGGATGACTGCTCGAAGGCTCCAATCAATATCGAGCTCTGGCGTGATTCGATCTATAGGTTGTGGGATACAAGGAAAATGACCTGGGATTGTTTCATGTATATCTCCAGATAGGGTCATAGGATGGATGATGGATATGGTGGATCCGAATACTAATGTACGTAAACCAACGTCAACATCAAACTAACCTATGGACTCATTGGGTTGTGGGATTTGTGAATCAAAACCATAAATTCATGGTTGTTGTGGACCTGCTATGGTCATGTGCGGAATCAGTCTCTAATCCCTAGTATCTAATAGTCGTATGCCTTTTTGGCCTCTATGTTCAGAATTAACAGTTGTGCAATCTTTTCAAAGTATCTTACAGGTGTTCTTGCAACCTGAATTCTTAAGTTAGTGTCTATATCAGTGAGAATATCTCCTGCGTCTAGCTGTGGGACCAAAGGATCACAACCGAATGTTTGCTCTCTTTCAAGCCCTTCTACAGTCATGCAGATGTTTATCTAGGGTAACCTGTAGTTTGGCTGGTTTGACCAGAATATGTGTGCTTGGTCATCTTCTACGTTTAACCCTCTTAACTATGAGTTGATCTGTTGTAAGTCTGTTGTTGTTTGGAAGACTTGGATTCTAATATTCGGTCTATATTGGTTATTGCTGCGATAAGATTGGGTTGAGGAACTATTGGCTCAAATACGTATTCTCTAGGATCCCTAGGTCCCATGATTGTCATGCAAGAAGGAAATGATATAAATATAACTAATGACAAAATAAATTAACTATGCAAGATATATCTATGTATATTCCTAAATAGGATATTTTTGATAAACTAAAAGAAGAGCAATTATCCAATATATCTAGAAATTGACAACTAAACTAGTAATGAAATTAAAACAAACAAAGCGGTGAGTATAGCTACTTGTCTGTGTAGTTGTGAATCTATTCTAAGTAACTAGATAACTAATCTAATCTATTTGAAAGACTCTCGATCCTACCTCAGAAGTGAGGAGTGAATCATAGTTTCTTAGAAACTATCAATCCCCACAGCTTCCCTGGCAATATCGAAAGTAAAATTAATCGAAATGAAATGATCGATTACTCTACTTGATATGCTTTTAACTAGAACTTTGAAAGCTTGAACTGGATTTTGCATAACAACAGTGGCGAATCCAATGGTGTGTGGCCTTGTCCCCTCAGTGTGATTTCCTTGTTCTTTTGTGCTCACGTGGATCTCGAAAAGCATGTAATGCTAGCATCAGCAAAAGTAGATATGAGACAATGGCAACTTAGGATGCAAACTGAATACAATGTGAGTAGGAGAGGGATAGCACAAGAGAACAGAGCTTGGCTTATGTAATTCCTAGCGGGATTTATCATGAGTCATGCAACTTAAAACGTCTAGAACCCGAAACTATCGTACTTTGACGAGAAGAACTCAGTAACTTTAATGGCTTCCTACTGAAAATCAAACTATCCTACTCGATTGGTTGGATGAAATAATAACAGCACTTGCACAAGGAGAATATGTGGCTTTCTAACAGCTAAACAATACTAACCATGCATATAACAAATGAAACTATGAATCCTAAGAAAAATTGAAAGGCTAAGCTATTGAAATGAGAAATTTAGAGGCAAATTTGAGGGGCCATTTGCTTGAGCACAAGCCAGCTATTTATAGAATCCTATTTACCCAAAGGTGAAAACCAATTTGATCTCTTAAACCATAAACAATGCCAAAACACTATTCCAGGGAACTAGAATCATAAATACAAGCAAAGGCGGTGAAAAAGATGGTGAAACATTGATTTTTACGCGAGTCGCAATAAAAGAAACATTCTAGAAAATCACGTGCAAGACCGCCACTCTGAGCTGGGCGGAGGTTATAGAACGGCCACCTGTAGGGGTGGCGGTTTCCACACGAAAACGAAAAGGCAAAGGAAAAGAGAGGGAAGGAAAAAGAAAAGCACGCAGGGACTAAACAGGGCATGTGGGATGTTAACGCATACTTGGAGAGCTTTTCCAGATCCCAAACACCTTGCAAAGAGACCTTTATCATCATTGGGGCACGTGTAATTTTGTTCCGATGGTGCAGTACCCTACAATTTTTGGTACGTATAGTAGAGGTTTCGCATCTTAATCTACTCCCGAAATTGTCAAAATTGATATGTTGAGCCTCACTATCACCAATTTCCAGTACAGAAGTCTCCAGGGAAGAAATAAGTTCATGCCCTTTATATTGTATCTTCATCATGGAAAAGATAAGAGAAATATAGCTTTCAATGGAGTGAAAATATAGTTCGCTTGATTCTTGCAAGAGAAGATGCGAAATCATAGACCCTAACATGAAACGACTCAAATTGGCATAGGCATGAGCGAGGAGGATGAGCAAGAAAAGTGAAAAATTAATAAACGGTCATCCTATTTAAATAGCCTAAAGGAAAGAGAAATTCATAAATGCACAATTAATATCCCTTGTACCGACTCAAAAAGGAAAAATGTTGAAAAAGTGGAAAACGCGCACAGATGGTCCATGGGGACGTTGGCACACGAGGAACGCACAAAGCCGAAAACCCAATCTAAGAGGAGTGTGGAGAATGTGGGTCTAGATGACACAAATGGTCCACGGGACATCGGGACATTTGGGGCGCGAAGACGATTCAGCCAATGCGGGAAATGGGTCCAGAAGGCACAAATGGTCTAAGGGACACATGGACGTGAAGGACACTCAAAGTCAAAAATCCAATGAGTAAAGTAGTGTGGGAAAAGTGGATAATTGGTGAATAGAAGGTCCGAGTGCACTTGGGACACGCAGCTAAAAATATCTCGAAAAGATGATAAGCAAGGTATTGCATGGGAAAGCAACGAATCGGTGAACTCGGGGCCCATGAGTACTTGGGACATGAGGGACAAAAATGTTCGATATACCCACAAAACACCAAAATGACTTCAAGTAACGAAATTTTTCTATCTTTTTTGAACCTCTTACTTCACTTAAACACGTATAAAGGGCACCAACTCAATTTTTTTGAATTTTTAACTTTCAAGAGAGGGGAATTTTGAGGGGACAACGGTGGTAAAGCATTTTTTTCCATTTTTCCCTTGAATGAGAAGCATATTTTTCCTTTCTAATAATTTGCGGTGTGGTGTGTATTAATTTATTAAATTTTGTGAATTTTCATTCCCTGAAATAATTAGTTTACCTTGCTACAAATTTGGTGCTTTCTACATATTCTTAGTGTGTAATAATCTTTAATTTCATTGTGATTTATCCCTCAACAGTAAAGTGTTTTCCTTAGGATAAAGCTAAAACCCATTCGATAATGCTTGATTAATATTCTCTCAAAGATATTGTGAATGTTTCTTAGTCAAATACCTCATCAATTTTTGTGTATCACCTCATTTAAGTTTTAGTTACAACCATCTTTTTACCCATAAAACCCCAAAACTAGTTTAGGATACATCAATAAGGAACTAAACTTGTAACCCCGGAGACTCACCTCAATATAGGGATACCCACATCCCTTAGGTGTTTCCATTGTATCTAAAGAAGTGACGAAAAAGAAAAATTAGAACACATGTTGTTATTCCTCAATCGAATGCACTTCTAAAGATAACACTTACCTCTCCAAGCCTAATCACTCTTACTAATCTTTTCCTTAAGTAAATTACACTATATCTTTAGATTAGATGACTCAATTTGTCAAACCGATAGCTTTTAAAATACCCATTTTGGCATAGTTCGGGCATGAAAATATTTTCACCACATTTATTGAGAAGATGCTTAAAAATATCACCTTTAAGCCTCTAATTAGGCTTCTCTTCCCTGCTACAAGTGCCCATCTACCATTTTTCATGAGTATCTACCTTCAGGCAAACTTATCAATGCAAAATACCTCTAGATTCCTAATAAATGGAGTGTGAAAATTATTTTTGAATTAATCATCTTTTGAAATTGAATCCACATCCTCTAAATAAGCAACAATACTAAAACCCTAAGGGTTTGCATTCTAGAGGCCTGTGAAGGAAGATGTTTTTGCCAAAACTCTTGCATTCACTTTAACAGTGGTCAAATATCTTGAAAAGGGCTGCAAGAATGTTTAGAAGATTGCAAGATTACCAAGTAACCTTTGGCTATTCTTGAAACACGTGATTAGATTGAAGAATAAACCATCATGTCATGGAAAGTATGAGATGGGTGACTGTTAGGACTTCTCCAAATGTTATTCAACTCATCTTCTCTTGCAAATCCTCATTCATGACCTCTAAGTTATTTCCATGGCCTAGATATCTTAAGACCTATGAATTCACTTTCTTATTAATCATTGAATCTCTTATCCTACAATTTTCTTACTTTTAAGGAATGATACAATTAGTTTTGGATGTACAATCAAATCGACCCAAGGATTATTCATCAATAAAGACTAAAAATACACATCGAATATTTTTGAGATAAAGTGTTTAGCTCTAACAAGTATACTTACCCTTAATTACCCAAATAAAATCAATTCATTTTCTTACCTATTTAGGAAACTAATCACACACATTTGTATATATCCAAAAATTAAAAACCTAACATCCACACTTTATGAGTTCCAAATTTCATTCTCCTTAATTTATTCGTGAATCAAAATAGTTACAAAATGAAATATATATCTTCGGGCTCGAATTCTTTCATATAATTGTCTACCATGGACTTGTGACCAAGTCATATGAGGGGAATTAAAAATTAGAAGGGATTAAGTGATGGATTGAAGTTAATATGGAAAATCATACATCAACAAGAACCCTCAAAAACACGAGATAATGGCAAGGAAAACATAAATACATGCTAGAATTTCTAATAGAGTCCTTACACCTAATGAGAAAGCCAAAATTGACTCTATACTTTGTAAATTTTCAAATTAGGCAATTTTATTCTTATTAGTTGGAAATGTTGTGTTTGTTAAGGTTCAAGTTTTTGTAATCCTTCAAAGTGTGTGAGTCTCGGGTTTAAAAATATGAGTTTTCTTTGTAATTATTTTTGTGTTCTATTATTTTGAGATTACTCAAAGGTGTATATTGATGTCGTTAAGTGGTTAGTTAAATCATGATAATAATTTACAAGGTATACTAGTAATCCGAGTTGATGTCTCAACTTTGTTGTCATGTGACCATGCTCGTGGTATATCATATAGTCAACTTTCAGTCAAAATGGTGTATCATGAGGCTTTCATGAGCTTCAAGTGCATGATTGAAGTATGTGCAAGTGTGTATGATGTGGTTTCTAAGGTGAATAATTTTGTACTTTTTCATTCATAGCTAGGTCCTCGTCATATATTGAGGTTTCAAACTAGTTGTTCATATCCACTTGTTAGATAATGAAGTGTCATGATTCTATTATAAACTATATCTCATGTCTAAGGGTGAAGATTTATATTGACATAAAAATTTGTTGAAACTAAATAAGTGTCACAAAATATACTTCTTCATTAGAAGATTTGTGTGGTCATCAAGAGTGGTCTTGTTAGTGGTTTGCATGTCTTTGTGTCTTGTATAAGAGGTTTCAAAATGAATGTATGCTCTATGAAAATAGTTTGGATATGGAATATGTCGTCAATATGATGATTTGATACACATTACTATAAAATGTGTTCTATGGAATTTGTATGGACAAAACAAGTGATTACTTCCACAAACAAAGATGGATCAAGGTATGAAAATGTTGTCCAAAGCTTCAAATAATGTCAAAAGGTTCCCATGGGGGATGAGGAGTGTTATTTCAGCATTGGTGGTCTATCTTGATGTCTTGAAAGAAAAACAATGCATCTTTAGAGCTTCTCATGCCCAAGTATGTATTGACTGTGTCTAATGAGCAATTTAAAGAGAGTGTTTTTTGAAGGTCCAAATCATCGATTATACGACTGAAATTTTGTACAAATCATCTAGACTATATGGGCCTCATGATTTGAGTGGTTTCACAGTTGTGTGAATTCATAATTCATTGCATCCTTGAAAGTATTGTTTTTTTCATTTAAGAAGGGAATTGACCTAATTGAGAAATAAAGAACTTGTAATTAAGTATGATTCCCTTTTGACAATCTTAATATGATATTACATGTGTTAGTTTGGTTAAAAAGGTACTTAAACTAGGTGATGTTATTTTGTGAAAGTATATGTAATGAAAACTAGATGTGATTCTCATCATTCTAGGGCTAGTAGGACTATTAACCCGAGTATATAGTTTTTAAAATATGGATATGGCATATATAGTCATCTTGATATGTCTATAAAGACATAAAATGTATGAATAGAGATATGGAAACAAGGTGAATGTATCCTTGAAGGTAAGTGAAGAAAGTTGCAAAAGTTCCTCTCTTTAAGTTTCTTGAATAATGTCTTGTCTATGCCTTGGGACTAAGTGTCTTCAGTTGGTACTTATGAGATTCTACATCATATGTGCATGAATACTATGGAATTGAATATGTTCTTTGAGTGAAGGTTGATCTACAATCTTTTATCTCTCAAACGTATGAAGATCACAAGTAAAGAAAGATGAAGTTATCCTTATTAGTGATGACAAATAAGATTATGAAAGCTAAAGGGGAAAAGTATATTTTATCCTCGGGAGGTGTCCTTCTTCTTGTCTATTTGATCTAGAAGGGTTATTATAAGCACAAAAGGGTTTTTGAAGTTTTAAATTGATGAAGGAAGTATGGATAAAAAGATCATGAAATAAAAAGTTTAGCATGACAAGGTATAGGTGCAATAGACATAAAGAAAGAGGCATAGTGTGTACTTTCTCAAGTTTGTGGTATGTGCTAAAATATTTTTAATTTTCCTAGATGATAAAAAGTAGTATACATGTTCTCTAGAAGGTAAATGTGATTAATTTTAGCAAATGGTTGGATGAACTTTTAAAATTTTATGTGAGATGGTGTCTCTAAGTTAGCAAACACAATATTAAAGTATTTGGAAATATATATTCTCAGTGTAAGGTATGTGTCAACTTCACTCATGATACATTGAAATTCATTTCATATGTTTCATAAGGAATAGAAATGGTTGTGAGCTCAGGAAAATCAAATATGAATCTTGAGGTCTATGTGATGATGAGGATTATTCATTCTTTATCCCAAGAACACCCTACAATCTGTAGGTTCTCAATTAGGCTTGATGGATGATGTATTCAAGAGGAGAAAATGTTTTGATTTATTTCTAAGGTCAATAAAGGTGATGTAGAATTTGAAGAAGGGAATTTTATCATAGATGAAGCAATAGTTAACAGGTGGACTGAGATTCTTCATAACTCGAGATGAAGAAATGAATGCTACATGTATGGAAAGTGTATACAAGAGGCGAGTATGCCTCTTCACAAAAGTAAGGTATGTAATAAGCCAAATTATGACTTTTCGTGATTATCCACATGGTGTATTTCATTAAAATTTGCAAATGGATATTTAGTGATGGTTCCATGATAGTGTATTACTAAATTGAGGTCTAAGTAAGTGTGATACGATGCTTAGTGAACCATGTGATTGTAAACAATTATTATATAGTTGGATGAAGTGTGTCTAATTAAAAATTTGACAGTGGGATTGTATATGTCTATCTCCTGATGTTACTTATTGGTGCATTCATATGCTTGAAGAAAAAGGATCTTAACAAAATTTGAAGATAATTGTTAAAGATTGGATGTTGCCCAAATTTATGCACCAAATGACTAGCTACAAGTACTTTTACATGTGAAGGACGTATTAAGAAGGTATTCAAATTTAAAATTATGCATGATGAGTCCATTTGGAAATGGTAAAATACTCTCCAACATGGGCCTATGATGATTGATTACAAGGAATTATTAGTTATCTTGAAGCTTATTACTCGAGATAGAGCTACAAAGTGACATGGGGAATTCTTCTACAGGTGTAACAAGATTAGTTAGACCTAGTCAAGATAGGGGGAAAGTGATGGTTATTCTAGAAGGTGACATTGAAGATCTCATGTGATTATAAGGTATGATGTAGATATTTGTACCAATATTTAGTTGGTTTTGGCTCTTGAATGTATTCCTTCATCACTTATGACCATCAAAATCTAAAATTTTTGTTTAGGATTGAGTAAAAGTGACTTCTTGTCAAGAAAGAAATGCTAAATGATTGAATTTGAGTTTTTATACTTGAGAGAGTGCTCTTGATTCCAAGGGCAAAGGGTTGTGGATTTCATGGTCAAGGTATGGATGATGTTTTAGGACATGTCAAATTTTTGCAAAATCCACTAAAATGACACTTTAAGGATGTCAGTATATATAAGTGAGGTAAGGATCAAGAAAGTGTTTTGTAAAGCTAGTTTTTTTCCTAGACAATATAGTGTATGCTTAATAAATGAGGTAAGATGAATTTATATGCTCTTTCATGACATTTTTGGCATGTTCTCGGTATGGATGGCTTAGATGATGCTCGATACGGTGCTTTCATGATGTCTATAACAAGGTTGATGGAAAATTTATCTATTTTTGAATGCCTAGAAGGTGGAGAATGGTATTTTAGCTCAAAACATGGTAAGATGATGATATTTATTGCTATTTTCAGATGATGTAAATGCTTATCCTTGGGGAGAATGGTTTTTACATGCTTGAAAAGAAGATAAAAGTAATTTTTATACAAATTTCAAATTCTTGTGCTTGAATGAGAAATTTGGTTTATGTTTCTAACCAAATCATGAAACCATGAAGCTAAGGAAGGTGAATAATATGCTGCTACGGGAATGTATTTTTCATTAATGTAAAAATGGGAAGAAGTTTAGGTAGCTTTCCATCAATGAAAAAGGGGAGATTATTGGCATGTGGTCCTACAGGTGTTGTTATTGATGAAAAACCACATTAATGATAAAGTGGATGAGGGATTATGGTCATATGATGTTTTGAATGATGTTGAGATGGTGATTCAGATGTGTAGAGGTCGGGTTTATGATGACTTAATCAAATTCATTGAGGATTTCTTAGTCTTGCAAACACATTCAGTGCCTAGGTAATCCCGCATACTAGTAGGATATTATTAGATTCTTAATAAGCAAGTTGGAATAATGTATAGCAGGTTTGAATTGATCTTGGGAACTCACATCAGTTTCATGATAGAGATACATGTGATTTACTATGTTTGTGTGCTCATTTGGAGCAAGTATGGAGGCTAGGAGGTGTGAGATTGCATTTTGGAGCCATACGAGATCATGGATTCATAAATTTAGGTATATCATTATGTATACGGTATATTATGACAATTCGAGTGTTTCTATGATATTTTTTGAGGTTATTGCTAGCTTTTACAAGACAAAACCTTAAAAGATAGCTATACAAGTATTTATTATTGGATAGTTTGAGATATGGAGATGAATTTACAATGATTGGATATGTTATTAGGGTGTTTCATTGTGTTTTGGGAAAAAATTAGGTTTATAGTATGACTATTGAGCATGTTATGAGGTTTTTGGTAAAACAAGGTCTAGAAAAAGGTAACTTTCCAGCTTGAGTTTGAACTTCGATGCTAACTATGAATTGTGTACTTTGAATGGGACCTTTTGGATTTTATAAATGGCTATATATTTAGTGTAGAAGGTTTCAAAAAAAATAATGAGGTTATCTCATCATCAAGTTTTTATGAACAAAGGTTAAGAAGACAAAGTAATTTAAAACCCTAACTAAACCTTTTCACAGAGCAGCTTAGAAAAGAAGAAGTATACTAAGAATGTTTTGATTGATTCATCAAAACAATATACTATATGATGTAAATGAATGTATAATATTTATAGGAAGGTATGGTAGAGGTCATTGTGATGAGTGGGCCCCACTCAAACAAAGCTAGTTTCTCGAAGAAGAGTGTTTAATGACAAGGTTGTCCAAAGGAGAAGCATGAAAAATTTATTGTGCATGATGAATGTGAGATTATATTGATGTTAATAGAAGTTTAAGGGGATGTTATTGCAGTTACATGGTCAAATGAAGTCCATTCATGTTTCTTGGTCAAATAGAAGTTTTGAGGCCGTAAAAATAGTGTTGATGAAATGGACATAACTTGAGATACAAGTGGAAATTTGAGATGATTAAAAATCTTTTGGAAATAGGGTTCATATCTATTTCCAGTGATATGAGTTTTATCTCATGATTATTAGTTTGGATATGCATTACATGTTAGGTTTTATATTTTACATTACAAGACAAGACATGATTTTCTTAACATCTTGAGTTGTTTGAAGAATGAGATGGATTGGATGATGATTTATATCGCATAGAATGTGAAGAGAGATTAATTTGGCATATAATGAATCTATTTGTAGGTCTTGATTGTTCATATAAATGTTTTTATTAGCTAATCTTTGAAAATAAGTTTTTGGGAAATTTGTTTTAGTGAAGCCAAAAATGATTGTGGTTTGAGCATGTGAGTGTTTCATGACTTATAAATTTATTAGAAGTGTTATAAAGGTCCTAAAATTTCCATCAAGTTGTTACATGGTATGTATTTGTTTAGTTGAAGTTATTTTGTGGCACAATAAATTTTCTAGGATGTCAAGGGTGTAGTAAACAATAGTTTTGAGAAATACAAAGCACACTAGGCCCAATAAATGAAATAATTTGATTGGTTGAGCTAAATTGAAACCATGTATGGATTTTAAATGTTTTTTTAATAATGCATGGTGGTTTTTGGATCATGACTAAACATGGTTTTGGAATGAGGGGATTTTTGTCATTCTAATGCAAGGTTTTTGGGTTTTTTGGTGCATGGATGAAGTATTTTTGCTAGGCCAACGTATATGGGTAAATTGTGAATGTTCTAGTGATTTTTATGGGATTTTTGTATGCTATTTTGTTCGTGAAAGTGGAGGTAAACCGACCTATTTTTAATTTTAATCAAGGAGAGGCTATAAAAATGATGTTTTGGGTACAATGGTGATAATATTTTTGAACCCCTTTTATCATATATATAAGAAACCTTTGCTATAAATAAAAACTCCTTGGACTCGTTGACAATTTCTTCAATTCTGCAAAAATGGGTAACTCAAAACTTTGTTACCATGGATGGTATTGATGAAGTGAACCTAACTAATGAATGCATTACAATATCATCATGTTTCCAGTTGTAGTAATCGATGATTAAATGTAGTTTGCAGCTATGCGTGCTATTTAAAAATGTAACAAATCACATAGTCTGAAACTCCATGTTTGTCTTTAGCAAGAGAACACAAAATCCCCTAAGGAAAGATGTATTAGCTTGATGAAGGCCATAATTACAAAGTAAGTGGAGTGTTAATTTTTGGAACAACAAATAGAGTTACAGATTACAGTAATTGAGAGTTCATTACTAAAGTTACAGGTATTTTAAGGTTATTTCCTTCATGATTAAATACATCCAATTATGTTAGTGAGTTGTTTAGTTTGTTATACAATACATACATAAAAATGAAATGCAGAAAGAAGTACACAAATTAGTTCCATAATTTATTGTTTTATTCATAAGGAATTTCAATGTTTCCCACACAAGTCATGGGATGTAAGTAAAACTCAATTCATAACTACTGAAGTATAAGGTACATGTGCATGAAAATAAAAGTAAGGGAGTATGAAAAAACTAATCATTGTGTTGGGTTTCTTTCGTCTCGTTACTCCACTTCAAGCTCCACTTTACGCCATCTTTATCCTCACTATCCGACAAAGGGTGGCAGAATCGGTAAATAGAAAAGGAAGATTGTCAGTCACGAGCTCAAGGTTTTGATTCATATTCCTGTAATATCAAATTTCATGCAAATGGATCTCCTAACATTAGGAGGTATAAGTTACAGAAAAGATAGATGCATAACAGATAAGATTACTATTATGTGAAATCACATATGATTCCTTAATCATTTCAAAAAAATGAGAAAATAAAACCATGGAAAGTAAGAGAGGCCAAAAGCCTAAATATTTTCTAACTATTTATTTAAGTGTGTAGTAGTACAGTGTAAGAGCTAGAGAGAAATATTTTTCAAAATGATTCCTGTACATGAAGGAGAATACAAACTGAAAATAAGCCTTTCATTAAATGGTTTTCATCATAGTAGAGCTAAATGTAAATTACATAATGAGTATAAGAATCTATAACAATTGTTCCAAAAAGAGAAAATGCAGATGGAAGACTATAAAAGAAAGGTATCAAGAGACTGAAATTAGAAGTGAGGAAGCAAGATACAAATAATGATTCTTAATGAGAGAAGTCTTCATCAAAACACATGAAAAGAACAAGGGTATATTCCAGTTTCATTGTAATGGGCATATTGAAAACAAATCACACATATGTCTTATAATACATTTTTAAAAAAATTGCCAAAATTTTTAGTGTTTTTCCATGGATAATATAATGTCGCAAACTAGAGCATTACAAATACACTAACAAAATAAAAGAAGAAAATTTGGATTATCCCATTGACAAATCAACCGATGATTCTAACTTCTAATACATACCCATTCAGGTCTAAAATGAATACACCTCGCTTCTCGACTAAATTCAACATGTCTATTTTGGACCTTCTTCTATGTATCCACGCATGTAAAGTTTGGATTTGGGATATATTTTTGTTCCAACATATTTGTTCCTTTTTGACATTTCGCTTCCTTCTCACTTTTATTTCGTGGTTGAAACCGTTTCATGTTGTCTTTATTTTTTTTTACCGATAAGTATATTTAATTCCTTCTTATTTTTCTTCTACATATTACAAATGTGGGCCATTGTTGGTCTTGTCCTAGGTTGTAGAACCATTGTTTGGAGGGCCTGTAGGTTGTTTCCACCAAGATTGTGTTTATATGGTTGGCTTCAGCTTTTTCTTTGTTTTATCTTGTCCAAGTTTTCCTTTCAAAAAATTCCATTTACAAGCACTTTTCGCCCATCGACTAAACAATATATCGAACAAACAATATGCACATATTATTTTTGAATATGAATAACTCGATACCTTATTTTATTTTCTCATTTTTAAATGGCTCATGATTCACTATATAATATCATTTCACATTTCCTTCATTTTATAATGGCTCAAAATCTCTTTATAAAATATCCCGTGAATTCGCGGTATTTATTTTCAGTTTCATTGAAATATGTGTCGAAATTAACTGTGGTAGTAACTACGAGCCACACATAAAGATTCAAACTTTATTTCTCTCACTCCATCAACAATCGGTGTGTGGGCATTAATTCCTATTTTGCACATTCTATTTTGGTGATTGAAATCCTTTTTCCCCACTTTTATTTTCCACACAAAACTCTCTGGAATGTTTTCATTTTCTCCTCTCGCACATTTGTGAGCCCCGTGTTCTATTCTATGTCCGGGATTTTGGATGGATGTGTATGTTCCGCTTTTGTTTTGGGTTTGGGACTTCGTTAAAAACGCTTCAACATCCCATGAAGGTGAAAGTTCTAGGATAATTAACACATCTAGTCATTTGCGTCAATCGTCATTTTTAGAGGCCCAATATTATATATTTTATTTTATGCGACATTTCATATACGTATCAACAAATTGGTATCAAAGTTAACAAAAGCTCCTTATTTTGTGGGTTTGATTTTTTTATTTTCTAGGTTGAGTTGTAATGAATTCTAATAGTATCAAATCTTTGAAACAACCCCAATATTTGATGGGAAGAACTATGACATCTGGTGTATTAAAATGAAGACATTGTTTAGTTTTCAAGAGATATGTGAACTAGTTGAATGAGGATATATAGAGGTAGGTGACTAGATTGCATTTAATGCATTCACACAAGAACTTAAAAATGATTTGAAGTAAAATAGTAGAAAGGATGCAAAAATTTGAGCTTTATACAAACGCTGTCACAGATTCAGTTTTTCCAAGGATAGTAAAAGCTATTAACTCAAGGAAATCTTGGGATACTTTACAAAATGCATATCAAAGAAGTGACAAGGTGAAAGTTGTACGATTGCAGATTTTAAGGAGATATTTTTAAACTCTTCTCATGAAAGAATCGGATTATGTAAATTAATTCTTTACAAGCACAATGACCATAGTCAAATTAGATGAGTACTAATGGTGATCTTGATGAAGATCATAGGATCATAGAGAGGTAGTGATAAGCCTTGCAATAAGATTTGACCCAGTAGTGGTAGCCATAGAAGAGTCCAAGGACTTAAAAAAAATGAGTGTTGATGAGATGATGGGTTCTTTGCAAACCCATGATAAGAGGATGAGTATATATGAAGGCTCCTATAATGAACAATCCTTTAAGACAAACAAAAATTTGAGAGGTAGACATGGGGAGAAAAAAAAAGAGAAAGAGTACTATCTAACAACCAATAAGAAGGTGAAAGTCACAACCACTATTAAGAGCCACAAGCAAGAGGCATAGGTAGAGGAAGGATCATCAACACTTCAAGAGGTGGTTCTTCTCAAATGTATGACAAATCAAATGTGTACTCTTATTAGTGTAAAAAGTTTTATTATGCCGGTGAGTGTAGGAAGAAAGAATATGATTTGAGAAATCATAATCATAATGCAAGATTATCTAATGCAAAAGAAGATTAACGGGAAAGAATAAAAAGAATGGTAATTTCTTTCTAACTTGTAATGTAGTTGAGAAAGGAAGCAAACAAGTATGGTATCTAGATATTGCTTGTAGTAACCACATGTGTGGAAATAAAGAAATGTTGAGTAATATAGAAGAAGTAATCAGATTTGAAGTAAATATGGGAACATAAAATAAAGTTATTGTAATGGGTAAATGCATAGTATCCATTCTCACCAAGGAAGGAGACAAGAAATATATCAATAATATTTTCTTTGTTCCAAGATTGAAGTATAATATTCTAATCATAGAGAAGCTTGTCCAAAATGGTTATAAGGCGAGATTTGAAAATGGAGAATGCAGTATATATGAAAAAGGTGGAAGAAAACATTTGAATGTAATATTGTAGATGACACTGAATAGATTTTTCCCTTGAGGATGCAAAGTGTAGTAGGTGCGGCAAGATTCAAGACAATAGATATTGATCAATCCAAACTCGACATCTCAAATATGGGAACTTGAGTTATGGTGGATTACATGTTCTTTATAAAAATCAAATGGTTAAGGGATTGCCTCCTATTGAACAACTAGATAAGGTTTTTGAGGAATGTATATTGGGAAAGCAACATAGAAATGTTTTTCCCTCAGGTAAATCATGGAGAGCAAGATCACCTCTTGATATAATACATTTAGATTTTTGTGGTCCTATGGAGACTCCGTCCTTATCCAAGAATGTGTATTTTATTACTTTTATTTATAACTTCAGTATAAAGACATGAATTTATTTCTGAAAAATAAATCAAAAATATATGAGATATTCAATAAATTCAAGTCCATGGTTGAGAAACATAGTGGCCATTATATAAAGAAACTAAGGATGGATAGAGCGGAGAGTATATATCAAACGAGTTTTCAAGCTTCTATAAAGATCATGAGATCAAGAAACAATTCACAACAAGGTATACACCTCACCGAGAATGGTGTAGTAAAGAGGTAGAACATAACCATTCAAGAAATTGAAAGAAGAATGTTGAAAGAAAGAGGATTTTCCGATGAATTTTGGTCGAAGAAGTTGGGACAACATTTTATCTATTAAATAGATGTCCTACAAAGAGTGTGATGAATAAAATACGTCAAGAAATAGGGATTGTAAGAAGACCAAGTGTTGAACATGTGAGAGATTTTGGATGTGTGGCATTTGCACATGTGCCAAAGAAAATAAGAATAAAACAGGATTACAGAGGAGAGAAGTGCATTTTCATTGGGTATAGTGAGTAATAAAATTCCTATAGATTGTAAAATCTAGTTACAAAGGAACTGATTATCATAATAGATGTTCAATTCATTGAATAAGAATCTTGGGAAGATGCACATGTAGTGGAGCATCCACAAACAAATGTAAATGCACCTGTCATTGTTCATGAACTAGCAGAAGCAAGAGAAAACATTGTACCAAGTTGGACACCCATTTCTCAAAGGGGTGAATTGTTAAATGAAAACAAAAAAATCATCCAAGGACCACCTAATGAAGCATCTTCATCATAATCAAACTCATTGCAGCAACAACGTCGAATGAGAAATGTTCAAGAGATCTATGACCAGTAATGGTATGAATAAAATGAAGATGAAATGATTAATTTTTCTTTATTTTTAAGAAATTAATCATATTTATTATGAAGAAGAAATTAAATATATTAAATTGTGTGAGGCCATGGATGAAGAAATGTATGCAATAGAAAATAATCAGACATGGGAGCTAGTAGATATTCCAAAAGGAAAATAAGTCATTAGAGTCAAGTGGGTTTATAAAACCAAGACTACTCCCGAAGGAAAAATTGGAAGCCACAAGGCTAGAATAGTTGTCAAAGGCTACAAAAAGAAGCCTTGACATGATTATAATGAAACATTTACTCCAGTAGCAAGGTTATAGAATATGACAAAAATCATTGCAACAACTATTCATCATAATTGGAAGGTTCATCAAATGGACATTAAATAATTTTTTCTAAATGGAGTGCTAGAAGAAGAAGTGTATGTGGGACATCCACCTGGTTATGAAATCCCAAGGCATGAAAGAAAGGTGTACAAGCAAAAGAAATATTTATATGGTTTGAAACAAGCACCAAGAGCTTGGTATAGTAGGATTGATTCCTATGTGTTAAGAAATGGCTTTAGGAAAATCAATAGTGAGCCCACACTCTACATAAAAGCAAACAATGGTGATATTTTAATTGTTTTTTTGTATGTAGATGATTTAATTTTTACTGGAAATTCAAACAAAGAAATAGATGAATTTAAATCAGCCATGAAGAAGGAATTTGAGATGACTGATTTGGGATTGTTGAAGTATTTTCTTGGAATTGAAGTACAGTAGTTCCCACATTTTTATAACCTCAGTTATTTGTTGACTTCTTTATTCATAGACATAATTTGACAGGGATTTGATATATTTTGGACAGTATGTTATGATGTTTGACCTTCTTGGACATGTATGGTGATTTGGTCGCGTAACACTAATTTGAATTGATTAGTATGTTGACACCTTTTCATTTGATGTTGCGGATACTAACTTATTGCGATGTTGTTTGGACCTAATTGATATATGTTGGATGCTTATTTTAGTTGCTTATCCTGGATTATCTAGATGTATGTCATTTATATTTATCTCTATGGATAACTCACAGTAAATTGTGTGTAATTATATATTTTTTCACATTTATGATTCCATGATGATGATATGATATCATATATTTCATTGATCACTTATTGAGTAGTTGATTTACATTGTATATGACAGGTGCCTGTAATGTGTGCATTGAGCATGTAGGTGACATGTCACATGAGAACATGGGTTTCACAATGGCTACACAAATTTTGCACAAGCAGCCCACGGGATTTTCCCTAACCATGTTAGTTGTATGATGGCTTAGTATTATATTTCATTATTCTCGGTCACCATGAGTGACCCTTGTATGTAATGGAGTATATCATGTAAAATTAATCTTGGTTAGGATATTTTATTTTGTTAAGTAAACTTGGTTTGGGGAATTAATGGTCCCCACTTGCATTAAGTTTTGTGTTTGGGTAATTGTGTATTAATTAGAGGGGATTAGGGTCACATGTGAACCCTTGAGTGGACACCAATTTTTTTATATTTGTGCCCAAATGTGCCAAACCCAAAATTGGGTTATTTGTGGCATTTTAAGTGACTCCTTTTAGTTTTGGGAGTTCACTTAGCATGAGAATAAGCCCTTGGAACCTACCTATTAGGTAGGGGGCTTAATTTCAAGGCATAGAGGAGTTTCCTTCCCGGGTTTACTCTATTTAGTCACCATTTATGTAAAATGGATTTGTACATGTGTTTTGTAAAAAGTTGCAAAAACTTGTTTTATTTTTATTTTGGGTATTTTGGGAGAAGAGTGTTTAAAGTGAATTTATCTTTTCTTCTTTTTATTTTAGGAATATTTTACTTGGAGGGAAGAGAGGGGTGACGAGATGTCACCCCTCATTGGTGATGAAATTTATTTTATGCGCTTAAAATGATCTATATTGCCCACTTCCCTTCGACACTTATTATATTTTCATTTCGATTCTTTTGTTCACTATATACATGGATATTATTGTATCATTGTGGCTTAGCATGATGTTAGATGAGAGAGATACTTGACTATTTTTGGATTTAGATTCATAGTATGATTTGTGTGGATCCTTAGAGAGACATTTTATATTGATGATGATGTGTTTTTGACATATTTAGATAATTCTAACATTCGGAATTCTCATCATATTGAGTGGGTTTTAAAGAGTTGAACTAATTTTTGATCTTATTGGTATTGATGAAATATAGAATTGAGATGTTGTTGGAATTTTAAAATAATAACATTATTTGTCTAGATGATGATTTAATTTATATATGGATGATTGTTGACTTATATGCATATATTTTATCTTGGATGTTTTGATGCGGCCATGAGGCCGAAGGAGGTATTGTGTGATTTTGCAGGTAATTATATCACAACAATCAAAGGGGGATTAGAGACCAACCACATCGGAATGTTGGATGGATTAAAAAATGGTCACCATGGCAACTTGTGTTATGTTGTGTGTGTTTTATTTGTTGTTAGGGGGTCCCCATGGGGGATGACCTCCAATTGTGACCAAGGGTGTGTGTATAGTTCTTTCCTTTCTTTTATTTAATTTTGGTGTATGTGATTTAAACTGTGCTGTAATTACCTTTTATCATTTATTGGTTTATGTGTCTTAATTAAGTAATCTAATCATATAATTAAGCTAATTTTAGATATGACAAAAGAGATTCATTTAATGTAGTAGTTGGGTCTTTGGTCTTTGTGATAATTAGTTGAGTGTATGTAATTTTGAGTATTATACACTCCACCCTACTTGAGAAACTCGGATTTGGGCTTAAGGGCCATTTTTGGAGGCTTGTGGGACAAGTTAAACTCGTCCACACCTCTTAAATTCTTATACCAACCCTATCTATGGGTTGGGGGAGTCAAAAATAGACCCCATTATGTGTTTTGTATTGTAAAAGGTGAGATTTGATTTGCAATAGCTTACATGTGTTTAATTTTATTCCTTAAAGGGTGTGGGTTAGAGTGGTGTATAGGAGGTTTGTCATACCTCTCAACCACCCATTTATTATTCCTTGGAGTATGGGTTTGACTTGGGTGATGTGGGATGCAGAAGAAATGATGTGGCATCCTACTTTGTTAGAGTAGGTATTTACCTTAGCTCATGTTCACCTAGGTACTTTATTTACCTTTATTATATTTATCCTCACCCACTTATGTGTGTGTATATTTATTTTATCTTATTTAGATATTAGGAGATATTATCTAGTTGTTAGGTATAGTTCTTTCCTTGATCTATGGTATTAACTAGATCCTTGATGTCTAGTTCTCTCCTAAATCTATGGTCTTGACTAGTTCTTTGATGACTATTTCTTTCCTTGATTTATGGCTTGATCTACGACCTTGATTGGTTCTTAGATTGTTATTCCTTGCCTATTTAAGCAATGCCCATTCTCAATGTATTGCATTGAGTTCCATAATAATATATGATATTGTTTCTCATTTGTTTGCAAAGGTTTTATGTAAAGTTATTACGGTGATTCGCTTTAATCTTATTGATCATGGTGTTTGATTAGCATCTCGTATTCTTGGCTTGCAGTACGATCTGGTTATCGTTCCTTTCACCTACATAGAGCCACATCATCTCTCTCTTCCTCTTTTCTACTTATTAGATTTTTTGGAAGTATTTGGGGTTATTCACTTTGTTTTGGAGCTCTCTCATTTTGGAATACTTCCTTGTTGGAGTTGAAGGGTTCTTGAAATTGATTATGTTTGAAGATTTCGAGGCTTGCTTGGAAAGTGGAGCTTTACCATGGCAAGGTAGGGTCTTGCACCCTTTTTTTCTCCGTTTCTTTCTTATATCTTATCTGTTGTATGGATGTTTTTCCTTGCTTGAAGTGTTGGGTGGTAAATTAGATTTAGGTTATGTTGAGATAATGAAATAAGGATGATACATGCGGGAGGCATAAGATTTTTGTTGTGTGTTTATGAGAGAGTGGGTTTTGGATGCCTTACATTGTTCTCTTTTGTTATTTTATGCATTGTGGAAGCCATAAAACTTAGTGAGACATAAGAGATTTTTGTGTTCAATGTGGTTTGGAGGATTTTATAGGTGGGCATCCAAACCCTTTGGAGGAACAACAAAGCACCCACATGTTCCTATCTCTAATTGGCGTATTTTAGAGCCATTGTTTTGGGAAGTTGTTGTTCTTAAAAATGACTTCTTGTGTGTGGTTATCTTTCTAGTGTGTTTATTTCTCGAAAGTAAGTTTGGAAGTATTTTATACTTTCCATGTGTTGATCCATACCTTATTTCCTTGTGGTTGGGGCGCGGGGGCCAATGAGAAGAATTGATTATTCTTCTCATTGGATTTTTGGTTGGGTGAAGAGTGTTTACTCTCCCCCATTTTTGTTGTCGTGATCAAATGCAGAAAAGATGGAGCCTTGTTGGATATTTGCAGACTTAGAGCACTAATAGAAGACAAAAAAATGTCATTATAGTTACCTTTCATGTAAAATTTCCACTTCAAGTGGAACAATTATTGAATTACTTTCAGAAGAAAAGTTATATTGTTTATTAGTTATTAAGATTGTATTGTATGTTGTAAAGGAAAGAAAGACATTTTAGTAAATCTAGTTTTGTTATAATGGAAATGTAGTTGAAAATAAGACATCTTGTTCATATTAAGTTGATTTATTACCTTACATGGGTGTGTATTTCTTATTGGAAAATTAGTAGATCTTATTTTTAAGCTCGAGAAATCTAGTAATAATTTCTTGTGAGAATGGTTGAAAAATTATATTTTGTAAAAGAAAAGAAATAGTTATTCCCATTGTATTACATGAATTGTATAGGGTAGTGAAGTAAATTTTATTTGTACATTTCCTTATAGTGGTTAAAATAAATTTAATTTTTTTGTAAATGGAAAGGCCTTGAATCCTTGGATGATTATTCTTCTTGTCAAACCATATATGGAACCCTTAAAATCTAGTTGTATAAAGGAATTACATAGTTGCAAGTAGACCTTATATCTATTGAGTTTGTAAATTTATTACTATGTTAAATTAACTCATTTAAAATCAAACATCCATAAAAAAACAATGATTAATGAGATAAAGCTCTAAACTAACACTTGAAATATTTCTACCAAATTTTAAGAGAAATGTTAAGTATAAGTTTTAAATTTGTTAATACTATTAATAATAGAAACATTACTACCTATTGACAAAAATATTGATATTAAAATATTATTAATATTGATATTAATAATAGTTTTAATACATTAAAATATCTAATGTTTAATATATTTACATTTAAAATATTACACACACACACACACACTCATACATAAGAAGTTATATGTAAAACGTGGTAGTAAAACCCAGAGTTTTGTTAAGAATCGAATCCGCTAAGGATGGAGGTGACTGTACGTGAGGTTTGAGGAGGGAATGGTTTCAGGGAAGGTTTCGACCCCACCCCCACACCCCTTTTACTTTGGGATGGGGGTGGGTTCGGCGACCTTGCCCGCCCCGCCTCCCCCAAGAATACAACAAAAAAACATACCCAAATCTGTTGGGCCGCTATACCTTTTTCTACTATGCGCAATCTATGTAACCTCAAACCCATTGTTGGGGATTTTGTATATACTCAAACGAGAAATAAAATGAGGGAAATGAAAACCCCATAACCATATAAATGGTAGAAACTTATCAAAAATATAGATTATCTATTCAAACCCTAGGTAGGGTATGTAAATATGTTGAAAATATATATATATATATATATATATATATATATATATATATATATATATATATATATATATATATATCAATACCAAAATACAAATCAATAATCCTCCATAGCTTCCTTAAGCTCCTTGGCTCTCCCTTCAACCTGAAAAAGTAAAAATGAGATGGATTAGGGAAAAATGTGGATAAAAAGTAAACATAAGGATTTTAGGACATTTTTGAAAATCGTTAATAAATTTTGCACTTGTGCAAAAATGGGAAACTCGAAACTTCATTTAGATAGAAGGAATTGATGTAATGGACCTAACTAAGGGGAAGAAATATAGTTTCTTAAAGCTTTTAAATTGCATTAAGTAAATCAGAAATGTAAATACAACTATGCATGTTGTTGCGAGAATGAAAGACCTCACGTATGTGTTTTTACATGTTCACCTTCTTCAAAATTGCATAAAATCTATGCATAACTAAAGTAAAACCTTGATAAAGGTGGAAACATCTGCAAACTTGAGGAGTTGGACTCCACAACAACAAGCCTAGTTGTTGTTTGCGGGGCTAAAGATATATTATAAGTTACGGTTACATTAATTCTTGTTATTTCTTTATGTTTGAATGTGATTAATTGTGTTTTGAGTGGTTTAGTTTAGTCCACAATTATCATTTATAATAATTAAATGCAAAAGTAAATAGACAACTCAATTACTGAGAATGTAATTTAATTTTTAATGAAGAGATACAATTTAAGTTTTCCCAGACAAGTCGTGGGATGTAACTTATGATTATTAAAGAAAAGGTATATGTAAACGAAGATAAAATAAAAAGAATACGAAGAAACCCATCATTTTATTTGCATTTTAACTTGGTTTTCAAGGCTCCGTTGTAATTTATTCATCTTCTTACGCATCATCTAGTCCATCAATGTACCTCAAAAGAAAATAAAATAGATCTCACATTTGAGCTTAGGGTTTAATCTTTATGCTTGTGATATTAGTTTCATACAAATAAATCATTTGAAGTCAAAAGTCATAAGGTACATCAAAGTAATAGATACAAAAATAAGAAAGTACTATCTTACAGAAGCCCATGTGATTCTAAAAATCATGACATAAAATAGGAAAGAAAGTCATTAAGGAATATAAGAGAGGATAAAGCCTATTATTTTCTAACTATTTTGTTTATGTGTTCAAGTATAGGTTACAACAGAAGAGAAAAAAATTCCTCATTTAAATTATGTACTAACAAATATAGATTGCACCAACACATGAAACAATACGAGTGTACAAGATGAATCAAGTATTGCATACATTTCCTAATGATCAATAATAATCAAATTCAAGCCCAATTTAAGGTCTAAGTACAAATTTGTTGGCAATTTTCCAGTACATATAGAGATATTCAAGGTTGGATAAAGAAGAAGAAAGATATATCAAAGCTATCAAGGATCGAAGAGAAGTGAAGAACTCTTGGTACATTCAACTAAAAGAGAGATAAATCAAATTCTTCACTCCCATACAAGATCTATGGAATGTAAAATTATATCGGAAAGCAGGATTATCAAGGCATCAACCAAGTAGAATGACATCGTAATCATAATGGGATTTGGATAACGTTATAAGCATAACAAAGGATGTAGAAGAAAGTCATACGAAAGTTGAATGCCATATCAAAGTAAAAGAAATGAAGAATGGAACTTACAACAACAATAAGTTATCATCTCTCGAGATAGTAAGAAAAATTCAAGTTACAACCTGTATTGATCAAGAATTAAAAGGGTATGAACCTCCTTGAAGGTACGAGACATGGGAAACAAATGTCGATGAAAAAAATCAAAATTCGAGTTAAGAGTTTGAGAATTGAATTTATTAAACAACATGTAGCAAATTAGTACTCTCATGAAACTAATTATTCATTTTAACTAAAGGCTAATGATCCACATGAAGCTATGAGTGTCAAGGTATAAGCAACAATAGTTAAAATTTATATGAGATTCAAGCTTTAAGCCACCACAATACTGATTTATGGATGAGGAAGGCTAATGCCTAAAAGGGGAAAAGCGCAAAGTTCAAAGAATGCATCCACTTTAAGATAAATTCATGCTTTCAATGAGTTAGGAGATTAAAGATGCGTATCAATAATTCCTTCCAGAATATAAACTCAAACTTCATATTATTCAAGGGATGAACTTTCAAAAGGAGTGAATTATGTTTATAGAAAGCAGAGTTCACAAGCATAAAATTATTCGAACAAAGTCCACGAGATTAAAGAAATAAATAGCACAACATAAGTAATGGATGTCATGATGTAAAGAATGATCATAGAAATGAGCTAAAAAATTTAGTCTCAAGATACAAAAATATAGCCCATTATAGTGTTCAAGAAGCCATCAATTAAAAAGAAAGAATGCACAACAAGCTCAAAACTTAACCTTTCATGATAAAACACAATTCTTATACAATTCCAGGAAATAAAGAAGTGATGTATATATTTCCTTATAGACTGATTTGAAAAGTGGTCGATAGAGTACAATTGAAGAAAGGAGACTGCATTATTATCTCAAAATTATCATTGACTCAAAGCTACAACAATGCTTATTTTACAAATTCAAGAGTAGTAAAGACTTTTACAACATTCTTGATAACATCAAGATACATCCATAGTAAAAAGGAAAGTACAATCACATTCAAGGTAAACGGATTTATAGATGCAAGGCATCACTTTAAAAAGAAAAAGTTTAGTTCTGAGTTTGTATAATCAAAAGAACTAGTTCCATAATCAAATGTTACAATATATTGAAGCAAGAGGGAAACAATGTTAAAATAGACTGAAAATAATGAAAACACATAATTATCAATTACAGAAAATATCAAATACCTAGAGAAATAGAGTACAAATCTACCACTGCCAAAGAAAATGAACAGATTCGAGAAATTTTTCAAGAAGACCACTAAATAGTTTTCTTTAATGAAGAGTCAAGTAAATAATGCAAACCTAATTCAAGTTATGAGTGAAAGAAGTTTTGAACAGTTACTCAAAATATTCAACGATTACGACCTACAATAAAAATTTCACGCAATGTTAAAGGTTCAAAAATGATAACAATGGTAGAGTATAAACAACTCGAGTAGCATACGAAACCAAATCCAACTCAAAATGGATGAGTTAAACGGTTTTCAAGTGCTAGACAGATATAAAAGACTCTATCTTACATAACATGTGAAAAAGGAGAATACAAATACCCATGTATTTTTAGATCTCAAAAAACACAATAATGGTGTCAAAGGCTCATATACCAAAACCATAAGATTTTAAAAAGGATGTCTAGGTCAAATAAGAATGAAATAACTTTACGCCTTTATGGAGCAGTAGTAGAATCAAACCTTTTATTTTTTTAACGAAAACCGATACCGAGAAGAGATTAAAAATGAAAAAATGATAAACCCAGTGTTGGGTGTGATTAGTTTCAAACAAATTCATACTTATAGTATAAGGAAAATCAAAATGACAAACCCAGTTTAGGTATGGTGCGAAAAGGAAAACACATAAGTACGAAACTCAAATCTCCATAGAACCCTTTAAATCATAATAAAAAAATTCCAGTGCAGAAAAGGAAAATGACCCCAAATGTTCTTCTCAAGGTTGCAAACATAACCATAATTTTTACAAAATATTATAGTTCAAGGTTCAAGAACTCAACCCTTTCGTTATTTCTTCAAACCCGTGAAACAGGTGAAAAGGAGTTTATAAAAATTAAGCAATTTTAACAAAAATTACCAAGTACATATCCAAAGCCAAGAAACCCTTGAATATCATGAATAATGGAGTCAAGAAGGAAGACCTCACAACTATTTGTTGCTCAGAAAGTATCAAATTGCTAGAAAACACAAAAGAGACAAATTTTTTAAAGTACCAAGGTTCGAAAAAATTCAAAATGGAAGAAACATAATAGTTACAAAGTGCTCATAACCATACACTCATCTTTGAAGGAAAAATAAAAATAGAAATCACAATGAGCTCCAAACAAAGTGCAAAAGAAATGCACAAAAATCACAGAAATATGCTCGAAGGAGTAAAAAATGGTGGTCACAGAGGAAAATGGATAAGGATTCACCATCCCATGCACTCCACAACACAAAATGACCAACTGATAGGTCAAAAATTAATTTTTTCTTCTCTAACTATGGTTTTGAGTAAACTAACTCACTCAGTGAGTTAATATGGGTAGTCAAGATCAAAAGGTACAGATATCAACGATTAACAATGCAAACTCCAGCTCAACCATAGAGTTAGATAACTCTACAAAAGGTCATAAAGGTAACAACGTAGGATTCAATGGGAAAACCCGACTCCACTAGGTAATTAGCATTAATGTAGTTGAGTTAGCATCACAAAGATGACTAAGGGGTGAGTAATCATGAGAAGTGGGAAATCCCTTAAATTATTTTTTGCTTTAACTATAAACTATAATCGGTGATGATTAAATCGGGAGACTGAATGGCGACTATAGTTTATAGTCCATGTTATAATAATAAAATGTGAACAATAATTGAAAAGGGTCCAATTCATTATTATGTCTCATATTCTAAATAAAGGATACAATATTTGAATTGGAGGAAGAGAGGGGTGACACATGTCACCCCATCATTGGTGATGAAATTTATTTTATTCGCTTAAAATTATCTATAGTGCCCACTTCCCTTCAACACTTATTGTATTTTGATTTCGATTATTGTTCACTATATACATGGATATTATTGTATCATTGTGGCTTAACATGATGTTAGATGATAGAGATACTTGGATTATTTTTTTATTTAGATTCATAGTATGATTTTGTGGATCCTTAGAGAGACATTTTATATTGATGATGATGTGTTGTTGATATATTTAGATAATTCTAACATTCGGAATTCTCATCATATTGTGTAGGTTTTAGTAGTTGAACTAATCTTGTGATCTTATTGGTATTGATGAAATATAGAATTGAGATGTTATTGGAAATTTAAAATAATAACATAATTTTTCTAGATGATGATTTAATTTGTATGTGGATGATTGTTGAATTATATGCATATATTTTATCTTGGATGTTTTGATGTGGCCACAAAGATGAAGGAGGTATTGTGTGATTTGGAAGATAATTATATCACAACAATCAAAGAGGGATAGGAGACCAACCACATCAGAATGTTGGATGGATTCAACAATAGTGACCATGACAACTTGTGGTACGTTGTGTGTGTTTTATTTATTTTTGGTGGGTCCCCATAGGGGGATGACCTCCAATTCTAACCAAGGGTGTGTGTATAGTTATTTCCCTTTCTTTTATCTAATTTTGGTGTATGTGATTTAAATTGTGATGTATTTCCCTTTTATCATTTATTAGTTTATGTGTCTTAATTAAGTAATCATATAATTAAGATAATTTTAGATATGACAAAAGGGATTCATTTAATGCATCAGTTGGGTCTTTGGTCTTTATGATTATTAGTGAGTGTATGTAATTTTGAGTGTTGTACACTCCACCCTACTTGAGAAAATCGGATTTGGGCTTAAGGGTTATTTTTGGAGGCTCTTGGGACAAGTTAAGCTTATCCCACACCTATTTATTTCTTATACCAACCCTACCTATGGTGGGGGAGTCAAAAATAGACCGCATTATATATTTTGTAATGTAAAAGGTGAGATTTTATTTACACTATCTTACATGTGTTTAATTTTACTCCTTAAAGGGTGTGGTTTAGAGTGTTGTGTGTAAGAGGTTTGTCATACCTCTCAACTACCTATTTATTATGCCTTGGAGTATGGGTTTGACTTGAGTGATGTGGGATGCAGAAGAAATGATGTGGTATCCTACATGGAGCCACATCATCTCCCTCTCCCTCTTTTCTACTTATTAGAATTTTTTGGAAGTATCTGGGGTTATTCACTTTGTTTTGGAGCTCTCTCATTTTTGGAATGCTTTCCTGTTAGAGTTGAATGGTGCTTGGAAATTGCTTATGTTTGAAGATTTTGGGCTTACTTGGAAAGTGGAGCTTTACGATGGCATGGTAGGGTCTTGAACCCTTTTTTCTCCTTTGCTTTCTTATATGTTATCTGTTGTATGGATGTGTTTCCTTGCTTGAAGTATTGGGTGGTAAATTTGATTTAGGCTATGTTGATATAGTGAAATAAAGATGATACATTTGGGGAGGCATAAGAGTTTATTTGTGTGTTTAGGAGGGAGTGGGTTTTGGATGCCCTACCTTGTTCTCTTTTGTTATTTTGTGCATTGTGGGAGCCATAAGAGAGGGAGGCATAAGAGTGAGGGAGGCATAAGAGACATATATTTGTTGTTGTAGGGAGGCATAAGAGATTTTGGGGTTGATTGTGTTTTGGATGATTTTAGAGGTGGGCATCCAAACCCTTGGGAGGCACAAGGGCACCCCCATGTTCCTATCTCTACTTGGCTTATTTTAGAGCCATTGTTTTGGAAGTTGTTGTGCTTAAAAATGATTTTTTTTGTGTGGTTATCTTTCTTGTGTGTTTGTTTCTTGAAAGTAAGTGTGGAAGCATTTTATAGTTGCCATGTGTTGATCCATCCCTTATTTCCTTGTGGTTGGGGCTCGTGGGCCAATGAGAAGAATTGATTATTCTTCTCATTAGATTTTTGGTTGGGTGGAGAGTGTTTCCTCTCCCCATTTTTGTTATCATGATCAAATGGAGAAAAGATAGAGCACTGGTCGGAGATTTGGAGACTTAGAGCACTAATAGAAGACAAAAAAATGTCATTATAGATACCTTTCATGTATAATTTTCACTTCAAGTGGAAGAATTATTGAATTACTTTTGGAAGAAAAGTTATATTGTTTATTAGTTATTAAGATTGTATTGTATGTTGTAAAGGAAAGAAAGACATTTTAGTAAATCTAGTCTTGTTATAATGGAAATGTAGTTGAAAAGAAGACAACTTGTTCATATTAAGTTGATTTATTATCTCATATGGGTGTGTATTTCTTATTGGAAAATTAGTAGTTCTTATTTTAAAACTATGAGAAATCTTGTTATAATTGCTTGTGAGAATGGTTACAAATTTGTATTTTGTAAAAGAAAAGAAATAGTTATTCCCATTGTATTACATGAAATGTATAGGGTAGTGAAGTAAATTATATTTGTTCATTCCCTTATAGTGGTTGAAAGAAATTTTTTTTTTTTTTGTAAATGGAAAGGCCTTGAATCCTTGGGTGATTATTCTTCTTGTCAAACCATATATGGAACCCTTAAAATCTAGTTTTATAAAGGAATTACATAGTTGCAAGCAGCACTATAGATCTATTGAGTTTGTAAATGTATTACTATGTTAAATTAACTCATTTGAAATCAAACATCTAGAAAGACGACAATGATTAATGAGATAAATTTCTAAACTAACACTTGGAAATATTACTACCAAATTTTAAGTATAAGTTTTAAATTTGTTAATACTATTAATAATGGAAACATCAATATCCATTGACCAAAGTATTGATATTAAAATATTATTAATAGTTTTAATATATTAATATATCTAATGTTTAATATATTTATATTTAAAATATTACACACACACACACACACACACACACACACACACATACACACAAAAGAAGTTATATGTAAAATGTGGTAGTAAAACCCATAGTTTTTTTAAAAACCGAATCTGCTAAGGATGGAGGCTAGCCCGTACATGGGGTTTGACGAGGGAATGGTTTTGGGGGAGGTCTCGACCCCACCCCAAAACGCTTTTACTTTGGGATGGGGGGTGGGTTCGGCGACCTCCCCTTCCACAATACAACAAAAAAAAACATACCCAAATCTATTGGGGTTCTTTATACCTTTTTACGCTTTACATCTGTGTAACCTTAAACCCGCGACCGGGTGTTTTTTTTTACTACTCATTTTTATATATATATATATATATATATATATATATATATATATAATATTTGTTATTTCGGTTTTTTGGTTCAATTAAATTTAAAAATATATATAAATACACACACACACACAAATATATATATATATATATATATATATATATATATATATATATATATATATATATATATATTTTTAAACAAATGAAAACATATACCAAATTTAACCCTATCACTAAAATGGGGCAAAACCCACATACCATTTGGGAAACTATAAAAATAATGAGTTAAAGAAAATAAACAAATACTTTGAAACCCTAGGAGAGGTGTAAGTAAAACAAGAAAATAAATGAAGTATGTTATCCCTCCCAAAAGCTTAGGTGGCCTCTCATGGCTTCCTAATCCTCCTCCACCAATATGAAAAATAAAACAAAAAAATAATAATCCAAACAAAGAGAAACAATCTTTTTATAAGCAAACTTAAGGTTAGAGGATTTTCCAAATCCAAGAGCCTTAAATGAATCCATCCAATGGATGAGATTCAACCCTACAAAAAATAGGTGGGAAGTGGGTGTGAGAAAATTAAAAATTAAATTTAAAATGCATGGGTTGACTTTTATGGGGCCACTTTAGTTGTGTAGGGGCGGGATTATATTTCTCACCCTTGTGCTAAATTAAGGACATTGTTATTTTTTAAACCTTGTCTCTAGTGGGATTTTTATGACTCTAGTATTTAATTAAAAAGACCCCTTTTAACCATGGGATTAATTTGTGCAAGTTTGACTATAGGGGAATTTAAATGTTTATCAAAATAAGATTTAAGGGGAGCCTAAATCATACCTTGGGCTAACTAAGTTTATTAAGAGGTAATGAGAGCTTTAATTATTTTATTATAATGGGGATTTAAAAGGAAAATTATACTATTAATTAAAAGCAAATTAGAAACAAGAATATGAAAACTGTCTTTTTAAAACTTTTTTGTGAGCACACTTTTCAAAAAAAATTATTCCATTATTTTTTTAGTTTGACTTAGGTTGTTCTTGGGTTTCGTGTGGGCAAATTTTATGGGTGTTACATTCTCCCTCATGGGGAAAAAGAGATTTTTTTTTTTTTGAGATTTTACTTGGTGCTTGGAGACTTTTGGAGCTAGAGCTTGCTTGGATAAGGAAGTGGAAAAACTTAGAGTGTTGGAGAGCTTTGGAGGTAGGCTCTTTAAGCTCATTTTATGTTTTATGTTATGCTAGATCTTAGCCTTGCTTATGTTTGAAATGTGTGTTTTGTTTCATGTGTGTTTGTTGCTTGAGTATGGTTTTATGTCTTATTTTTCTCCATCCATCATATGGTTTGATGGATTTTGGATTTTATGGGGGAAGAGAGGGATTTTCCCTCTCAAATCTCATGGCTTGATGGGCAAGCCATGTGGGTTATTTTTACTCCCCTTATATGGTTTGAGGTGGGGAAGGTGGTTCATATAGTTTGAACCCCCTTCCCCATTCTTGGAGAGGAAACCCAATGTGTTTGAAAATCCTCCCAAGAAGGATTTAGGTGAATGGGTGGAGCAATAAGGAGGGTTTTTGATGTATTGGAGAAATAAGGAGGTTGTGAAGAATTTGTTTGTGTGAATCCTATGGTTGGACCACACTTTTGGCACCTTGGATATCTCATCTTCTCTTCCCCATTTTGGAAAGAGAATATGGTTTTCTCCTCCTTTCCTTGTTTACAAAATTTTGTGTTTTTTTTTGTAATGCATGGACTTATCTTTTATGTGAAAATAATGTTGTTATGTCTCCCTAAATATTGTGAAAACTTTGTGGAAGCTAGCTCTCTCTCCCATGGGCTTGGGGGAGGCTTGCATGTCTTCCAACCTTGGAAAGGCATGTAATGATGCCTAAAGGTTGGGTGATAAAATAAGTTTTTTCTCTTTGTGTTGGTTTCCTTGAAATCCATTCAAAGTTGGAGCTCAAGAGTGGAGATGGTTGGAGTTTCTTGACATTATGATTCCTCATTGTTTTCTCCAAATTTCTGTGTGAACATTACTCTGATTGTAACTTTAGAGATATGGCTATGTGGGAGCTTTCGTTGTCTTGGAAAATTCTATTTTGTGTTTCGGATTACTTGTAAGCTTGAGTCACATTTGTTTTTGCAACCTCACTTCAATCTTGCTAAAAGCTTGTAATGTGGTTTCATGAGTAGTTTAATATATGTTGAAATTATGGAGATTGTGAGTTTAAGTTCCATGGAAATGTAAAATTTTATTTTATGGTAGATGTTGTAAAACGTTTTTAACTTGGTTATGCAATATAATGGAATCGGTTGAGAATTACTCTTGTTAAAACCTTATTTTAAGGTTGGATTTTCCCCTTTGTAAGTTAAAATAATTGATTATTATATGACATATAAAGTTTTCATTTTCATATCCTTATTATATGGTAAATGTTTAGGAAGAAAATGTGACATTATTTGTTGGAAATCATTCGTGATTGAAAATCTAAAATATTTATTTATCTAGAGCATTGGAAAGGAAATCTAGTCATAACTTGGCGCTTGAGCCTTGAATTTTTTTGGAATGGAATGAAATTAGTGTTTTTTTCTTCCATGTGAAAACTTAAGAATTTAACGTATTAGGAAATCTAGCATGAATGTGTAATTATTCCTCACTAATTTTTAAGATTATTCCAATACTCCCTCTCCTCCTTTGAAATACTTCACAAAGATAGTAAAATATAATATGGTATCTTACAATTTGAAATAATTGTTTTAACATTGTATGTAATATTCAATAAAAAGAAATAATAAATAGATCTATAATATAGTTGTATTTTACAATAGAACAATGTTACATTTTTATAAAAATTTCAGATGAATTTATATATTAATGTTGTCATCTACATTATACTATAAGATATTAATATATAAAACAATACACATATTATAATAGATTAACATGTATTATAAAATAGATTATATAACATTATATATATACTACTTATATCCCAACAAATTTTCTATTAAAAAATTATATTTAATATAGGGTAGTTGTTTTACGGTGGTTGTTTAAACTTTAATCAAAATAAGGAAATGGGGAGGATTGGACCCTCCCCCACCAAACTGCGCATAAACCCTCCTTCCCACCATCCCTCTCTCCATACCCATCCCCACGCAACCCTCCTCCCGACACCCCTCTCCACGTAGACCAAAACCAACCCCATATCCCCTTATACAAACCGACGCCCGTCCCTTGATTAAATAATCTGCGGATGGTTTTTTCACACGGTGTTTTCAAATAACTTTTGTTTAATTAATTCAATCACAGTGTGTGTGTTCTTTAGGAAGATTTTCCTTTTAAAAAATAACAATGTGGGTATAAAGGATATACCCAATCCAAGAAGATCTCAGTTATGGAAGAAAAAATAAATAAAAATAATAGTATAACAATAATGAGATCCTTCTCATCAAAAGAAAAAAACTCCATGAATCCTTCCTTCCATAGCTCCTCAACCTACACAGTAAAAAGAAAACAAAATGAAAATTAAATGGAGAGAAATGAAAAGATAAAGTTGTGCTAGGGAAAATTTAGGGAAAGATGAGATCTAGGGTCAGGATTAGATCTATCCTAGGGCTCACATTAAATCCTACACTCTTTAAGTGATGGGTATTTTTATGGGAATGAGAAATAATTTAAAGGGGGTGAGTAGGAAAATTAATTAAAAAGGGGGAAACTAATTAAAGAAAAAAAGGGTGTAGACTTATTAAAGGTGACCCTAGTAAACTAATAGAAATAAATAACTTAAGAATAATTTGACTAGTGATTACTTTATTTTGGGTAAACATATAAATTATTTTTGAGTGTAGGTTAGGCAAAGACATTGGTATTAATTTATCCACTTTAAAAAAACATTACCAAAATTTTATTTACAAATTGGTATGTTTTTAGGTGTCCCAAGACAGGGCTTTACAAAGTCAAGAAAAAGAAGAAGGGAAATTTAATATGTCAAGAAAAGTATGCAAAGGACGTTTTTAAAATATCTAGAATTTTGGATTGTAAACCAACATCTACACTAATTAATTAAGTTTGAAATTAACAAAAGAAGATTGCAGTAGTAATGTGGATCCTAAAGGTACAAAAGCATGGTAGGAAGCTTAACGTACTTAACTGCTATAAAACCAAAAATTATGTATGCAGTAAACCTAATTTCTAGATTTATGGAGACACCAAAAGAGTCTCATTGGCAAGTAGGAAAAAGAACACTAAGGTGTGTGATAGAAAAAAGAAGTATCGAATTCTATATGATGCTAATAATGATTTTCAATTAGTTGGATACACAGACAATGATTGGCAAGGTACCCAAGATGATAGAAAGAGCACATCATGATATGTGTTAAAACACGGGTCGGGAGCCATTTCATGGGATTTAAAGAAATAGTCGGTAGTTTCACTTTGTCCACTACTGAAGCACATTATATTCCAGAAAATGTAGCCGCTTGTCAAATGATTATATGGTTGAAAATAATCCTCTCAGATTTGCAAGAAAAGCAACAAGGAGGTTCTGTGATTTATTGTGATAATATGTCTTCAA
Organism: Taxus wallichiana var. yunnanensis; assembly: GCA_018340775.1. Classification (NCBI taxonomy): domain Eukaryota; kingdom Viridiplantae; phylum Streptophyta; class Pinopsida; order Cupressales; family Taxaceae; genus Taxus; species Taxus wallichiana. Next base: position 230,864,536 of record CM031238.1, on the reverse strand, counting down.
TTGCATTGTCTAAAAATATTTTTTCATCATTGCGAAGCAAGCATATAGCAATCATATATCATTTTATTCATGAATTGGTTGAGAAAGGAGAAATTGAGCTAAAATTTTATAGGTCCGAGTAGCATCTTACCGACATTTTACCAAACCAATGTCAAAGGAAATATTTTAGTATTTGAGAGAAAATTTGGGCGTCATAAATTGAAAGCCTAACACTAGAAATTAAACTTCAGTTTGGCTCGAGATTAAGGGGGAGTGTCAGAATTAATTGTGGCAAGTAACCTCGAGCCACACACAAAGATTCAAAGTTTTTTTATCCCTCTCCCTTAACTACTATTGTCGTGGGCGTTAATTCTTCTTTTTTGCGTGTTATATATTGGTCGTTGAAATCCTTTTTCCTAGATTTTATTTTCAATGCGAATCTCCATGGAATTTTTTTATGTTTTCCTCCCCAAATGTGGTAGCCCCATGTTTTATTCCATGCCGGGATTTACGGATGGACGTGTATGTTCTATTTTTTATTTCAAGTCCGGACTTCGTTATAAACCTGCTTCAACCTCCCATGGATGTGAAAGTTTCGGTATTATTTACTGCGTCTAGTCTTTTGTGTGGATCATGATTTTTTTAGAGGACCAATGTTATATATTTTATTTTATGTGGAATTTCATATATGTTTTCGGTCCATTTTTGGGGAATAATTTTAATTAGTAAAGAATTATATTTTTATATACGACAATGATATAAAAGGGGATTTAGAGGAGAATTTTAAGATATTCATATAGCAAGTATAGAAGAGAGAAGGGGAAGAAAAATACGAAAGAAGAGAGCAACAACTAAAGGAAGAAATAAGAAGAATAGAAAAGAAGAAAAATACAAGAAAAAGAAAAATTTGTGAATAGAAATTTACAACAACACAAACGATTTTTTTTTATATGGAAAAGAGAGCAGAGCATCAACTCGAGATCAAGTATGAAAATTTTGAAGTAATATAATATATTTGTGTGTGTTTTTTATTTATGATTCTTGTTGTGTATTTCCCTTCTTTGGTTATAATTGGCACTAAATTTTTCCAACAAGATGTAGTGAACTCCATTTACAATTTTATTTACATATTTTCTATTTTGGAAACTCTCATGGTTTTCCTTTTCCACCCATTAGTAAAAAAATCACAATAAAATCTTCAATTTATTTAGGAGATGTTTTATGTTTCCATTTATGAGATGGATTCAATAAGTATGCATAGATTTCTATGAAGTGTTAATTTGTAATCCATAAATGAAAGATAAAACCCCCTTTAACTCCTCAGTATTCGCTTATGATCGATTCAATCAAGATCTCACTTATCTTTAGTTTATGATTTGGTACCATGACTCTTAAATAGGTACACAAACTAGACTTGTAGGCTTTGGTTAAAGAAATTAATCATACATAACCAAAGATAAAACAGGAACACAAAAACAAGCAATGTATCTAGGTTCCACCTTGTTGATATGAATAACTTATTCATTTTTTGGTTGTAATCTAGGTATAATATCTATTTGACAAAATTATTTGAGTTCCTAAATTGTGAAAGGTATATCATTCCCAAGCCCCAACCTAGGAATAATCATAAAGCCCAAACAATATGGATACATGAAAAAATCAAGAATATAGGTTACCAAACCCCCATAAAGATAGTGAATACTCAATAAAATAGCATTCCAAATATCATAACAACGTTGACCATATTTATGAAGATGCTCCCACATGAGGGATCCAATTTAACAAAAACACAATTCTTTTGTTCATTCCCTGTTTGCCATTTTTAAGTCACATTCCTCTATTAGTCTCATTTTAGCCCTAAATATTCACCTATACTTTCCAAAAGAAGAGAATATTGAAATGGAAATGAGACAAGAAATGAGCATAAGGACATTTTACGAAGAAACAAATCTTGATTCATTATAAAAATAGATTTGGCTTCATTTAAATCTTCTCAATTATTTCTACAACTATGTAATTTCTTCATTGTTGTGTAATTTCTTAAAAATGGTAAATATTATTCTTCAATAAAATATTGGAATGAAATATGTAGTTGAATTAGGATTAATTGAATATGATTTCTATATTATGTTTGATTTATTAATCATTTTTATTTTGTACCATTTTTCAATCGCCTTTTTGTTTTTTCCCAATTACAAACATGCTTTCTATTTTGATCCAAATTTTGTTTCGAGATAAATCGATGGTTAGCTTGAATGTGTTCTTACAGATCCAGGACTAGGCCCGCAAGGTAGAGCTGAAAGTACAGCACCTCCCGACCCTTTTGGATCATTGGGCCAACACTCCTTGCACTGTGGCATGGGAACCCCCTACCTCCCCTTCTGGGAGTGTACGTTCGAGAGGACATCGTGGCAGAGGTTGGTCGGATAAACATGCTCACCATCATCGATCTCCCGGGCGGCATCCCGAGTATCGGTGGAGCCCCGTCAACTATGGTGGTTGGGGGTCCTCACAACGATCCGCGTGAAGCACGGTGGGATGGGTGGGATTCTGGAAAAGTCCCCCGGTTGGCTCTTACCATTTATCCTAATTGGCAGGATGAAAAAGAAAAAGAAGTTGGTTCGGCTGGCCGCCCTTTGGATTTAAATGATTTTTCAGGTAGTAACTTGGAGGATAAAAGGCCTCCACTACCGCCCCCTGCCTCTATGTTTGTTGCGACGACTTAGTTTTTTTTGTTGCTTTTTTTTTGTTACCCCTTGGGCCTGGTACATTTGTCTCCTAGCCTTGGACTAGTTTGATTGTGGGGTGTGCCCTTTACCACCCATATTTTTTGTGGATAGACTGTAATATTTTATTAAGTAATATAGACTATTTCATCAAAAAAAAAAAAATTGTGCCATACATCCTCCTCCATTTTTCCATCATTCTACAAAAAACTAAGTGTATAATGTCTTGAAAACAATATGAAAAATGGGTAGGAAGGAAAAGCATACAAGCATAAGTAATGATGCCAAATAACATGCAAGGCTACTCTAGGAAAGCACAAATTGGTTAGAAGCAGAATTACACATAGTAATGCTGAATAAAATGAGGATGTAAATGTATCAAGGAAAGTAGCAAAGTTTGAAGTTGGGGATCTTGTAATGAAATTTTTGAGAAGGAATATCTTCCGCAAAGGATATTCTAACAACTTGAAACACAAGAAAATAGATCCATGGAGGATTTTGATAAAATTTGGAGACATTGTTTATAAATTGCACTTATAGAGGGAATTAATGTATCACCTTTTTAATAGTTGATTTGGCTGGTAAAAATTTTGAAACAACAACATAGGGACTTTATGGGCTTGCACAAAGATTCCAATAATATCAAAAGGCTAATGCAAGGTTTGCTAAGTGGTGGGTAGTTCTTAGCATTTCTTAAAATTGGCCCGAATGAAACCTCAGAGATTCTAATTCAACATAACACTCATGGCTTAGAATTTTATGCAATAATTTTCCAATAGAATGGCCTGGTTCCAATTGTAGAACCCGAGATTCTAACTGATGGACCTCATGACATCAAAAAAACTACTAGATTTCTTGAAAAGTTCTTGCATCTTGCTATAAATATTTGAACGATCATCATGTCCTTTTGGAGGGCACACTACTGAAACCCAACATGGTAACTCCCTGGTTCGAGATGGACCTAATGTCACTCAACAGAGTAATAATAGAGTACACTATAAAGGAATTATAAATAACTATTCCAATTGCAGTTCTGGCATTGTTTTCCTCTCCGGTGGGCAAAGTGAAGAAGAAGCCGGAAAAACTTGAATGCAATGAATAAACTTAACAATATCAAGCCATAAAGTACCCTTAAGATATGGGCTAGGAAAAGGATAATCTTGAAGATGCAAATAAGGCATTTCTTATTGGACTTGCTATCTGGAAACTCTTCATGTCAAGAACTACAAATATTGATCTTCCGGTGGTTCAACTCAAGAGTGCAACTTTGTAGCACCAACTAGTTTTACTTGTATCTTTCTCCATTATTAACCATTGTATGTCAATAGCATTATGTGTAAACATAGAACCCTATTATGGAAATTTTTAACTTCTATGTTATCTATAAGTACTAGGTATGTGGATAATATAAGTGATGTAGAAGAGATAAATTTTAATGTTGATAATCTTTTTGTTTTCTTTAGTGGTACTCTTATGTTGTTTCACACATAAGAAAAAATTGTTCTTACACAAGCATATTTTTTTCTAAATGTGTCAATCTTAATATTTGTGCCGTATGCACTGGATATGTTCGGGAAAGTGCACATTAGAAAATTTAGTTAACCAAACTATTTAAAAATATATTCCAAGATATTTTGATAAGTATTGTTGGAATTCATTTATTTTCATGTTTTTAACCAAAGAAATATATTTGGGATAGTTATTGAAAATTCAAAGAGTTTTAGCTATATTCCTTAGGAAATTAATTGGAAAACAAAAATATTTTGATGATGGAAGAAATGATTGCTACAAGTGTAATTTTGAAGAAATTGATTGAATTCTATTTTTTTTTCTGCATCGCTAACATTTTCTATTATCCTTTTTATGGAAAGTAAATTTCCTCGGACATTACATAAGCATACATGGATATGGACATCTACCAAATTGACACATTATTCAATTAAAATAGCTATATTAACTAGATGAAAAAGTTAGGAGTTTCCATTTTAGTTGTTTCGCTTAGATGAATTACCATACGTTGTTCTATCAACTTGGTATGTAGAGATAAAAACACTTATGTAGACACCATGAACAATATAGCATACAAACAATATTAGAATTTATAAAATATAATAATTTTAAGTTTAAAGAAGAGCGGTAATGGAATCCCTTTAAGAATCCCTTTCAAATAAAAATAATTCTTCATGTCTTTCCCCTTTTGGATATGCTTTAAATGTTTGTACTCATTTTTTTGTACTTTATTTACCATTTTACCATTTACATGTTTCTAAGTTTTTCTTCCTTGTTCTCATATACAATCTTTTGAAAAAAGGAAACAAAATTGAACACCATTTGGAAAATATAAAATAAATGCTCATTTATCTTGGAAATTACATGTTATACATTGAGAACAGTGTCTTTTTCTTAACATGCATGCCTCCAATATAAAAATTCCTTCCAATCCCCATGTAGGCATTCTAATGATGAAAAAAATTTCAACACCATAGAAATACATATTAACAATGAATATAGCCAAATATAGCACATGTCATAGAAATGTGTACAAGACCATTGCAAAGGAGGAAAACCTATAAACAAAGATACATTTTAGGAAATCCTACTTGTTGGAACCCAAATTTAACCTCCTTCAAAGGCCGAGCAACATCATGGATTTGATAGGACACTCAAGAGGCAGATAAATAATCATGTATGTCGTTTTGTAGCCGAGGAAGCAATCTATCTGACTTGTTGGCACTCAGGTTTTGAAAGGAGTGGGTAACACCTTAAAAGGATGTGATCTGATCCTAACTATTTTAGGTTGTGCCTTTCAACCAAGGTAAGAGAACCTATTTTGTAACCTCTGTTTATTGAAGAACAATGATAAATCCTTCTTTTGCATAAATTTTATAGAGAAGACCTTGGGAAAATATGATCAACATACTAGATCTGACTCTCACGAGTTGTCACTTCCAGATCATGGAGATATTTTCACAACAAGGAAAAGGTTACTAAAGACATTTGAGACCCTGATTGTTTCTGCATGTTTTGGTAACAAAGATTATGCATTTATATGCACACATGAAAAATAGTGGTAGTATAGGTAGGATTGGTTGTTTTTGAATCAATTTTTGGTGGGAGGTGGGGAAGGATGAACTTGATTCACAGGATCCTTGAGGAATCTTACAAAATGGAAGGTTAAGCCACCAAATTGCCAGAGAATAGCTAAAATGTTTCTTCAACTAGAATATGTTCTTCAATGGAGGCCCAAATTAGCACTCTTTCACACAATCTTTGAGATTCTATCATGAAGGCTTGAGTTAGAAAATCCAACAAAGCATCAAGATCTGAGTCAAATCACACCTAAGGTACACCCAGAGGCTTATAGACAATCTCTGTCAATAGATGAAAGAAAAGTGATTTTAAATTGTTTATTCCAATCCCAAATGAAATATCTTCTAAGAAATGAAATTGTAGATGCCACTAAACTGTCACAAGGATTGAGGCTTGTGTGATTGAATCAGATTTAATACAAGATTGCAATAAAAACAAGAAAAACTACTTGCATACATTTAAAAATAAAACAAACACATTTTTCTCAAGACAACACATAATAACTTGAATTTGATTAAATCTATCAATAGGGAAAGTTTCAGAACAGTCAGCAGAGCTTGTCAATGGTTGTACACTTGCAACCACCTTGACATGATCAAATTTAATACAAAAGAGATATACAAGTTTCTCAAATGGCTTCTCAAAATGATGGGCTCTGTCAAGCTTTTTCTATTAGAAAATTCAGTCCCGACCCCTAACACTCCAACCTCCAACCATTTACACAAAAATTTGTGCCATTTATAACATTTACAACAGAGCCCCTTCTCCCCAAAAGACAAAAATTTTTAATGCACCAGTGCTCACCATGATTTCGATCATGATTCTCAGAATCAGATCTACAAAAAGTCGCCAGGTGCTCGAGGGGCAGATCTCATCGAATATCTCCCGCATTCAACTCCTTCCTCTGGTAGATCACTCTTTCTTCAATTTTCCAACCACTTCCACCCCTAATTTGTCAAATCGACTCCTTACGTGCTTGGGAGAAGAAAAATGGAAAATTCGATTGAGCACGATAGTCAGACCATTTTAATGGCAAAAGATGTCTTCCATATCTTCCCACCAAACTCAGATATAAACATTAACTCCCCTCTCTACTTGGCGTGTAGGAAATACTAAGAAATCATGAAGAATTACACTTCCAGGTATGTTTCAATAAAATGGGGGGAAAATCCAATTCAGAATCTCAGCTGTTGTTGATCTTTACATTAAATTTTGGTCATCCATGTGGAAGATTCAACTTTAAACAAGCCCGGAGGTTTCCTTTGACTTTTTACAACCTTTTGGAAAAATGGAAAAAACTTCCATTTTGCTCCGCACCTCCGCCCTTGGGAAATTATCCTGACATGTGTCCTAAGGTGGGCCCCGGTGGAACTGTGATCAAATTCTGCCATTTTAGTCCCTTTTTGGAAAAGGGAAAATTTTTCAGATTTTCCCTGCATCTCCGCCCTTCCGCCATTGACTGGGGCAAAATATTGACTATTTCTTACTTTGGGTTCGCGAGCCATTTTGATTTTTAATTCCCAAAAGGAAATTTTTCCAAATTTTCCTCGAGAGTCTGCACCTCCACCATTGACCGGAGCAAGCTCTGACCTTTACTTTATTGGGCCTGAGGGCCATTTTGATGTTTTTAGTCATTTGCATGTCAAGGGGCAAAAACTCCAAATCGCACCCGATGGTCCGCCTCCCCGCCCTTTGACTTTTCAAACCACCATGTGTCACCATGGTGCACCTTGAGATAGTCCCAAAAAATTGATACCTTGAAAGAGCATGAGCTTGCCATGTGTCTTGGCTTAGGAAATTTTTCTAAACGCTTGAAGCTTAGCGAAGCCACCATGTGTCATGCTTCGAGGCAATCTCCTTTGGCCATTGAAAAGTCTAAGCAAAATTTAAAGTGAGCGGAGGCTTGCACGTGTCCTCCTGGTGCTTCTTTGAAATGAAACTCAAGGGCTGGCCCCCAAACATGTGTGGTTCTGTCATCACCAACTGCACTATGATAATTCTTCTTTGGGAACTCCTCGTGTTATGATTATTTACTAATGCACATGCCTTTAGTTTGGTGGATGTAATCGGAAACAAAATAACAACATAATGCAAGAATACCATTGACTATGATAAGACGGAATGATGACAAATCTGAAATATCAAAGTAAATTATAATATTAACATGAAATTGTTACAATCTCACCCATGAGGTACTTCAAGTGTTATTGACTTCACTTGCCTTTCACCAAGACTATGGGAGAAACTTTACAATTACACCTCTTAATGGCTTCTTCAACACACCTTTAACTGATGGCTTCCTTCGCACACTTCCTACAATATTTCTCACTACTTCCTTCTATGCTAAATGAGGGGGGTGGCCTCTCTATTTATAGAACTTCCGGAGCTTATCCATCTTATCTCTAAGATAGGATAAGAAATCCCTCTGACGAATCATATTCCATACCTTAACTCTTATCGTACATGTAAGCTTATCTTTTAAGATAAGATAAACCTTATCATTTTACATGGGTTCCACATTTTTAGACTTTTTACAAATAAAATACACAAAATATTTATGACCTCACTCCTTGTCCTTATTACTAATATAATATTTCTAATTCCTAATCATGTAGACCCTACTTCTCTAATTACCCAAACTTTGACATTTTAACATTACCGACCACTTATGACAAATATTTACTTTTACAACATTCCTATTGTACTTTGACTGTTACCGTACTCCACATTATTGGCAGCACCGTACTGATGGCAGCCGTTATATTCTATCAGATGCTACTACTAATTATACTTAACAACATCCTATTCCTAATACATACATTAATGAAATAGAAATTACAGAGGAAAATTTTAGTGTCGACATCTTCCCCCTTCCTAGCTTCTACTCCATCCTCGGAGTAGACTATTCTGGTGCTTGGAAAATCTTCAACTTGTCGTGGTTGACCCATTTTGTAATGGGAGTGCCATCCAATTCCTCCAGTCGGTACGTACCATTTTCATGCACAACTGCTATTTTGTAGGGCCCCATCCATTTTGGAAGAAATTTTCTGTCTTCTTTTTTTGTATCTGGAATCATATACTAGAACCAAGTCATTCACATGAAATGGAGACCAATGGATCTTTTGATCAAAGTATTCCTTCTGCTTCATTTTCTTCTTATAGCTTGTATCCTTAGCTATTTCCCTCATTTCCTCTAGAAAATGAAGATGTACCAACCTTTCTTTTACTGAATCACTTTCATCCATCCTTTCATTTTTCATAACTCTCACAGTGGGAATATCAAACTCAATAGGAAGAACTGGATCAATGCCATAGGCCAACTGAAATGGGGAGTATCCTGTTGCTGACTTTGATGTTGCCCTATATGCCCACAATGCTGCATGAATCCTTTTATCCCACTTATGTACCTGTAAGGCTGCATATTTTGCTAGAATTTGACACAACACAAAATTTGTTCATTCCACTTGTCCATTTGTGCTTGGCTTGTATGTTGTTGCCTTCCTGTCCTTAATAGAAAATTTATTGACTAGGGCTTCTACTACCTCATTAATGAAGTGGCTTCCTTGATCTATTACAATTTCTAATGGACAACCAAATCTGGTGACAATGCGTTCATATATGAACCTTGCCACTTCATCCATGGAAGTTGTTTTCAATGGCCTAGCTTCAACCCACTTGGTTAAATAATCTGTGGCAACTACAATATACTTATTTTGGCGTGAGGTAGTTGGAAGTGGACCTACAATGTCTATTCCCCACTTTTCAAAGGGACCAAGTGGAAGAATAGGACATAATGGAGCTGATGAAGTCTTACGGTTACCATGTGTTTGAAAAATATCACATGTCTTACAATAATTATAACAATCTTTAAAAAGAGTGGGCCAGTGATAACCTGCATCCAAGATCCTTCTTGCTGTAAGTTGTCCAGAGAAGTGCCCTCCACATGTACCATTGTGGAATTCTTCTAGCAGTTCCTTCCCTTGATCACGTCCAACTGCCCTCTTGTACTGTCCATCAGGTCCTATTTGAAATAATACTCCATGCAGAATAGAATATGGATGACTGGCTTGAGTAATCTTTCTCTTAGTCTTTGCATTGGCACCATCAGGAAACTTGAATTCATTCAGATAATTCCAAATATCTATGTATTCACTAGGGATTGTGTCAAGGGATAACAATGTTGCATCGGGGAAATCATCATCATCACAAGATGATCCTAAACCATCATAGGCTCGAGAGAGTGCATCTGCATTGACATGCTTCTTTCCTGGCCTATCTATAATATCAAATTCAAATTCTTATAGAAAAATTATCCATCTTGCTATCCTCCCTGATGGGTTAGGCTTATTTACAATATATTTTAGAGCCTGATGATCTATACAACTAGAAATTTTTACCCTAGCAAGTAATTTCTAAACTTCTTTACAGCAAAAATGATAGCCAAAGCCTCTTTTTCAGTTACAGTATAATTTACCTCAACACTGCTCATTTGTCTGCTCCCAAAATAAATTGGATGTTCATTCCCATTTTCATCCTTTTGGCTCAAAGTACTTCCTAGTGCTACATCTGAGGCATCAGTGTACACAATGAATGGCTTGCTCCAATCTGGATTCTTCAAAACAGTGAAGACACCGTGGCTTCCTTGATTGTCCAAAAGCTTCATGCGCCTTATTTCCGGTTCATAAGTAACATCCTTTTTCAAGAACTAGGTTAGTGGCTGTGTAATCTTTGAGAAATTCTTGATGAACCTTCTATAGTAACCCACATGGCCTAAAAATGATCTCAACTTACTTCTATTAATAGGAAATGGTAAATCTTTGATTTTTGAAACTTTATCAGATTAGTACCAATACCATCTCTTGATACAACATGCCCTAGAAAAACACCTTTAGAACATCGAAAGACACATTTTGTAGGTTTTAGTGAGGCTTGTGCTTCATCTAACCTTTGAAATGATGTCTCCATCTGGTGCAGGTGGTCCAACTTGCTCCCATAGATGCAAAAATCATCCATAAATACTCTGATGAAGGTCCCAATGTAGGTTTCGAACACCCTATTCATCAAATGTTGGAATGTTGCTGGAGCATTACACAACCCAAAAGGCATAAATCTATAAGCAAACGTTCCCAAGGAGTGGTGAACGCGGTCTTTAGCTGATCTTTCTCTCGCTATACGAACTTGGTTGTAGCCGCTATATCCATCAAGAAACTATAGCACTCCCGCCGCTACTACTTGGCCCAAGATCTGATCTGAAAATGGAAGAGGGTAATGATCCTTCTTTTTTGCCTTATTGAGCTTCCGTAATCAACAAAAATACGTAGCTTCCCATTCTTTTTATTGAGATCACAATGGGAGAAACCCATTCTAAATTCTCCACAAGAAATATGAATCCCGCATCAAGAAACTTATCTATTTCTTCTTTTAAGTCTTGGAAAAATTAGGATTCATTTTATATGGCATTTGCTTTATGGGCTTAAAGCACCATCTACCACTCAATAGAATTTTCAACCCAACTTACTTGATGGAGTTCCTTGTAATCAAAAGTGAATAGGTGTATGTACCTTCAAAAGAGCTGGAGGTAGGATTCCTTCTCACTCTCCATCACAACATCACCAATCTTTATTTGTTGGAGACGATCATCAACTTCTTCTTCAGATAATTTTATGGGGTCATGAGTTGGTGTGACTGGAAGAATATCCATGACTGAAACATCAACCTCACTTTCTTCATCTTCAGTGTCCACTTCACTGGTACTAGAGTAATCAGAGGATGTCCAATCATCAGTTTCATCACTTGAATCCACAGGTTCTGCCTTATGATGTCGAGGGATCACGTTTATCTTCACCCTCTCTCTACCATGTCCAAGTGTCATGAAACCTTCATTCCAGTAGTTTCTTACATGAACTCTCCTTAGCCATGGTCTTCCTAGTAGCATTGGGTATGCAACAGTACCATTTTTCATCACCTGAAATTCTACCACACATACAACACCCATAATGATATTGCCACATTTGAAACTACACCTTCTGGTTTAGTTTTTCCTTTATTTAATGACCTTAACATAAGTGTCAAGGGCGATCAATTTTTAAACCCAACATATTCATTACAGACTTGGTCATTACATTAACTGCAGCACCTCCATCAACTAAGACATCATGAATTGAAAGACCATTACATAATACCTCAGCTTGTGGAGCATAGGGATCCGCCTCGCCTCCAAAACAGGGGACCTCAACCTCCTTTCTTCGTCAAGCATTGAGTCCACTTCGCAGCTCCCGCTCTTCTCTCGAAGACATAGCCAAGAGGTTACCATATGTAATATTTGCAGGCCTTTTGGACAGATCTTCCAAGATGGAGTATGGACCTTGCCCCGTGAAATCGAAAATCCCGCACACCCAACTTTCTTCTTCTATGTTTCTTACTAGTTTCTCCTTTCATCTTCTTAGGATCATTTCCATCTTGATTATCTTTTTCTTTCTTTCTTTTGTTACAAACACATCTACTTCATTATTTCTGCTCTTATCTACTACATCAAAAGAATTCAGGTGCTTTTCCATTATCATTATCTCCTTTACCGGATGTAGAAGCTCTATCCGGACAATTATACTTATAATGACCCTTTTATAACAACCATAACATACAACTTCAGAAATATTTCTTTTGGACCTCTATATCCTCCCCGAGAACCAAATTCTTTTCCTTGAAGAAGATTAATAGTTAACTAACCCATCTTTTTAAGTAGATATTCATACTCAGTAGATGTACTAGGAGAAATATTTGTGCTCACCGGGAGTGGTTGTGGATTCTGGACCAAAGGTGCTGGTGTAGGCTCTACTTTAACAACAATTTCTTTGGGCTCCTCTTCAATGCTTTCTTCTTGCCTTCTTGCAATCTCCTTTGCTTGTTCAATGGTAGCTGGGCGGTCATACTTCACTCGTTGTCTGATCTCTGGTTTCATCCCAAGAATGAAGTGCTTATAGAGGAGATTATCCACGCCATTCATCAACCCATCCGCTAATCCTTCCTTCCAGATCTGGGCATCGAGCTTCCTCCTTAGCTCTAGAACACGAGCATGATAATCCCTTATCTTCTCCTTCTCTCCTTGGGATAGCTTTGTGATATCGATCATGAGATCTGCATATTTCTGTTGTTCACCAAATTCTTCAAGAAAACTTTCAGTTAATAAATCCCATGAATTTTTCACATTATCACGTAGTGTTTCAAACCACCTAAGTGTTGAAACATCCAAAAAGGTAGGAAAAATTCAGTCCATTGTTCCCTTCTTATAAGGCCATTACAAATACAAAATCGCTTAAACTCTTGAATGAAAAAAGAAGCATCTTCATTAGATTGAGCTGAAAAAACAAGAATCTTTCCCATTTTTAAAAGTAACCACCATGAAATACCAACCCACAAGTACAATCAACAAGACTTATGTGCACAAATAATTGGAATCACTATACTAGAAAGTGAATTTACACCTTTCTACAAGTAAAATAGAAATGACCACGGTAAACTATGGTAAAACTTGACTTATCATGTAAAACTAACTTTACCGTGGTAAACACTATTCATGGTAAAAGTGAAGTTATCGCGGTAAATACTATTCACGGTAAAAAGTGACTTTATTGTGATAAATACTATTCACAAAGCAAAAATGACAATACCATGGTAACTACTATTCATGGAAAAAATGACTTTACCATGGTAACTACTATGCACGGTAAAAATAAGGTTACCCTCCAATTGATTTTTGACTAAGTGGGAATATCTCTCCAGAAAATTCACCAATGAGGAATGGTCCCGGCAACGGAACCAAAATGTTATCACCAATCCGCACTATGATAATTCTTCACCGGGAACTCCTCGTGCTATGATTATTTACTAATGCATAGCCTTTAGTTTGGTGGATGTAATCTGGAAACAAAACAACAACATAACACAAGAATACCATCGACTATGATAAGACGGAATGATGACAAATCTGAAATATCAAAGTAAATTATAATATTAACATGAAATTGTTACAATCTCACCCATGAGGTACTTCAAGTGTTATTGACTTCACTTGCCTTTCACCAAGACTATGGGAGAAACTTTACAATTACACCTCTTAATGGCTTCTTCAACACACCTTTAACTGATGGCTTCCTTCGCACACTTCCTACAATATTTCTCACTACTTCCTTCTATGCTAAATGAGGGGGGTGGCCTCTCTATTTATAGAACTTCCAGGCTTATCCATCTTATCTCTAAGATAGGATAAGAAATCCACTCTGACGAATCATATTCCATACCTTAACTCTTATCTTGTACATGTAAGCTTATCTTTTAAGATAAGATAAACCTTATCATTTTACATGGGTTCCACATTTTTAGACTTTTTACAAATAAAATACACAAAATATTTATGACCTCACTCCTTGTCCTTATTACTAATATAATATTTCTAATTCCTAATCATGTAGACCCTACTTCTCTAATTACCCAAACTTTGACATTTTAACATTACCGGACCACTTACGACAAATATTTACTTTTTACAACATTCCTATTGTACTTTGACTGTTACCGTACTCCACATTATTGGCGGCACCGTACTAATGCCACCGTTATCTTCTATCAGACGCTACTACTAATTATACTTAACAACATCCTATTCCTAATACATACATTAATGAAATAGAAATTACAGAGGAAAATTTTATTGTCGACAGTTCCTCCGCATGTCCGCAGACATCCAAAACCCTTTAAAAAGACTAAGTATGGGAAGACCCAAAGCGAGAAGCCTCCACATGTCTCCATGGCATGATTTAAAAATGGTGCCCAAAGCGGAGACCCTGAATGAGCGTGGGCTCACCACGTGTCCTCGTTCCACCAAACTATACCAGTTGCATAAAAAATTGTCTAAGCCTGGGAAAACTAGCGGAAACCTCCACGTGTCATCTCAGTGCTACTCCAAGACCAAACAAAAAATTAGATCTTCAGATGATCACCGTTCCTCCACGTGGACACATTTTAAGTTGAGGTGAGTCATAAATTTTTTGAAGTACCTAGCCGATCTGCATCCAACCAAAGTGCGCCACATCCCCCGTTGATGCTAGGATGTAAATTTGACCTCAAGAAACACCTGTAAAATCATAAAATACATAATAACTATCATTCAAGCCCAAAAATGAAAATTTATCCAAGGACAGAATTTAGAAATGTTACAAGGCTCAAATATTTTTCTCAGAGATACATCCATTCATTTTTCTTCAAGTATTTAGGGAAGAAATGACAAGGAAGAAAAATCTTGATGTGGAGAATGGAATATATGGGAGAACCGTGTTTTTAGACAAATGGATAACAAGAGACCCAATTTATAGACCTTTTCCAGAGGATCAAAGAAACGAGGAGCAAACCATGGACCCATAAGTTATCTATGACCTAGGAATAGATTAAAAATGGCAACAAAGATTAACCAAGCACAACACGAGAAAAAATAAAGTGACAGAGGCCGCAAATCGATCGATAGATTTAGGGTTTTGTGGGAAATCTCTCTAACGATGTCAAATAAAACCACATCCATAACAATTACCCGATCCCCTCCAATGAGATGTGGCCCGGTAGAGTACTCTAGTGTTCTAAGTGTGGATCCCGATGATCCTTCTATGGACTAATGTGGTCACTACCGACGAACTCTTGCTTAGTGATTCCTAGGTTCTCTCTGTGTCCTTATGGGAACCCTAAGGGAGGCCCCATACTCCATCTCCTTTGAGTTTCAAATATTTATGGAGGTCTAAATGGTGGATGATTCTATTTTTGCTATCGCTAAGGTGGCTAATGAGGTAGCTTGAATGAAGACTGTATAGAATCATGTCTGCCATGAGGAGGAGCAGAACCCCTCGACTGCTTATCTCGGCATATCTTTGGATCCGGCTATGCATTTTATCTCTAGATTTTTACGTCTTCCCCATGGTCTCCTCTATAATGTAAGCCTTCTCAATGACCTCTGCTAAGGTCTATGGAAAATGAATCCATACAACACCTCCCAAATCCAAGTTTAGGCCCCTGATAAACCTATGAATATTGACTTGCTCATCCTGCATGTAGTCAACATACTCAAGCAAGTCCATATATTAGATCTCATTTTCCGCTACTATCATGTATGTATGACGTAGGTCATGGAATTCATCTATCTTTTTCTGAATAAACCTCTTGGATAAGTATCTTCTCCGGAACAACTCCTCGAAGAGATCCTATTAGTGTGAAATCACAAAACCCCCAAATGACTTCTATAAATATTTATTTTCTAAGGTGGAGTCATTTTGTGTGATTGCATAGCATTGAACTTTCACCAAGGTGTGGGACCTTGCAGAATGGAAAATCTCTCTAGATTAAAGGTTGGATCCTATTCCTCTGTTTAGGTGCATACATCAAAACTTGCGCAGAGGATCTATTTCTATACCTAATCTAAAACTTGCCAAGGAGACAGGATAAAAGGGATATAATAAATAAGAAATAACTAAACCACAAGGTGATGCACCTTTGAAGGAATGATGAACACTAGTTCTACTGATAGACACAAACCAAAAAAATACATATAATGATCAAGCACATCTAACCATATTTGTAATGAAATACGAGATGCGTAGAAAACGAGACATAAAGGATCTAGAATCGATCACAAACATGTTTTATTTCTCTAGAAATTGATATAATGCATTACAAAACAGCCACGAGGCAAGGAACATATTTCAATTTTAATGGAAGGCATGAAATACATGAATTCCTTTGCTAGAAGGAAAAGGGAGCTTGCAAAACAAATAATGTCCAACCCTTTACAATGAGTCCCGACCCAATATTTATAGACTCGATCAGAGAGAAGAAAGAGAGAGAAGTGGGAAAAGCAGGTTGAAGCTCAACCACTGCTATTAATGCCTCTAACAAAAATTTCCCCAAATCCGTCTTGACTGTATCAATCTTTGGTTCTGTGCCTTGAAGGAAGAGGAAACAGTGGAACAGATCGAATCCGATCTAGTTGTTGAGGCAAGAAGATCCTGCATTAAAGGTCTGAAGATGTTTTCTCCATTTTTCACCTACCAAGGAATGAAAAATATTTTTATCTTTCCATGGGGTAGAGGACACCAAGACACTTCCAACTGTGTCATATTTTCAATATTTTGAGCTCTGAGTCGAAAGATATGCCCCTTCAAAGTTTGTATTGGTCCGGAAAATGGGTGAGAAAACAGTTTGAAAAATGGGTCTCCTTTTTAGTATGGGACATGTGGCAACCAGATTAGGGGAAAATCAATTTTACGGGCTCGTGATTTATCTTTTCCCCTTTTTCACAAAAATGAAAAACTAAAAAAAAACCCCACGGCCTTGATGCTCATCTTGGACACATGGCACCCTTTCGTTGGGCCGGGAAATGTGCTTCAATTTTTATCTCTATGCCTTTTTGACAAAAGGATTTTTTTACCTTTTCCTTCGGTGGCCCGCTTTGACCTTTTGGACTTGGGCTCAAATGCTGAGTTTTTCCTTTGAGCGGAGTTATGGTCCATTTTGCAACTTTTACATCTTTGGAATAACAAGGGGCCAAAAACCAACTTTCCTCCGACGACCCGCTTTGACCTTTTGGACTCGGGCTTAAACGCTGACCTTTTCCTTTGGGTGCAATCGACCCATTTTACAAATTTTACACCTTTAGAATAACAAGGAGAAAAAAACCAACTTTCCCCCCGACGACCCACTTTGACCTTTTGGACTCATGCTCAAATGCTAAATTTTTCCTTTTCTAGATTCAACTTTGGAGAAGTGTCGTATAGACAAGTGGTTCTTTCCGCTACCTCCTTCATACTTAGTCTATTTTGGACTCTTTCTTGAATGATATTGAGCCCAAAAAACTTCGAAACTTCACCATTTTTTCCCCTTCTTTTTCCTAGTTCCTCTCATGCATCGCCCCTTCTTTTTTGACCCTAGTTTTCCATTATTGGGTCCTCTCGCAACTTGAAAAATGTATTTAAGACATGGAAACGGCTCGACAGAGTCATTTATTTTTGCATAGGGTCATTTAATCTTTCTCATTCCTCGCCATTCTATTGTTGGGTCCTCATTGTGACTAATTTACAAGATCTGAATGACTTTTCTCAGGTTTTGTCTATGTGGGGTCATGGCCGATCCAATATATTTCCCGAGGGAAAATATGGATAACAGTTTGATCACTCATAGGGGTATCTTCCTACTAGATGAAAAGACCAATTTCCTTGTGATATCCATTTGGCATGGAGTCGAGAACAACAGTTTGACATCGATTCTACCTCTAATTCACAAGCCCGAATGTTTGCATTCTCAATTTTCATAAGAAATCTCAAACAAAAGTTTCGAGAGTAGAAAATTATTTTGACTCGGGCTTCATCTGTCTCTCTCGAATGGATCTGTATAAGAGTAACAAAATAGCACCACAACTATATACAAAAATTGAAATCATACATCCTTCAAATAGGACATGTAGAGCCTCGCAAAGCACTTAGGAGAAAAGTAACCTAAACTACAAGAAGACAATGTGCACAAGCACTTAGAGGAAAAGGAAACTAAACTAATATGTATAGGGTGAGAGCTTCCCTTTTAATAGAAGAAGCTTAAGATAAATTCCATTCACTGGAATCTATAAATCTTCACCCTCCCATGTAGACAATTGGAAAGCATTGTTACTTTTACATTTTGTGACCATGTAAGGGCCACTCCAAATGGCATCAAACTTGGAATGCCTTCATGGCTTTACTCGATCTGCATCCCATTTCAAGACTAGGTCTCCTTCCAAAATGTCTTGGATCTTTCCTTCTTGTCGAAGCATCTCTTGATTATGGCCTAATATTTCTCTATTACTTGGAGTGCATGCTCTCTGGTTTCTTCCAATTCTATTAGCTCCACAGAGTTGTCCTCCATCGGTTCAAATTCAAACATCTCTAGCTGTTTCATGAGCTCCAATGCTGGCAACTCAAGTGATATAGGCAACACTACCACTTTCCCATAGACAAGTTTGAATGGAGATCTACCTATAGATCTCTTGGCTGTTATCCTATCATCCCATAAAGCTAATTTGAGCTTTGTGTGTCAGATCTCCGATTTTCATCAAGGTTTCTTTTGATGATCTTTATCGATTCTTTTTGTGGACTCACTTGGCCATTACCTCGAGGGTAATAGTAAGATGAAGTGCTCAAGTAAGTCCCATTCTTGACAACCCATCCTATTATCTTGAAACCTATGAATGCCAATGCATTGTCTGATATAATGGTGGCTAGAACTCCAAATCTAGTCACTATCCCTTCATATAAATCTAGTATACTAGACTCATTAGCTTCCTTGAGTGCCACAACCTCGGTCCACTTGGTGATATAGTTTGTTGTTGTTAGAATCAATTTGTGTCCTTGGCTTGAATTTGGATTGATGACTCCAATGAAGTCCAATCCCTATTGTATGAAAGGTCATTGATCGAAATTGGGTGCAACGGAAGTGTTGCTAGCTTTTCTTTGCCTTTGAAGAATGCACAATTCTTGCACCTTTTGATCCATGCATAGCAGTCACTAAAAAATCTAGGCCAATAATAACCCACCTTTATGATCTTGAGTGTTGTTACCCTTGGAGTGAAATGGCCTCTAGCTACTTCAACACGATGTTCTTGTAACACTCTCTCAACTCCGATCGTCCCAATGCATCTCAGAAGAATGTCATTGATGTCTTGTTTGAACAAGACACCATCAATAAGAACATATGGGATGGCCTATAGTCTGAAATGGATCCATTTTTCTTTGCTCATCCCATGAGAACACATGATTGTTTGAAGTAAGTTCACCATGTCTTGAGTCCAAAAAGGAGTAGGTACATCATTATTTCCTTCCTCTTGATTATCTTGTAGAACAAAAATAACCTCCTTTTCACCATTTACTTTTTCTTGTTGACCTGAGGCTATTTGTTCACAAAACCCCTTCCCATGGACCAGATTAGCGACCTTTATCTCAATGTCATACTCCATGACATGAGTGATTTACCTTGCATGCTTTTCATTCAGATCCATGCCGAGAAGTAATTCTTTCAACTCCCGCATGGGAGACCAACAATTAGATTTTATTATTTGAAACCAGATGCTTAAACATCTTTAATCCTATGATTCTTGCCGTAAATTACTTTTCAATGAAGGAGTATCTAACTTCATAGTCTTCCAGACTTGATTGAAGAAAGCAATTGGCTTTTCTATACTTTCTTTGTTCTGTTGAACTAAGATTGCAGAAATTGTGTCACTACAAAGCAAAGCCATACAAGACGAACTCTTTAGAGAAATCTAGGTTCATGAAAGTTGGGCTTGTGATATAGCTTCTTTGATGGCCCAAAAGCTTTCCTTTCCTTTAGCTTTCCACATGAATTCTAATCTCTTCTTCAACATAAACATTATTGGCTTAATAAGGGCAGCAAAGTTTGGTACAAATTTGCAAACAAAATTGATTTTTCCCAAAAAGTTGGGAAGAGTTTTCTTGTGGTTTGGCAATGACAATGATCTTATTACTTCCAATCTCTCTAGGTTCATTTCCAATCCTTCTTTTGATACAATATGTCCTAGAAGCTTGCCCTCATGGGCTAAGAATATGCATTTTTTAGGGTTCAATCATACCCGAAACTTCGCATCTTTGAAACACCGCCTTAGGTGGAAAAGGTGGCCTGTTGCATTTTGGAAAACAATATAATGTCATCCAGATAGATCAGTACTATTTTATTGATCAGCCCTTTGAATGCCATATCCATTGCCCTTTGAAAAGTGGCTCCAGCATTAGACAATCCAAATGGCATTTTTTTGTAGGCATAGGTGCCCCATTTTCGGTGAAAGTTGTTTTGAACCGATCATCTTCTTTCACCATGATCCGGTTGTACCCTGAGTAGCCATCTAGAGGGAGAATTTCTCTGATCTAGACACTACTTGTAGAATTTTCTCCATTGAAGGAAGTGGGTAGTGATCTTTGAGGGAGGCTCTATTCAAGTCTTGAAAATCTACACACAACCTAATTTCTCCATTTTTCTTCCTAACTAGGACCAGGTTTGCAACCCCAACTTGAGTGTTTGATTGGAAATATGATACTTGCCTCTATTAGCTTGTTCAGCTCTTTCTTCATTAGAGGCTCAATGTGTGGGTTGATTGGTCTCTTCTTTTTCCTGATGGGCTGAGTAGCTAAATCTAGTCCAATTGTGTGTTGAGCTAGCTTTCGATTGAACCCTCTTACATCTTCATAGCTCTAAGAAAATACATCTTGAAATTATTGTCAAAGTTGTATGAATTCATACCTTTCTTGCTCGGTGGCCACTTTTCCAATTTGAAGTGTTTTGCCTTCTCCAACTGGGATTGACTCTGAATCTTCTCCTTTGATCTGTATGTTATCCTTCTCTTTTCTAAACTGATCATTAAGATTAAAAATAGACTCCAATGTCACTAAGCCTTTGGGGAGCTTGTTTGTATGTAGTTGTACTATTTGATTCCCGTATTTTTGCTCTGTTCTTCTTTGATTTCTAGCTGAGAATTTAGCTTCTTCTTGCAAAAATTAATGATTTGCTAATCATTCTCAAAAACCTACCAACATGTGTTGTTATCTAGCACTGATTCCCTCACAACTATATGGATATGTGGTTGTTATTTTTCTCTTTTGATGCTGTCGACCACATCAAATGTTGCTCTAATTGCTGCAAGCCTATTAGCAGCTTCGTTCTCCTTCCTGGGTATGGACACAATGTTGAAGGCCTCAAAATCCTCCATGAGATCCCATACCCTACTCTTGTAGTTCTTGAGCAGGTCATTCTTGATAGCATTAAGTCCTCTGACTTGATTGGAAACTAGTTCACTATCACCAAACACTTGCAAGTTCTTGATTCCTAGCTTCCTTGCCCAATGAAGACCATGGACCAAAGCCTCATATTTAGTAGTGTTATTTGAGTAGGAAAACTAAAATTTTAAGGATGAATAATATTTCATACCTTTGGGGGACACAATCATAGCTCCTCCTCCAGCTCGTGTCTACTCCTTGAGCCATCAAAGAATAATTTCCATACCTCATTGTCATCTTTATATTCTAGCATAATTAGGTCGGAAGAGGATGATTCTCTCCATGTAGAAAATAGACACCTAGCTCGGATTCTTCCATATCCTTATAGGGGTCAAAAGAATTTCTTTTTTTGGTCCACTCATCAAGAGTTAATTCGGGATACATCCCACCTTGGTATCTACTTCACAAGTGCTCGTGGAGGTCTTCTTGATCGAAATCTGAGTAGTTGGCATTGATTGGGATAGGCACATAAGATTCAATATGATAATCAACAATGGGCTCAAATCTGATTGTGGCCATTTCCCCATATATTGTTCTAAAGAGTATATGTGACCAATCAAGCAGACAAATAGCCTCTAATCTTGGTAGTAAAGTCCTCGGACAAACACAAAGCAAAATGTGGTGGCAAATCTATGATTGATACGTTATGCAAAACAGTCACATTGGGGTAGGCATGCAGAGTGAGGTTAAGATCCTTGATGATTCCAAAATTTGTCATTGTTGTCCTATCTAATTCGCACTACCCCTCTAGAGATGAATTCATACTGGAGACCCAGCTGATCAGCTATTTATTTGGGCATCACAGAACTACTTGCCCCTGAATCAACCATGCGCTTTGCACCAATTTATCTCCAATTATTAATGAAACATAAAATGGAGGGGCTTCAGATTCTCACCTTGTTTTTATCGATGGTTTTCCCCATGTTGAGTTGTATTCGTAAGCACTTTCTCTTGTTGGTTAGGGGTGTGATTTGAGCTTGACCAATTTTGTATAGCAGTCTGTAATAGATCCATCTGCCCTGGAATGGCCAGTGACTCCCATAGTGAAATGTTCACACTTGTCCTCTTCATTTTCTCAATGATATTGAATGAGCTATCCTTTTGTTACCCCTTCCCAGGGACAATTTTTTCTTGCACATGGGTTGTTACAACCGGCGCTTGAGTGGATTTGAAAGGTGGCTTAGATTGGTTTTACATGTTAGGAGTTACATTTGGAGCACCAAAACCTTGTGGAGTGATGGAAGGTTGAGGGTTACTTGAGTTCAATGGTTGACCTTCTCTAATATTTCTCTTTTTGTACCATGTATTGGAAGCTACACTTTGAGCAGGGAACTAATTCATCCCACAAAAATCATTGGGTTGCCAATTTACAAGCATAGTCTCACTTGGAGGTCCCTCTTACTTGAGCTCCTTACTACTTATATCCTTCTTGGCTAGGTTCTTGTGACACCATACTGGTCTGCACCATCAAGGCTTGATTTAGTGCACCATTAAAGAACATTGATGGGTTATGTGGTTGATTGCATGGGAAGCACCAATCATATTCCTGTGCCATATTGTTTTTTGCTAGAACCAATTCCCTTGATGTTGAAGTTGTGTTTGGATCATATGACCTGAAAGGTCTAGCAGCTTGAGGTTGTCCTTAGTTTTGGATCGATTTACGCCTAAGATGGTGGTCTATTTTGTTGGTATTGTGGTATAGCTCGATCGAGCACGGGGCTGATTTTGCCTAGAACTTTGAGCTTGCTGCCTTTTGATGGTTACTAATTCATTCCCCAAGTTTTGAAGTTGTTTCATGACTTCCATGAGTTCCTTAGAGGTGTTAGATGATGAGGTGGAGGATTCAACTGAGCTTTGACTCGGGTTTAGGTACGGGGGGCTAATATCAGCATTTATTTGGTACATGGGTTTCTAACTCGGGCACACAGGCATGGATGGCCTAGAAGTGAGTTTTCCAGCCTAAATCAAATGATTCTAAGCCCCTATGAAAAGGCTATAGGATGTAGGTAAGGTTGTGCCCCCATTGACGATTCATTAAAGAAATATTAGAATTTAAAGCCCTAAGAAAGTATATGAATGCACCTTCATTAGTGGGCTTTACATGCTATTGGAATCTTGTTCCATGTCTGCTAAAATCCATCATTTGCTTGTTCGGGGATATCTTGATTGTTGTTAGTTGCTCCAAAAAAGACAAATTATCACCCTTTTATCCAAACTAGTTGTGAAGAGTTGTGCATAGTTGGTTCCAATTTTGGATAGAGCCTGCTTCAAGGCTCCTAAACCATTGTGAACCTGTACCTTTCAGTGAAGAGATGAGAAACTTGACTGCAATGTCCATCTCATGGATTTATTGGATTGTACAGACATTTGCAATATCTTGGACATGATCACCGGAGAAGTCTAGTTTTCCTCGGTGAAATGTGGGATTCTTTTTAATGCCGCAATTGAGACCTGGATTTTGTGCATTCAAGGTGAGTGGGCTGTTCCCAGTGAATTTGACATAAGGATTTGGTGAGCCATTGTGATGGATCACCCGATCACCCTCTTGATTGAAAGAATGACTGCTAGGAGGAGTTGTTGATAAACATCTGTTTGGTGGGAATAGAGACCTCTGGGCTCTTCTTCTTCCCCTCCCTCTCTCTCGGGGATAAGTCTAGATAGAGAAATAATCCCTCCTCTCTAGTTCTTGATCATTTTTTTATTCTTCTCATGAACTTGCTTGGACCATCGAAACGAGTGGATTTTTTTCTTTTAGATTTTCCAGGAAGTACAATTTTAAAACGTCTTAAAAGTTAGAATCACAAACAAGTGCACATCAATCTTACTAATATAAGATGGAGACTTCTTTGTCCCATCAAGCGTGTCAAAACTATTAGTGCGAAATGAAAGCACCCCTAAATGATTTCTATAGATATAATTTTCTAAGGCAGAGTCATTTGGTGTGATTGCATAAAATTAAACTTTCCCCAAGGTGTGGGACCTTGCAGAATGGAAAAGCTCTCCAAATTAAAGGCTAGTTCCTATTCCTCTATATAGGTGCATACATCAGAACTTGCAGAGGATCTATTTCTATACCTAATATAAAACTTGCCAAAGAGACAAGGATAAAAGGGGTATAAGAAATAAGAAATAACTAAACCACAAGGTGATGCACCAAAGGAATGATGAACACTAGTTCTACTTTGATAGACACAAACAACCAAAATACATATAATGATCAAGCACTGAGATAACCATATTTGTAATGAAAGACCAGATGTGAGAAAACGAGATAGAAAGGATCTAGAATCGATCACAAACATGTTTTATTGCTCTACGATTGATACAATGCATTAAAAACAACCAAGAGACAATGAACATATTACAACTTTAATGGAAGGCCTCGAACCCTATGAATTTATTTCTAGAAAGAAAGGGGACCTTGGAAAACAAATAATGTCCAACCCTTTACAATGAGTCTCGAATGGTATTTATTGGCTCGATTAGAGAGAAGAAAGAGAGAGAAGTGGGAAAAACAAGTGAAGCTCAACTACCTTGTTAATGCCTCGACAAAATCTACCCCAAATCCATCTTGACCGTATCGATCTTTGGTTACGCACTTGAAGGAAGAGGAAATGGTGGAACAAATCGAATCCACTCTATTTGTTGAGGCAAGAAGATCCTGCGTTAAAGGCCGAAGACGCTTTCTCCATTTTTCACATATTAGGGCTTGAAAATGATTTTTTATATTTCCATGGCATAGAGAATGCCGAGATGCTTCTAACGGTGTCAAATTTGCAACATTTCAAGCCCCGAGTTAAAAGATATGCCCTTCGAAGTTTGTATCGAGTCCGTACAAATTAGCAGGAAAACATTTTGAAAAATGGGTCTCTTTTTTAATATGGGACACGTGATGACCAAATTAGGGAAAAATTAGGTTTGCAGGCATGTCATTTATCTTTTCCCCTTTTCCTCAAAAATGCAAAACTAAAAAAAAAACCCCACAATCTCGACACTCCGCTTGGACATGTGGCACCATTTGGTTAGTTGGGAGATGCGCTTCAATTTTTATCCTGTGCCTTTTTGAAAAAGGAAATATTTTTACCTTTTTCTACGATGTCGGGTTTGAATTTTGGACTTGGGCTCAAATGCTAAATTTTTCCTTTGGGCGGAGTTGTGGCCCACTTTGCAACTTTTACACCTTTGGAATAACAAGGGGCAAAAACCAACTTTCCCCCAATGGCCCGCTTTGACCTTTTGGACTCGGGCTCAAATGCTGACTTTTTCCTTTGGGCGGAGCTGCGGCCCATTTGGCAACTCTTACACCTTTGGAATAACAAGGGCCAAAACTAACTTTCCCCCAACGACCTACTTTGACCTTTGGAATTGGGATCAAATGTTAACACATCGAAAAAATCCACCACGCACCAACAACTCGGCAGATCCAAGCACCTTGACTTGTCACATATACATGGCCAACCAAAAGTAGGAAAGGCATGACCTAAGTCATGCAATACATGAGCGACCGAGCCCTATTTAGATGCACATTCCATCCCTAACGCCATCAATGTTGGACTATTCCCATGGAAAATACAAATGGTCCACACAAAAATCGTAGGTGGGATTTCATTTCTGACCTCTCCACTACAAGCAAAGCGGCCTCACCACCTGCCTATATAGGTGGATGTGATAAGATTTGGTGCGATATTCTATATAGCCTATAGTTCAAGCCATTTAAGCCTATATAAAGGCATCTCTCTTCTCTTCTCAAGGAAACAAAGAAAACAAAGGCATTAGGCTATTAACAAAGTAGCCCGAGAATATTTAAATGAGCTTCCAAGAAGTTACGAAAGGCTTATTATTTTAATAGGTTATTATTTTGTAATAAATCCTTATTATTAATTATAGGAAATTTAAGTAAAGTAAGTCCTATTTAATATTTTAATAGGAAAATATTTGGAAGCTAAGTCTTATTATTTTAATAGGATGATTGTAAAATTGGGAATTATTGGAAAATACCCAATTGGCCCATACCACCACACTTTTATCTAGGAAGCCTAGAATTGTTTAAAAGAGAGCCGTAGGGTGTCTTGGGAACATATGGAAGGCCAATAAAGTTATGTAGGATTATTGGGCCCCGAGGAAGGTGGAGGAGGACAGACCAATTGATCATCGGTGTACTTTGAATGTTGGAGTACTTTATAGCCAATTAAAGTTCCATTAGGTTTTATTGTAAGAAATAACATTGTACTTACAAATTTTGACTAGTGGAATGGTTCGATAAGAACCCGAAGATGTAGGCTATTTCCAAACTCCGTAATAAATCCATGTGCGGTGTGATTTAAATTTTTGCATTATTTTTGTTTGTTTCTACTTAAAAGGAGTAATTTATCAAAAAATTTTAATAAGCCTATAGGTGTTCGAAGGTCGTATAAAATGAATTAATTTTTTTGACCTAGATTTTCAGATCAAGTTAGTATCAAATAAGGTTATTGTGCTTGAAAACTTGCTAATCTCTCGAGAAATTTTTGAATCAGAATCAGTTAATTTGACCGTGTGATTGCTTGATCCAATTGCGGTGCAAGTAGAGTGTGATTGATTAGGTACATGTGCACCGTGGGAAAGATGTCAAAACAGTGAAGCTCAAGGAAATTGAGGCATATAATCACTAGATCCAGGAAGATAATTCTCTCCCGTGATCGATGTATTACTCCTGAAAGAGGACAATGTTTTTTTAAATCAAAACCGCAAACCAAGGATGAGCTCTTGGCAAGGTTGCGGTGTGGTGATTAGAGAAAGGAAATACCTTCAAATTCAAATGTAGAGACCATGGAAGATGATTGACCTTTGTAAGTTTTTCACCATGTTGGTATCCAAATTGATTCTCCCTCAGAGTCCGAGCAGCATTACTGACTTGACAGGAAACTTAGAGATAGATTATATCATGATGAGTCATTTTGTAGCTGGGGATGAGATCTAATTGGCCCTCTATCACTCAAATGTGGAGAAATGGATAGCACCCTCAAGAGGATTTGATTTGTCCTCACTATTTTAGGTTGTGCCTTTCAACCAGGGTAAGAAGAATTTTTTGCAGCCTTGTGTTTATGGAGGAAATGGAGATATCCTTCCTAATGAAGAGGTTAAGGAGACCTTGGAGAAAATATGATCAATGCAACAAAATATAACTCTCACGAGTTGTCACTCTAGATAGTGGAGATATTTTATGGGCAAGGTTCATGTTAGTAAAGAAATTTAAAATCCTAATTTTTTTATGCATGGTTTGGTAATGGAAACTATGAATTTTTGCATACACAGGAAAAATAGGGGTAGTACAGGTAGGATTGGTTATTTTAAATGAATTTTTGTGGGAGGTGAGGCAGGATGAACTTGGTTCACTGGATCCTTGAGAAATCTTACAAAATGAAAGGTTAGACCAACAAAATGCCATAGAATAGCAGCCAAAATGTTTCTTTAACTAGAATATGTGCTTCAATGGAGGCCCAAATTAGCACTTTTTCATACAATCTATGAGAATCTAACACGAAGGCTCAAATTAGGGAACCCAACAAAGCATCAAGATCTAAGCCAAATCACGCCTAAGGTACACCTGAGGCTTACAGATAATCTCTGTCAAATAGATGAAAGAGAAGTGATTTTAAATCGTTTATTTCACTCCTAGATGAAGGATCTTCGAGAAATGAAATTATAGATGCCACTAAACTGTCACAAGGATTGAGATTTGTGTGAATTTA
Source organism: Taxus wallichiana var. yunnanensis (assembly GCA_018340775.1). Taxonomy (NCBI): domain Eukaryota; kingdom Viridiplantae; phylum Streptophyta; class Pinopsida; order Cupressales; family Taxaceae; genus Taxus; species Taxus wallichiana. The sequence continues at coordinate 230,836,162 of CM031238.1, read as the reverse complement.
TCAAATTTTAATACAAGATTGCAACAGAAACAAGAAAAAATACTCACATACATTCAGAAATAAAACAAACACATTTTGCTCAAGAAAACACAGAATAACTCGAATTTTATTAAATCTATCTATAGGGAAAAGTTTTTAGAATAGTCTAAGAGCTTGCCAATGGTTGTACACTTGAAACCACCTTGACATGATCAGATTTAACACAAAAGAGATTTACTAGCTTCTCAAATGCTTCTAAAAAAGATGGGCTTTATCAATCTTTCTATTATAAAAATTAGTCCCGACCCCTAACACTCCAACCATTTACATGAAAAATTTGTGCCATTTATAACATTTACAATAGAGACCCTTCTTCCCCAAAAGACAAAAAAATTTAATACACCAATGCTCGCCATGATTTCGATCGTGATTCTCATAATCAGATATGTAAAAATTTGTCAGGTGCTCGAGGGGGTAGATCTCATCGAATATCTCCCGCATTCAACTCCTTCCTTTGGTAGATCACTCTTTCTTTTATTTTCCAACAAATTCCACCCCTAATCTATCAAATATGGCTCCTTGCATGCTCGGGAGAAAAAAGTGGAAAATCCGATTGAGCACAATAGTCGAGACCATTTTAATTGCAAAAGATGTCGCCAAATCTTCCCACCAATCTCAGATATCAAAATTAACTCCCCTCTCTGCTTGGCATGTAGGAAATACCAAGAAATCATGAACACTCACACTTTCGGGGGTGTTTCAGTAAAATTTGGGGAAAATCATATTCAAACTCTCAACTACCGTTGATCTCTACTTTGAATTTGGGTCATCCAAATGGAAGATTCAAACTTAAAAATAGACCTAGTGGCTTCCTTTGACTTTTTAGAATTTTTTTAAAAATGGAAAAAATTTCTCATTTTGTTCCGCACCTCCGCCCTTGTTAAATGAGCCTAACATGTGTCCTAAGGTGGGCCCTAGTCGGAATGTGGCCAAATTATGCCATTTCACCTCCCTTTTAGAAAAGTGAAAATTTTCCAAATTTTCCCCGCAGCTCCGCCCTTGAAAAATGGGCCCGACACATGTCCCAATGTGGTTCTAGCAGAACCGTGCTTCCCTTTTTACTTTTAACTCTTTTCTCCCAAAAGGAATTTTTTCTAAATTTCCCCCGAGAGTCCGCAACCTTTGCCATTGACTGGAGCAAACTTTTACCTTTCCTTTATCATGTTTCATGGACACCATTTTGATGTTTTTGGTCATTTTCATGTCAAGGGGCAAAAAATCCAAATTTCCCCCAATGGTCTACCTCCCCACCCCTTTGAATTTTCAAACCACCACGTGTCAGCATGGCACAACTTGAGATGGTCCCAAAAATTTGATACCTTGAACGAGCATGGCTCTCCATGTGTCCTAAGCCCAAGCAAAGTTTGTCCGAATGCTTGAATATCTATGAAAGGGCCATGTGTCATGCTCCGAGGTAGTTTCCTTTGGCCATTGAAAATTCTAAGAAAAATGCAAAGTGAGTGGAGGCCTCCACGTGTCCTCCTGGCACTTCTTCAAAATGGTGCCCAAAGTGGAGACCCCGAAAGAGTGAAGACTCGCCACGTGTCCCCATTTTCCGCCACACTGTTTTAGCTGCATAAAAAATTTCTAAGTCCAGGAAAAGCAGCGAAAACCTCCACGTGTCCTCTCCCGGCGCTGCTCCAAGGCCGACCAAAAGTATATCCTCAAAAAAGTGTCGTGCCTCCATGTCGACAAATCTTTAAGTTAAGGTGATTCATAAATGTTTTGAAGTATCCAATGAGCCATGTCCAACCAAAAGGTGCCACGTCCCCTGTCGATGCAAGGATGTAAATTTGACCGGGAGAAACACCCGTCAAACTATAAAATGTAGAAAAATGATCATTTGAGCCCAAAAATGTAGAGTGAATGGAGGCCCCACGTGTCCTCCTAATGCTTCTTCAAAATGGTGCCCAAAGTGAAAACCCTGAAAGAGCAAAGACTTGCCACATGTCCCCATTTTCGCCACAATGTTTTATTTGCATAAAATTTTCTAAGTCCGGGAAAAGCTACGGAAACCTCCACATGTCCTCCTAGTGCTACTCCAAGGCCAGACCAAAAAGTATATCCTCAAACAAGTGTCGTGCCTCCACGTGGACAAATCTTTAAGTTGAGGAAATTCATAGAATTTTTGAAGTATATAGTTGAGCCACATCTAACCAAAAGGTGCCACATCTCCTATCGATGCAAGGATGTAAATTTGACTAGAGAAACACCCGTCAAACTATAAAATACAAAAAAATGATCATTTGATCCGAAAATGAAATTTTCTCCAAGGAATGAAGAATTTAGAAATGTTACAAGGCTCAAATATGTATCTTAGAGATACATCCATTCATTTTTCTTCAATTATTTAGGGTAGAAATGAAAAGGAAGACAAATCTTGACCGTGGAGAACGAAAAATATGGGAGAACCCAAGTTTTTAGACAAATAGAGAATGGGAGACCCAAATTACAGACCTTTTCTAGAGGAACAAAGAAACAAGGAGAAAACCATGGACCCATAAGTGATCTACAACCTAGGAATAGATTAAAAATGGCAACAAAGATTAACCAGGCACAACATGGGAAAAAATAAAGTGACAGAGGCCACAAATCGATAGATTTTAAAGGAAAATTGGGGTGAGACTATTTTGAGCACCAACATCAGCTCCGACTTGGGGATGGGCACTCATGCGAGTGCCACAAGAACAAAGGTAGACCAAGTGCTAAAAATATCCATTGGGTAATGGAATCAATTTGCAGAGTGAAGAAACAAAGCCACCTCCAAAGAAACTAAATAGAGAAACCAATAAAAATAGGTCACCGAGGACCAAAATGAGCAAAAACACAAAAGAGAGGAAAAAACAACAAACTATACATTTTACACAAGAATTTTCCTTGATTCAGGGGAATCAATCAAAGAAATGCTTCAAATGCCTACCATTAATAGGTAGCTCAAGAAATTCACCATCCAAATCCTTCAAGAAGAAGGTATGTTCACCAATCCTGATATCAATGGAGTAAGGGCCATCCATAATGAGTTAAACTTGCCATACTTTCCCTTATCCTCATGTTTGCTATCCCATAGCAACACAACATCTTCAACATTCAAAGCTCTGGGAGTGATATTCTTATCAAATAACTTCTTGATTTCTCCCCGAACTTTACATGCCTCCGTGGGATGCCCTCCTCTCTTCATCAAGCTCAACAATCTGGTTAATGCAAGCATCATAAGGACCTACCTCTTGATCTTCTAGTTGTTGCATAAACTTATATGAAGATAGTTGCATATGAAGAGGCAGTAGAGCTTGAGTCTCATAAACCAACTTAAATGGACTCTTTCCAGTGACCCTTTTGATGGCTGATCCTATTTTCCCAAACAATAAACTTCAAGTGTTCACCCCACTTTCTCTTGTTCTGCTCCAATGTTCTTCTAATAATCTTCAGAAAATTTTTATTATTGGACTCATCATATCCATTTCCTTGTGGATTGTAATTAGAGGCATATGTCAAGTTGATCCCATATTATTTGTAGATTTCCACCAAATGTTTTTCTCTGAAGCTCATGGAATTATCAAGAACAATCTTGATTTCGGCACCCAAATTTTTAGTTAAAATGGGATTTTATTGAAGAGGCCTTGTTAAAAATGGCCAAGGCATATCTAACATAATACGAGTAGAGGATTTCCCTGTTTTGAAGGTTTGGGTTATCCTAATGCGGGAATGGATATTGGAGATTTCTCCAAGAACATTGATGGGAGACAAGATTCTAAAAGTAAATTGAATGCCCAACTAGTCCTGTAAGAAGATTCCGAGAAGGAAAATTGTGCTTTGTTGTCATAGGCAGGATTTGGTAAGTGAAATCCTTGAAGAGGTAATGAAATTGCGCCTCAGGTTTCTTACCATAATCATAATCACGGTGAAACTTCCGATCCACTTTTTCATCTTAAGAAGTATGGTTATGATTTTTTGAAAATGTGGGATGCCTTTCAATGTAATTTTTGTGGATTACATAATCATTATGTGGCTAGATGCTGGAAGAGAAGGACATTAATGAAGAATTTTATGTCATTCATCAAGAACATGACAATTCAAAAAGACCAATCTCATCATGTAGAGTCGAGAAATGGTAGAAAAATTTACTCATCCCAGAAGAAGGAGATTAAGAGGAATTTTTGTGATCATTTCCAAAGGAATGGGCACCGAGTGGACAATTACTAGAAACTTCATCCATATCACGATCAGAGTGATGGAAAGCCAAATATGGAATTGAGGCCTATTGCAAAGGAAAAGGAGGTTTCCACTCCACCACTAGTTGAAAATTCAACCCAAGACTAGGTAATACCTAAAAATGAAAGTCATTTAAAATGGGTAAGTCAAGGGGAGCTTTTTTGATTATATATTGCATAAATCATATTGATGAATAGTATGTAGTATTTATTTAGAGATCAGATTTTGTGAGAAAATGCTGAGAGAAAGGTTTACCATACTAAGTGGATTTTATTACTTAGAAAATTTGATTAATACTCCAAACATATCTCCTAATTAGTGTGTGAGTGCCTATTACAACTTTGATACATGATATAACTCATATTAATCTTGGATATTTTTCAACCATTTGTGGAGACATTTGATCTCATGGGTGTTAGTTTAGAACTTAATTCTCGTGTAGAGGCATTGTGATCATGCAAAAAAAGGTAGATGAACATTGTTGGCATCGATGACAATAGGTCGAACTTCATTCGTGTAGAGGCATTATGAACATGTAGTAGATTGCTACACGATAGTCACCATGACGAGGAGGATTTGTACCATGTAGAGGCATCATCCATACAATGGGGTTGGAGTCACCATTTTTGAGCTCATGAGAAATCATATTGGATCATCGTTCTATATAGAGGCATTCGAATGTGAAGAAAAATGGAACTCGATCATCGTTGTTGGTACCCAAATTTGTTCTCCTTTTCAAGCCAAGTAGCAACACTGATTCAACATGGAGCTTAGAGGTAGCCAGATCATAAATATATGTCATTTTGTAGCCGAGGAGGAGGTATTGACTGTCCCTTTGTTACTTGGATTTGTGGAGAGATGGGTAGCACCTTAAAAGGATATGATCTTATCCTAACTATTTTAGGTTGTGCCTTTCAACCAAGGTAAGAGAACCTATTTTGTAACCTCTGTTATCAAAAAGGAGATACAGGTACCCTTCTTTTGCATAAATTTTGTAGAGAAGACCTTGGGGAAAATATGATCAACACACCAGATCTAACTCTCACGAGTTGTCACTTCCAAATCATGGAGATACTTTCACAACAAGGCAAAGGTTACTAAAGACATTTGGAAACTTGATCTGTTCTGCATACTTTAGTAAAAGGATTTTGGTCTAGTGTGGGTATACAGAGAAAAAATAGGGGTAGTATGGGTAGGATTGGTTGTTTTTAAATGAATTTTGGTGGGAGGGAGACAGGATGGACTTGACTCACTAGATCCTTAAGTTCATTTGCGAAATGGAAAGATTCAATCAAAAAATGCATAGAAAGTTAAATTGTTTCCTCAACTAGAATATGTGCTTCAATGGAGGCCCAAATCAGCATTCTTTCACAAAACCTTTGGGATTTTGTCATGAACAATAGAGTCAAAGGACCCAATAAAGCACCAATATTTTAATTAAGTCACACCTGAGGTACACTCGAGAGGCTATAGATAATCTTTATCAACAAAATGAAAGAAAAGTGATTTTAAACCATTTATCACTATCCCGGATAAAGGCTCTTCGAGAAATGAAATTGCAAATGCCACTAAACTATCAAAGGATTGAGACCTATGTGATTGGACTATATTTTGGTATAATACTGCAATAAAAACAAGAAAAACTACCGTATGCATTCGAAATGAAATAAATTCACTTTACTCAAGATTGACACGAATAACTCAAAGTTTGATCGAATCTATCAAAGAAGGGAAAGTTTCTAGAACAATCTCAAATATTTTCAATGGTGTACACTTACAACCACCTTAACACGATCAAATTTCACACAAAGAGAGATATACAGGCTTCTCTATATGGCTTCTCAAAATGGATGGGCTCTGTCAAGCTTTTTCTGCTGGAGAGAATCAGTCTTGATCTTTTAAAAACATTCCAAACCATTTGGACGATGAATTCGTGCCCTTTATAGAATTTCCAATAGATCCCCTTCCTTCGAAAAGAAATAAAATTTAAATTCACCAGTGCTTGGCATGATTCTTTCGTGATTCACAGAATCAGATCTGTAAAAGTCTCGAGGTGGCTGAGAGGCAAATATCTTTGATTTCTCCCCAAATTCAACTCCTTTCTCGGGAAAAACATGCCTTCATTCATTTTCCAACCACTTCCACTCCATATCAATCAAATATGTCCCCTTGCATGCTCAGGAGAAGAAAAATGGATAACCTGATCGGGCTTGAGAGTTAGACCATTTTAATGGTGAAAGATGTCTCAGATCTCTCCCACGAAACTCTAGATATCAAAATTAACTTGCTCCTCTGTTTGGCGTGTAGAAAATATCAAGAAATCATGAAGACTCACACTTCAAGGGGTTTTATAGAGAAAATGGGGGAAATAAAATTTGGACACTCGACGCGCATTGATCTTTGATTTAAATGTGGGTCATCCACGTGGAAGATGTAAAAATAGGTTCGGGGATTCTTTTGACCTTTTTTGACCTTTTAGAAAAATGGAAAAATTTCACCTTTTTTCCCCATATCTCCACTTCTAAAAATGGGCCTCGACAATGTCTTGAGGTGGACCCTAAAAGAAACTCAGAGAAATTCTACCAATTGATTCTCTTTTGGAAAAAGGAAAATTTCAAAGTTTTCCTCGCAGCTCCACCCTTGAGAAATACTTTTGACACGTGTCCCAATGTGGGTCCCAGAGAACTACACTTCCCCTTTTACTTTTAACTCTTTTTTCTCAAAAGGAAAATTTTCCAATTTTCCTCTCGTGGGTCCGCATGTCCTTTGTTGACTGGGAAAAACATTGACTATTTCCCATCGGGCTCGTGGGCCATTTTTACTATTTTAACCTTTATGAAGCAAAGAGGTGAAAAGTTTGAATTGCCTCCGATGGTCTACCTCCCCCCCCCTATGACTTTTCAAATTGCCATGTGTCACCACGGTGCACCTTGAGGCGGTCCCAAAATTTGATACCTTGAATGAGTGCGTTGGCTTGCCACGTGTCCTGCTCTAGAAAAATTTGTTTAAAGGCTTGAAGCTCAGTGGAAGGCACCACTTGTCAAGCTTCGAGGAAGTCTCCTTTTGGCCGTTTGAAAAGTCTAAGTAAAATGCAAAGTGATGAGAGCACCACATGTGTCTTAGATGGCGCCCAAGTTCCACAAAACTATTTCCAATCGCATAAAATTTGTCTAAGTCTTGGCCAAACAACGAAATCCTCCATCTTTCCTCCCGACGCTACTCCAAGGCAAAGCCCAAAAGTAGATCTTCAAATGAGTGTCATTCCTCCACATTTCTTAGACTTCCTAAAAACCTTTTGAAATTTGTAAGTATGGGAAACCCAGAAGTCTCCACATGTCTCTTTCCTACCAGCCCTCCACGTGTCCTCCCGGCGCTACTTCAAAGCCAAACCAAAAATTTGATTCTCAAATGAGCGTCGTTCCTCCACGTGGACACATTTTAAAGTTGAGGATTTTTATAGAATTTCCAAGTATTAAGCTGACCCGCATCTAACCAAGAGGTGCCACATTTCCCTATCAACTAAATGATGTAAATTTGACTGGGAGAAATGCTCGTCAAACCGTAAAACAGAGAAATGTCCATTCGAGCCAGAAAATGAGGTTTTCTTCAAGGATAGAGAATTTAAACTATTGCAAGGCTCAAACACGATCCTTAGGGACACATCAACTCATTTCTCCTTGAGTATTTAGGGAAAAAATGATAGGGACAATAGATCTTGACTATGGAAAATGGAGGAAATGGGAAAACATGAGTTTTGAAGGAACAGAGCATGGGAGACTCAAAATACAGAGCTTTTCCAGAGGAACAAAGGAACCATGAGACAAATATGGACCCACACATGATCTTCAACCCAGGAGCAGATTAAAATGGCAACAAAGACTGGCCAAACACAATATGGGGAAGGATAAAATGACAGAGGTCGTGAATCAATAAATCTTCAAGGGCACAAATGGGGCGAGACAATTTTGAGCACCAACATTGGCTCGACTCGGGGATGGGCACTCCCTACGAGTGCCACAAGAACAATAGTAGACCAAGTGCCAAAATATCCATTGGGTGACAGAGTCAGCTCGCAGAGTAGAGAAATGAAGCCATCTCCAAAAACAAACAAAGAAGCCAAAAACAGGTCACCAAGGACCACGACGAACCAAAACACAAAACAGGAAACAAACAACCAATTATACATTGTACAAGAGGTGTTTACCTTGATTCAAAGGAATCAATCCAAGAAATGCTTCAGATGCCTTCCACTAACAGGTAATTTAAGCAATTCACCTTCTAGATCTTTCAAGAAGAAGGTGTGTTCACCAATTCTAATGTCAATGGAGTAAGGGCCCATCCATAATGAATCAAACTTTCCATGCTTGCCCTTATCCTCATGCCTTCTATCCCATAATAGCACAAGATCTCCAATATTGAAGGCTCTAGGAGTGACCTTCTTGTCAAATAGTTTCTTTAGATTTTCTCTTAACCTTATATGCTCAACAATTTGGTTGATGTGGGAATCATGAGGACTCACTTCTTGATCTTCCAGTTGTTGAATCAACTTATATGAAGATAATTACATATGTAGGGGCAGCAGGGCTGAGTCCCAAATACCAACTCAAATGGACTCTTTCCAGTGGCTCTCTTTGACAAGAATCCTATCATCCCGCACAACAAACTTCAATTGTTTACCCCATTTTCTCTTATTCAACTCAAGGTTCTTCGATAATCTTTATCAAATTCTTATTATTGGACTCATCTTGACCTTTTCCTTGGGGATTATAAATAGAGGCATATATCATATTGATCCCATATCCTTTACACATTTCCACCAAGAGGTCTACCCGAAACTCATGGCATTTCAGCTATGATTTTGATTGGTACTCCAAACCTGTAAATAATATTATTTAGCACAAAATCCATGACAACTTGGTGTGTAGACTTCTTGGTGGGGATTGCTTCCACCCACTTGGTAAAGTAATCAGTGGCTACAAGAATCCACTTATGGATAGCACTTGAAGGGTCTGAAATCTCAGCAATGAAGTCCATTCCCCATTTCTTAAATGGGGCTTCAATTGATACATGATTGAAAAGGTAGGGAGCCTGAAGCCTGAAGCCTTCCAGAGAAACACTAACAAATCTCACATCTTCTTACCAACATGGTTGCATCCTTGAAAAGAGTTGGCCACCAATAACCAGCCCTTAGGATCTTATGTTTTGTGATTCTTACAGCAAAATGCCACCCGCAAACTCCTCCATGGAGATCAACAATTATTTTGGGGGCTTCATCTTCAGTGATGCATCTTAAGAGGACTCCCTCTTGGTTCTTCCACACAAACCCAAAATTAGTAATGACATATTTCTGGGAAGCCAACTTAAGAGCTCTTTTCTAGTTCTTATTCAAATGCTCAGGGTAGTTTAAGTGTCTGAGATAGAACATCACATCCTTGTACCACTCAGAATTCATCAATCTTTCAAAAAAAACTGCCCTTTCTTCCTCAATCTCATTTACCTCAATGGTATACAAGTTTCTCTCAGCCATGAGCTTAGATTTCCCTAAACCTCTCACCAACTTCATGGTTTGGATGTCCATATCATACTCTTACAATTTTTTCACCTTTCCACATCTTTTACTTGAGACTTCCATCTCTGATGAATGTCTTTTACCATGGTATGGGGAACATAAGAAACAACTTTTGAACTTAAAATATAAGGCCTGAAAACCTTTGTTGCTTTGACCAAGGAAAATGCCTACTTTTCCATGATGGTGTATTTCAGTTCTGCTCCTTACAAAGCCTTACTGAAAAAGGAAATGGGCCTCTCAGCCCCTTCATCATCCTTCTGTAGCAAGACAGAAGAAATAGTGTTTTTGAAGTGAAAGAAAATAGCTAGAAAGGTTTCTTGTAATCTGGGGCTGCTAAAATAGGGGCATGCTTCAATGCCTCTTTGATTCCATTGAAATCTTGGATGGCAACTTCTTCCCATTTGATGATCTGATCCTTCTTTAACATGGAAGTGATTGGGATAGTCAACTCAAAAAAGTTTGATATAAACCTTCTAATGAAGTTTATCTACCCAAAGAAGGACTGAATTCCTTTTTTGGTTCTTAGAATTGGGACTTTGTTGATGGCCTCCACTCTTTCTAGATCAATCATCACTCCTTCCTGTGACACAATGTGACCGAGAAATTTTTCCTTCTACACTCCAAAATGGCATTTATTTGGATTGAGTGAGATGCCATATTCCCTACATCTGATTAGCATCTTCTCTAAGTGCAGAAAATGGTCACTTCTCCTTCTTGAAAACATTGTTACATCATCTTGGTAAACAACAATAAAGTCATTGATGTAACTTAAAATGCAACATTCATTACTATATCGAAAAGTGGCTCTAGGATTCATCGGACTAAAGGGCATCCTAATATATACATACATTCCCCATGGAGTAGTGAAGGTTGTCTTGATCCTTTCTCGATCCTTTCACCATGAATTGATTATAACCAAAGAAGTCATCTAAATTAGAAAGCAACTCAAAACCAGTCACCAACTGCAGCATGTGCTCCATGTTAGGTAAAGGATAGTTTTCCTTCATTGAGGCCTTATTTAGATTCTGAAGTCCACACACAACCTGATGTCACCATTCTTCTTTCTTACTGGCACTAGGTTGGCAACCCAAGAAGAATACCTTGTGGGATGGATAATTCCTCCATCCCTTAGCTTCTTCAGCTCCTCTTGAATTTTGAGAGATAATAGAGGATTAATTGGCCTCTTCTTCTACCTGAAGGGTTTTGCACTGGGCTCCAAGGGAATCTCATGCTGGAACATGTCTTCTTTGTATGCTTTGAGCTTAGAATAGGTCCAAGCCATGCAATCTTGGTATTTATTTAACAACTGGATGTATGGCTGCTTTTCATGAGACTGCTGCCCAAGAAAATCTTCCTTTTTCTCCTTTGTGACAAGGTCATGCTCATCAATATCCCTCGAGGATTCCATATGCCTATTAATAATGTAGTCAGCATTATCAAAATTTTATTCAAGAGCAACCAGCCCTCTAGGAATGGTGTTGGTCTTTAGTTGGATGATGCCTTTCCCAAATAAGGTTTCCTTTCCCTCTTTTGTATAGACCATTTCCTCTCAATCAATGTTTTGATCATCAAACTCTCCATCGTTATGTAGGAACCTTTTGACTTGAGCCTTGTCATCAAAAACCTGCCAATGTTTTATATTTTCAGGGACAGAGGGTCTTGTCACTACCTCCACCTCATATTAACAATAAGGGGATGTTGTATAGTTGTCAAAGCGAGAACCCAACACTGCAATCATATCTACCAAGTCATTGAAGCTTTTTTCATGATGCATAATGTTGAAGGAGTCGAACATCTCAATGAAGTCCCAAACTACATGCTTGTACTATTTCAATCGTTGATTCTTTGTGGCATACAATTTTATGACTTGTTTAACAACCAACTCTGAGTCTCCTTTGACAATGATGTCCTTGACACCATACTTCCAAGAAATTATTAAACCTAACAACAATGCCTCATACTCAGCAATATTGTTAGTACACTCAAAGTTAAGCTTAAAGGAAAAAACAAACCTTTCTTGGCTTGGAGAAATTAGGACAACACCAACACCATTTCCAAATTTGGAGCAAGCTCCATCAAACAATAAAGTCCAAGGAGAGCCTTCCTACTCAAGACACTTAGACTCCTCAATCTTGTGCTCTTTTCCATCAGCAAATCCCACAAAGTTTGTCAGCATCAACATTTGTATATAATACTTCATAGGATGCATTGTTGGGATCCTCAATAAGGTGCAACATTTTCTTCTCCCCATATAACCTGACAAGGCTGCCCTCAACTAGGATGGTGGCATAAGACATGTCCATTTGGACACTACCACCAACACTTGCAACCCACTTTCTTGACAGCAACATACCCCACTTGGTTGGGCAATCAACTATGACAACATCAAGTTTTAAATTTTACCTGGGTAGGCTGCAAGCTACACCACCAAACCCTTCACACATCCCACTACTGGCACCTCTCTTGAGTCCATCACAGTGCACTTCCCATATGTTGTTGTTAACATAATATTCAGCTCATTCATGACCTCCAAAGGCATGACATTGCATGATGCCCCCGAGTCAAACATGCGGTTATGAAGCGACCTATCCGTGATTATCAAAGTAATGAAGAATGGATCCACATTCAACCGAGAGTCTACCAAAGATGTCCCCATATAAAACTCAGGTGGTTCAGCTAGCTCTTCTAATGGTGATGGTGTCTCAGACTCTTCAATGGCTAGAGGATTCTCCACAATGTTCACATTTCTCCCCAAGGTAGTCCTCTCTTCATTCAATCCCAAGTATTCAAATGCTCTCTCTTTATGTTCTCAAGAATCCTAAGCAACTCAAAAATTGGGACAGAGACTTTTATTTGACTTAAAATTTGGGAAATGTCATATGGGGCATTCTTGGGTAAGGATTGGAAGGAAAGCTGATACATTCATTGGGTGGCATAGGATTCTTGATAGCTTGAGCATAAGGAGGGGTATGATTTTTGCTTGGAACTGCAGGGATTTTGGCAAATGGATCTTTCCTAGGAGCCTCTTTAGGAATGTTAGAAATCAAGGGAGCTTTTGGCTTGGCTGAGGCCCTGCCCCTTTGACAACCTTACTTCTTGTGTTATATTCCTTCTCTTGAGCCACAACAACATTCATTAATAATTGCATATCCTCCTCATATGGGATTCCTCCATCATACTTTTTTATCATTAAATCCCTTAAATATTCAAAGTCATTATTGGGAAATTCAAAAGCTTGTACATTATCTATTTCTAAAGTATGAGAGGGAGGGAGAATATGTACTCTATAAATGCAGTCCCAAAAAGTTGCAGCGAGTTAAGCACTTATCACCTCAGTTGAGGTTTCCCTTTGTTGTGAGCTAGTGGAGCATCCCATCATGCAAACATCATCATCATTATCATCAGCTTCCTCTTCTTCTTGTTGATCTTCTTCACATGGAGCATGGGGCATGAAACATTTATCACACAAATCAATGAATTTTGTCTCTTCCACCACAACAACTTTGGCAACCAAAGGATCAGATACCATTTTAATTTTTATGCCTTGAGGATACCTATTCCCAAATCCAACAACTCCCTTGCCTCTGTCATTAGATATTTGGTGATTTGTTAACCTATCTTGGCCTTGTTGCTTGTGTTGTCCTTATGAACTCTACCCAACTCCTTTCTCATCTCGAGATAGCTTATAGGAGATCTCCTTGACAACCCCTGCCAAATTTTTCACAACTTCTTCCAAATTAGCAGCCTTTGCTTGTCTGAGGTTTTTTTGGGTTAATTAGCTTCACACCATCCCTCTTTGGAGGTTTTCCTATTGCCTTGATATTATTCTCTATTTGTAGGGCCATGGTGAATGCTTGCCTCAAGTTGGTAGGGTTCTTGTCCCTCAAGTAGTAAGCATCCTTTTTATCAAATGCATCAGTATATTTGATCAAACATGACTCATCACATGGCCTTATCCTAATAGGAAATCTCCTCAAGGTTTTATTGAACCTTGTATTGAAGTCATGTACTGACTCATTAGGATTCTTCTTGATGTTTTCAAATTTTGATAGAAGAAACCTAGGGTCATTCCTATCACCATATTGTAATCTGAATGCATTTCTCATCTCAGCCCAAGAGTCAATAGAGTTATCTGGAAATGCTTTGTACCAGTCCCTGACATCTTCTTCCAAAGTGTGAATAAACATCTTGATATACACATCCTCATGTTCAATCTCAAAATCTTCCATCATATTGATAAAAATCTTCAGATGTTGATCTCCAGTAATAGCATTATTTCCTTGTAACTTTGGCATTTTGTTCCTTACATCTTGAGGCACTAAATTTGGGTAACCAGCCATTCCTAAAAATTTATAGGTTCAAAAGTGTTTACAACAAAAGGGGATCCGGGTTGAGCCATATTGATTTGATTAGGTGATACTAGAGGGGTAGAGGTTCCTTGGAACACATGAGTGTAGTTTTAAAAATGGAGATCCCCAAAGGCCTTCTTCTTGGAAATCCCTATCTACTTGAGAAAAAAGACAGTACAAAATGTGAAGTAAATATTTCAAAATCAAATGAAGGCCCTTCTCCAGCTGGAGAATTCAGTTCCATAAAGAGGCTACCTGATTCAGAGTCACTTGAATGGTAGTATTCAATGATAGGCCGTTCACTTTCATCAATGGAGATCCCTCTTCTTTTTTGTTGATCGAAATAGTTCTCTAGGATTTTCTTCCTTCCGATTGTGCTTTTCCTAGCTCTAGAAACAATGTCCTGGTAGGATCCCTAGCAAAGAAAAAAATATTCTTTCTTCAGATTTGCAAATATTAGTAAAAATATTACTTGACAGAGGTTTAAGACACCTTTGGTCCTTATCGAAATTGAACCAACAGGAGTCGCCACTAAGGATTTCCACCTTAGCTATGTAAATGCATTAAATATAATCATCAAGTATCTACCAATGTTAGAAAGCTGGAAATAGAAATATTTTGACTTTTCTTTACCAAAATTTATCAATAAATACCATTGCAAAACTTGTGGAAACTAGAGAAGTTGCATACAACACTTGTGACTTTGAAACCTCTTACAAACCTAAACACAGGATGATTTTTAAAATGGATTTCTAGCACTTTAGAGCATACAAGAAATGTTTACCAGGGTCTGAGTATGAACTGTATCACAATGTCCCCGACAACGGTGCCACAAGTGTTGGTGTTGTTGATAGGTCAAATAGATATGGCTTCAAATATGTATGCATGTGGATTAAATTGAACTAAGTTCCGGCAACGTAAATCAGATCCTTGACAACAATGCCACAAGTGTTGGTACCCAAATTTGTTCTCCTTTTCAAGCCAAGTAGCAACACTGATTCAACATGGAGCTTAGAGGCAGCTAGATCATAAATATATGTCGTTTTGTAGCCAGGGAGGAGGTCTGACTGTCCCTTTGTTACTTGGATTTGTGGAGAGATGGGTAGCACCTTAAAAGGATATGATCTTATCCTAACTATTTTAGGTTGTGCCTTTCAACCAAGGTAAGAGAACCTATTTTATAACCTCTATTATCAGAAAGGAGGTACAAGTACCCTTCTTTTGCATAACTTTTTTAGAGAATACTTTGGGGGAAATATGATCAACACACAAGATCTGACTCTCACGAGTTGTCACTTCTAGATCATGGAGATACTTTCACAACAAGGCAAAGGTTACTAAAGACATTTGGAAACTTGATCTATTTTGCATACTTTAGTAAAAGGATTTTGGTCTAGTGTGGGTATATAGAGCAAAAATAAGGATAGTATGGGTAGGATTGGTTTTTGTTAAATGAATTTTTGTGGGAGGAGATAGGATGGACTTGACTCACCAGATCCTTGAGAGAATATGCAAAATGGAAAGATTCAATCAACAAAATTCCACAAAAAGTTAAATTGTTTCCTCAACTAGAATATGTGCTTCAATGGAGGCCCAGATCAGCACTCTTTCACACAACCTATGGGATTCTCATCATGAAGGCTTTAGTAAGAGGACCCACCAAAGCAAAAAGATTGAAACCAAGTCACACCGAGGTACACCCTGAGAGGCTTACGAGATAATCTCTATCAACAAAATGAAATAAAAGTGATTTTAAACCATTTATCTCATTCCCGGATAAAGGCTCTTCGAGAAATGAAATTGCAGATGGCACAAAACTATCACAAGGAATGAGACCTATGTGATTGGACTATATTTTTGTATAAGATTACAATAGAAACAAGAAAAACTACATGTATGCATTCGAGAAATGAAATAAATACACTTTACTCAAGGTTGACATCAAATAACTCAAAATTTGATCTAATTTATCAAAGCAAGGGAAAGTTTCTAGAACAATCTCAAAGCTTTTCGATGGTTGTACACTTACAACCACCTTGACATGATCAAATTTGACACAAAGAGAGATATACATGCTTCTCTAGATGGCTTCTCAAAATGGATGGGCTCTGTCAAGCTTTTTCGCTAGAGAGAATCAATCTTGATCTTTTAAGAAAACTCCCAACCATTTTCACAATGATTTCGTGCCCTTTATAGCATTTCCAATAGAGCCCCTTCCTCTCAAAAGAAAAAAACTTTAAATGCACTAGTGCTTGCCATGATTCTTTCGTGATTCACAGAATCAGATCTGTAAAAGTGTCTAGGTGCTCGAGGGAAAATCTCTTTGATTTCTCCCCACATTCAACTCCTTTCTTAGGAAAAACACCCCATCCATTCACTAACCACTTCCGCCCCATGTCAATCAAATTTTTCCCCTTGCATGCTCGGGAGACGAAAAAAGAAAACCAAAAGCGGGATTGAGATTCAGACCGTTTTAATGGCAAAAACATCTCAGTTATTGTTAGGAATAATATTAGATATTGTGAACATTATTATGAGTGTGGAAATAAATAATATAGTCTAATGTAATACAACTATTTATGAGTTGTTAACTCATGTAAATAGTTGTAACTAGATAATGTTTGTTGTGAGAAAATAATGGGATTGAGAGTTTGAGTGAGATATTGTGGGGATTAGGAGAGATATGTGGGATAAGTTGAGAGATTTGTGGAGAGAGATTTGTGGAGAGATAAGTGGATTCAAGATGAGATTTGACTCCACCATAATAGGAAGGTCAATCTCTATATAATGTAATCTCTCATATGAATAAAATATCCCGGATGAATAAAATTGGAGTCTTGTATTATTTCCGGTGTTATGTGATTAGTTTTTTGTGCATGCAAACTGAACCAACTTCTA
Organism: Taxus wallichiana var. yunnanensis; assembly: GCA_018340775.1. Classification (NCBI taxonomy): domain Eukaryota; kingdom Viridiplantae; phylum Streptophyta; class Pinopsida; order Cupressales; family Taxaceae; genus Taxus; species Taxus wallichiana. Next base: position 230,819,098 of record CM031238.1, on the reverse strand, counting down.
GATTTGGTATCAGAGCAGGCTAGGGAAATTTATGAGATTCATTGCAGGACAAAATCGCAGCCTCTAAGATGCAGATATGAGAGTTTTGAAGCTTTCATTGCCTTTTTCGGAATTCTGATCTGAAAAAAAAACGACTGGTAATTCACGTTTTTCTCAAAAACCCAGATTCGAAATTTACTGAAATTTTTTGGGTTTGTTAATTTATATTTTTAAAACTTCTTTCAAAAAATTACAGAAACCCATTTCATATTTTAAGAGAAATTGTGGAAACAATTCTGACAGTTTCTATTTATTCTGTAAAAAAAAAAATAGTGACTGATTTCTAGCAATTAAAATCTGATATGCTTTATTATTTTGAATAAATATAAAGCTGATTATTATTGTAAGGGTGTATTTTCAGTTGAAACCGACACCTATTTGTGTCAAATTGTGGAGAGTCATAATGGATAAATTGGGTTATGTTGAAAAATTTGATGGAAAGGATTTTCACACTTGGCAAGTACGAACTCAGTTGACACTCATTAACAAAGATTTGTGGGACATTGCAGATGGAACATTCAAGAAACCAACCGATGCTGATGAAGCAACCAAATGGGAGAGTAGAGATCGTAAAGCAACAACAATCATTGGACTTGGGTTGTCTGATGCATATTTGCATCATATAGACCTTTCAAAAAGTTCAAATTTCATTTGGACAACATTGAACAAGTTGTTTGGATCCCAAACCGGAAGCGCAGCAGTGACCTTGAAGCAGAAGCTGTTTGGACTCAAGATGGATGAAGGAGAAAACATGGTACAACATATAAGTAAGTTTCGGTCTATTTTGAATCAATTGTCAGGGATAAAAATTAAAGTAGAGGATGATGATGCAAAAGCTATTTTGTTGAATAGTATGCCATCTCGCTATTCAAACATTGTTTTTACTTTGAGCAAGATCAATCCCAGCCTAGAAGATCTAATTTCTTCACTGATAGATGAAGAAAATAAGAATGTTACACCAGAAGAAACTGCAATGTATGGTAAAAACAAGTCATATGATAAAGGGAGATTTAAATCTTCTTTTAAACAAAGATCAAATTTCAGAGATACAAAGAAACATATCACTTGTTACTATTGTAAACAAGATGGACATCTATCTATAAACTGCAAGAAAAGAGCACGAGATTTACTTGATGGAAAAATAGAAGAAAGTGCCATGGTTGCTAATGAAGAAAAAGACAATGATAAAGAAGAACCTTTGGGTGATGGTTATAATTGTGACAATTTTCTATTATAAATAAGCGCAGCGAGATGGAGGCCGGAGGAAATGAAGGAAGGAGGTTGATCGGCGACCTCTCATCGGCACCATCGAGCGAGGCTGCGGTATTGATTTGGTGGCCAAGTATTTTAGTTGTGTGTTTCATTGTTTGTAATAAGAACAGATGTCACATTCTGTTCAGAATTGTATTTCCTTTTATAACCTCCTGATGTAAATATGTTATAGTAGAAAGATAAAAGCACAACAAAAAGTAGCATCATGTTTTTTTTGAAGAGGATGAACAGAGGTTCATGAGCAGGGGCTCGTACCTAGGACAGAGGTCCGTTATTGTCGAACAGGGGTTCGTATTGATGAACAAAGGTTCATGAACAGGGGTTCTTACCTTGGACTGAGGTCCATATGTGTACCAAGATCATGAGCAAACAGGGGTGTGCAAGCTGCAGAGAAAGTGTAACTATTCTTTTCTACATTGTTCATATTAGGGGAGTGTATGTGTGGAAATAATAATGTTAACAATAGGGGAGTGAATGTTAGGAATAATATTAGATATTGTGAACATTATTATGAGTGTGGAAATAAATAATATAGTGTAATGTAATACAACTATTTATGAGTTGTTAACTCATGTAAATAGTTGTAACTAGATAATGTTTGTTGTGAGAAAATAATGGGATTGAGAGATTGAGTGAGATATTGTGGGGATTAGGAGAGATATGTGGGATAAGTTGAGAGATTTGTGGAGAGAGATTTTTGGAGAGATAAGTGGATTCAAGATGAGATTTTATTCCACCATAATACGAAGGTCAATCTCTATATAATGTAATCTCTCATGTGAATAAAATATCCTGGATGAATAAAATTGGAGTCTTGTATTATTTCGGTGTTATGTGATTAGTTTTTGTGCATGCAATGAACCAACTTCTAGACAGATCTCTCCCACCAAACTCTAGATATCAAAATTATCTCACTCCTTTGTTTGGTGTGTAGAAAATAGCAATAAATCATGAAGACTCCAGGCATTTTATAGAGAAAATGGGGAAAATCAAATTTGGACACTCAATGGCCATTTGATCTTTGATTTAAATGTGGGCCGTCCATGTGGAAGATGCAAAAACATGTTCGGGGGCTTCCTTTGACCTTTTTGACCTTTTTAGAAAAATGGAAAAATTTCACCATTTTGCCCCGCACCTCCGCTTCTGAAAATGGGCCTGACACGTGTCTTGAGGTGGGCCCCAAAAGAAACGTGGAGAAATTCTACCATTTGACTCTCTTTTGGAAAAAGGAAAATTTTCTAAGTTTTCCTGCAGATTTTCCCTTGAGAAATAGTTTTTACCCCAATGTGGGTCCTAGCGAGAACTATGCTTCCCCTTTTACTTTTAACTCTTTTTTCTCAAAAGGAAAATTTTCCAATTTTCCTCCATGGGTCCGCACCTCCGCCATTGATCGGGAAAAACATTGACTATTTCCACAGGGCTCGTGGGCCATTTTTGCTATTTTAACCTTTACGAAGCAAAGAGGCGAAAATTTTGAATTGCCTCCGATAGTCCGCCTCCCACCCCCTATGACTTTTCAAATTTCCACATGTCACCATGACGCACCTTGAGGCGGTCCTAAAAATTTTATACCTTGAATGAGCGTGGGCTCACCACGTGTCCTGCTCCGATAATTTTTTTGAAGGCTTGAAGCTCAGAAGAAGGCACCACTTGTCAAGATTTGAGGCAGTCTCCTTTTAACAGTTTGAAAAGTGTAAGTAAAATGCAAATTGAGTGGAGTGCCCCTCGTGTCCGCATGGCACTTATCTTAGATGGCACCCAAGTTGAAGACCCTGAACGAGTGCGGGCTCACCACGTGTCCCCGATTTATAAAACTATTTCCAACTGCATTAAATTTTTCTAAGTCTGGGCCAAGTAGCAGAAGCATCCACATGTCCTCCCGGTGCTACTTCAAAGCCAAACCAAAAAGTTGATTCTCAAACGAGCGTCGTTCCTCCACGTGGACACATTTTAAAGTTGAGGATTTTTATATAATTTTTGATGTACTAAGCTGACCCGCATCCAACCAAGAGGTGCCACATTTCCTGTTGATTGAATGATGCAAATTTTACTAGGAGAAATGCCTATCAAACCATAAAACACAGAGAAATGTCCATTCGAGCCAGAAAATGAGGTTTTCTTCAAGGACAAGAGAATTTAAACTATTGCAAGGCTCAAACATGATCCTTAGGGACACATCAACTCATTTCTCCTCAAGTATTTAGGGAAAAAATGGCAGGGACAATAGATCTTGACTATGGAAAATGGAGGAAACAGAGAAAAACACGAGTTTTGAAGGAGCGAAGCACGGGAGACTCAAAATACGAGAGATTTTCAGAGGAATGAAGGAACCATAAGAAAAACACGGTCCCACACATGATCTTCGACTAGGACCAGATTAAAATGGCAACAAAGACCGGGAAAACATAAAACGGGAATGATAAAATGACAAAGGTCGTGAATCAATAAATCTTCAAGGGCACAAATGGGGTGAAGATTACGAGCACCAACAATTGGGACTTAGCACCACACAGTGGAAGCATTGAGGTCTTGAAAGAGGACTTAGCACCATGCAATGGGAGCGTTGAGGTCTGGAAAGGGACATGACATCAGGTTGCATCTTCATTCTATGTAGAGTCTCTTAATGCCTTGTAGTAGGATGGTACGGAAAGTCAATTTCTATCACCAAAATTGGATCACTCTTAGTTACATGTAGCATGGATCTTCTTCGGACTAGTTTGGATTCTGTGGAATCAACTCAGAGCTAGGAGCTATGTTATAGAGTAAAATGGCATCCTTGTTTTCAAATATCTAGAATCTTAGCACCGTACGGTCAGTGTTGAGGTTTCATTGGGAAACTTAGCACCATACAATAGATGCATGGAGGTCTTCTTTGGATATTAGAGTGGCACAAGATGAGGTAGTGATCCCAAGTGCCATAGGTCCTAGATTTTGAACCATCAGTTATTTGACTTTGGAGGTAGTAATATACTACGTAGATCTCTTCTTATCAACATGATTTGGAGTTTACAAGATTTTTGGGACAAAAAACATTTCCCATTGGGGAGGTTTTATCCAGAGGTCAATATGGAGGACATATGTTCCCTAAATCTCCTAGGATTGGCATAGTGCGCGAGATGAATCGAGAGATTTCCGTCGACTATTTTAACGTTTAAAATAGAGTCTCGCATGTCCAAATCATGGCCGGTCAAAGTTCGGGTAAAACATAGTCAATAGGTCAACACATGAACTAATGGAAAGATGACACGTGGCGAGTTAGGGACAAGGTAAAAGAAGGTTTTGATTTTTTTCGACCTACTGGTCTTCATCGAGCACAAAAGTTGGCTCACTAGAACAAGAGGCTTAACTTTTGTTACGGAAGGGAGCCCGACCGCCGTGAGGACTATTTTATTATCACCGACATGGTGGGTTACATCTGGTCGACACTAAAATTTTCCTCCGTAATTTCTATTTCATTAATGTATGTATTAGGAATAGGATGTTGTTAAGTATAATTAGTAGTAGCGTCTGATAGAAGATAACGGCGCCGTCAGTACGGTGCCGCCAATAATGTGGAGTACGGTAACAGTCAAAGTACAATAGGAATGTTGTAAAAAGTAAATATTTGTCGTAAGTGGTCCAGTAATGTTAAAATGTCAAAGTTTGGGTAATTAGAGAAGTAGGGTCTACATGATTAGGAATTAGAAATATTATATTGGTAATAAGGACAAGGAGTGAGGTCATAAATATTTTGTGTATTTTATTTGTAAAAAGTCTAAAAATGTGGAACCCATGTAAAATGATAAGGTTTATCTTATCTTAAGAGATAAGCTTACATGTACAGATAAGAGTTAAGGTATGGAATATGATTCGTCAGAGTGGATTTCTTATCCTATCTTAGAGATAAGATGGATAAGCCTGTAAGTTCTATAAATAGAGAGGCCACCCCCCTCATTTAGCATAGAAAGAAGTAGTGAGAAATATTGTAGGAAGTGTGCAAAGGAAGCCATCAGTTAAAGGTGTGTTGAAGAAGCCATCGAGAGGTGTAATTGTAAAGTTTCTCCCATAGTCTTGTTAAAGTACCTCATGGGTGAGATTGTAACAATTTCATGTTAATATTATAATTTACTTTGATATTTCAGATTTGTCATCATTTCGTCTTATCATAGTCGATGGTATTTTTGTGTTATGTTGTTGTTTTGTTTCCAGATTACATCCACCAAACTAAAGGCTGTGCATTAGTAAATAATCATAGCACGAGGAGTTCCCGGTGAAGAATTATCATAGTGCCGGATTGGTGATGACATTTTGGTTCCGTTCTTAGGGACCATTCCTCGTTAATGGTGGATTTTCTAGAGATATATTCCCACTTAGTCAAAAATCAATTAGAGGGTAACCTTGTTTTTACTGTGCATAGTAGTTACCATGGTAAACTCATTTTACCGTGAATAGTAGTTACCATGACAAAGTCATTTTTGCTGGAATAGTATTTATCACAGTAAAGTCACTTTTTACCGTGAATAATATTTACCTGAGTAACTTCACTTTTTACCGTGAATAGTATTTACATGATAATTTCACTTTTTACCGTGAATAGTGTTTACCATAGTAAAGTCGAGTTTTACCGCATGATAAGTCAAGTTTTACCATAGTTTCTTTGTGGTCATTTCTATTTCTTGTAGAAAGGTGTAAAGTCACTTTCTAGTATAGTGATTCCAATTATTTGTGCACATAAGTCTTGTTGATTGTACTTGTGGGTTGGTATTTCATGGTGGTTACTTTTAAAAATGGGAAAGATTCCTGTTTTTTCAGCTCAATCTAATGAAGATGCTTCTTCTTTCATTCAAGAGTTTAAGCGATCTTGTATTTGTAATGGCCTTATAAAAGGGAACAATGGACTGAATTTTTCCTACCTTTTTGGATGTTTGACACTTAGGTGGTTTGAAACACTAGGTGATAATGTGAAAAATTCATGGGATTTATTAAGCTGAAAGTTTTCTTGAAGAATTTGGTGAACAACAAAAATATGCAGATCTCATGATCGATATCACAAAGCTATCCCAAGGAGAGAAGGAGAAGATAATGGATTATCATGCTCGTGTTCTAGAGCTAAGGAGGAAGCTCGATGCCCAGATCTGGAAGGAAGGATTAGTGGATGGGTTGATGAATGGCGTGGATAATCTCCTCTGTAAGCACTTCATTCTTGGGATGAAACCAGAGATCAGGAAACGAGTGAAGTATGACTACCCAGCTACCATTGAACAAGCAAAGGAGATTGCAAGAAGGCAAGAAGAAAGCATGGAAGAGGAGCCCAAAGAAATTGTTGCTAAAGTAGAGCCTACACCAACACCTTTGGTCCAGAATCCACAACCACTCCCGGTGAGCACAAATATTTCTCCTAGTACATCTACTGAGTATGAAGATCTGCTCAAAAATATGGGTCAATTAACTATTAATCTTCTTCAAGGAAAGGAATTTAGTTCTCAGGGAGGAGATAGAGGTCCAAAAAGAAATATTTCTGAAGTTGTTTGTTATGGTTGTTATAAAAAGGGTCATTATAAGTATAATTGTCCAGATAGAGCTTCTACATCTGGTACAAGAGATAATGATAAAGGAAAAGCACCTGTGAATTCTCTTGATGTAGTAGATAAGAGTAGAAATAATGAAGTAGATGTGTTTGTAACAAAAAGAAAGAAATAAAAAGATAATCAAGATGGAACTGATCCTAAGAAGATGAAAGGAGAAACTAGTAAGAAACATAGGAGAAGAAATTTGGGTGTGCGGGATTTTCTAATTTCATAGGGCAAGGACCATACTCCATCTTGGAAGATCTGTCCAAAAGGCACGCAAATATTACATATGGTCAACTCTTGGCTATGTCTTCTGAGAAGAGGCGGGAGTTGCGAGGTGGACTCAATGCTCGAAGAAGGAAGGAGGTTGAGGTCCCCCTGTTTTGGAGGAGAGGCGAGATCCTTATGCTCCACAAGTTGAGGTATTATGTAATGGTATTTCAATTCATGATGTCTTAGTTGATGGAGGTGCTTTGCAGATTAATGTAATGGTAGTCTGTAATGAATATGTTGGGTTTAAAAATTGATCGCCCTTCAACACTTATGTTAAGGTCATTAAATAAGGGAAAAACTAAACCAGAAGGTGTAGTTTCAAATGTGGCAATATCTGTTATGGGTGTTGTATGTGTGGTAGACTTTCAGGTGATGAAAAATGGTAATGTTATTGCGTGCCCAATGCTCTTTGGGAAGACCATGGCTAAGAAGAGTTCATGCAAGAAACTCTTTGGAATGAAGGTTTCATGACACTTGGACGTGGTAGAGAGAGGGTGAAGATAAATGTGATCCCTCGGCATCATAAAGCAGAACCTATGGATTCAAGTGATGAAACTAATGATTGGACATCCTCTGATTACTCTAGTACCAGTGAAGTGGACACTAAAGATGAAGAAAGCGAGGTGGATGTTTGATCATGGATATCCCGAGTCACACCAAATCATGACCCCATAAAATTATCTCGAAGAAGAAGTTGATGATCGTCTCCAAAAAATAAAGATTGGTGATCTTGTGATGGAGAGTGAGAAGGAATCCTACCTCCGGCTCTTTGAAGAAGGTACATACACCTATTCACTTTTGATTACAAGGAACTCCGTCAAGTAAGTTGGGTAGAACATTGTATTGAGCTGGTAGATGGTGCTAAGCCCATAAAGCAAATGCCATATAGAATGAATCCTAATTTTTCCAAGACTGTAAAAGAAGAAATAGATAAGTTGCTTGATGCAGGATTCATATTTGCTGTGGAGAATTCAAAATGGGTTTCTCCCATTGTGATCTCAATAAAAAAGAATGGGAAGCTACGCATTTGTGTTGATTATAGGAAGCTCAATAAGGCAACAAAGAAGGATCATTACCCTCTTCCATTTTCAGATCAGATCTTGGATGAAGTAGCTGGCCAAGAGTGCTATAGTTTTGTTGATGGATATAGCGGCTACAACCAAGTTCGTATAGAGAAAGATCAGCTGAAGACCATGTTCACCACTCCTTGGGGAACGTTTGCTTATAGAGTTATGCCTTTTGGGTTGTGTAATGCTCCAGCAACATTCCAGCGTTTGATGAATAGGGTGTTCGAACCCTACATTGGGACCTTCATCAGAGTATTTCTGGATGATTTTTTCATCTATGGGAGCAAGTTGGACCACCTGCACCAAATGGAGACAGCATTTCAAAGGTTAGATGAAGCACAAGCCTCACTAAACGCTACAAAGTGTGTCTTTGGATGTTCTAAAGGCGTCTTATTAGGGCATGTTGTATCCGAGAGATGGTATTGTAGTGCGATCTGATAAAGTTTCAAAAATCAAAGATTTACCATTTCCTATGAATAGAAGTAAGTTGAGATCATTTTTAGGCCATGTGGGTTACTATAGAAGGTTCATCAAGAATTTCTCAAAGATTGCACTGACCACTAACCTTGAGTTCTTGAAGAAGGATGTTACATATGAACCGGGAAATAAGGCGCATGAAGCTTTTGGACAACTAAAGGAAACCCTGGTGTCTTCACCTGTTTTAAAGAATCCAGACTGGAGCAAGCCATTCATTGTGTACACTGATGCCTCAGATACAACACTAGGAAGTACTTTGAGCCAAAAGGATGAAAATGGGAATGAACATCCAATTTACTTTGGGAGCAGACAAATGAGTAGTGCTGAGGTAAATTATACTGTAACTGAAAAAGAGGCTCTGGCTATCATTTTTGCTATAAAGAAGTTTAGAAATTACTTGCTAGGGCAAAAATTTCTAGTTGTAACAGATCATCAAGCTCTAAAATATATTGTAAATAAGCCTAACCCATCAGGGAGGATAGCAAGATGGATAATTTTTCTACAAGAATTTGAATTTGATATTATAGATAGGCTAGGAAAGAAGCATGTCAATGCAGATGCACTCTCTCGAGCCTATGATGGTTTAGGATCATCTTGTGATGATGATGATTTCCTTGATGCAGCATTGTTATCCCTTGACACAATCCCTAGTGAATACATAGATATTTGGAATTATCTGAATGAATTCAAGTTTCCTGATGGTGCCAATGCAAAGATTAAGAAAAATTACTCAAGCCGATCGTCCATATTCTATTCTCGCATGGAGTATTATTTCGAATAGGACACGATGGGACAATACAAGAGGGTAATTGGACGTGATCAAGGGAAGGAAGCTGCTAGAAGAATTCCACAATGGTATATGTGGAGGGAACTTCTCTGGACAACTTATGCAAGAAGGATCTTGGATACGAGTTATCACCAGCCCACTCTTTTTAAAGATTGTTATAATTATTGTAAGACATGTGATATTTGTCAAACACATGGTAACCGTAAGACTTCATCACTCCATTATGTCCTATTCTTCCACTTGGTCCCTTTGAAAAGTGGGGAATAGACATTGTAGGTCCACTTCAACTACATCACGCCAAAATAAGTATATTGTAGTTGCCATGATTATTTAACCAAGTGGGTTGAAGCTAGGCCATTGAAAACAACTTCCATGGATGAAGTGGCAAGGTTCATATATGAACGCATTGTCACCAGATTTGGTTGTCCATTAGAAATTGTGAGATCAAAGAAGCCACTTCATTAATGAGGTGGTAGAAGCCCTAGTCAATAAGTTTTCTATTAAGCACGGGGAAGGCAACAACATACAAGCCAAGCACAAATGGACGAAGTGGAGCGAACAAATTTTGTGTTGTGTCAAATTCTAGCAAAAGATGCAGCCTTGCAGGTACATAAATGGGATAAAAGGATTCATGCAGCATTGTGGGCATATAGGGCAACATCAAAGTCAGCAACAGGATACTCCCCATTTCAGTTGGCCTATGGCATTGATCCAATTCTTCCTATTGAGTTTGATATTCCCACTGTGAGAGTTATGAAAAATGAAAGGATGGATGAAAGTGATTCAGTAAAAGAAAGGTTGGTACATCTTCATTTGCTAGAGGAAATGAGGGAAATAGCAAAGGATACAAGCCATAAGAAGAAAATGAAGCAGAAGGAATACTTTGATCAAAAGATCCTTTCGTCTCCATTTCATGTGAATGACTTGGTTCTAGTATATGATTCCGGATACAAAAAAAAGAAGACAGAGAGAAATTTCTTCCAAAATGGATGGGGCCCTACAAAATAGCGAGGTTGTGCATGAAAATGGTACGTACTGATTGGAGGAATTGGATGTTACTCCCATTACGAAATGGGTCAACCACGACAAGTTGAAGATTTTCCACGCACCGAGAAGAGTCTACTCAGAGGACGGAGTAGAAGCTAGGAAGGGGAAAATGTCGACACTAAAATTTTCCTCCGTAATTTCTATTTCATTAATGTATGTATTAGGAATAGGATGTTGTTAAGTATAATTAATAGTAGCGTCTGATAGAAGATAACGGCGCCATCTGCAGTGCCGCCAATAATGTGGAGTACGGTAATAGTCAAAGTACAATAGGAATGTTGTAAAAAGTAAATATTTGTCGTAAGTGGTCCAGTAATGTTAAAATGTCAAAGTTTGGGTAATTAGAGAAGTAGGGTCTACATGATTAGGAATTAGAAATATTATATTGGTAATAAGGACAAGGAGTGAGGTCATAAATATTTTGTGTATTTTATTTGTAAAAATTCTAAAAATGTGGAACCCATGTAAAATGATAAGGCTTATCTTATCTTAAGAGATAAGCTTACATGTACGAGATAAGAGTTAAGGTATGGAATATGATTCGTCAGAGTGGATTTCTTATCCTATCTTAGAGATAAGATGGATAAGTCTATAAGTTCTATAAATAGAGAGCCACCCCCTCATTTAGCATAGAAAGAAGTAGTGAGAAATATTGTAGGAAGTGTGCAAAGGAAGCCATCAGTTAAAGGTGTGTTGAAGAAGCCATCGAGAGGTGTAATTGTAAAGTTTCTCCCATAGTCTTGTTGAAGTACCTCATGGGTGAGATTGTAACAATTTCATGTTAATATTATAATTTACTTTGATATTTCAGATTTGTCATCATTCCGTCTTATCATAGTCGATGGTATTTTTGTGTTATGTTGTTGTTTTGTTTCCAGATTACATCCACCAAACTAAAGGCTATGCATTAGTAAATAATCATAGCACGAGGAGTTCCCGGTGAAGAATTATCATAGTGCCGGATTGGTGATGACAGTTCTCAATCCACCAAATGGCTTTCCACCATAAATTGAATTCACTTAATATGCCTATCGAGGAGTGATAAGTGGACTAAGATTTTTGAGTTGCATTGCAGGATTAATTTGATCTCGATGAGCTATATTTCTAGCTTGGTGGGGTGGTCAAATCCCCACCGAGGCTTATATTATATTCAACGGTTGAATTGATCACAATGCTATCCATTTTCTTATGTTCGAGCTTATATTCCATATGGTTTGGGATCATATTATTTCCTATTATCCCAAAGAAGATCCTATGGATGGTCCAATATACCAAATGACTCAACCCATATGGGTATATATCAATGATGGGTTAATAAAGAATGCCATAGTGTAACCAATGCACAATGTACCAACACTCGGCAGATCCAAAGTAGCTAGCTCCCCACATATATGTGGCTAACCAAAAAAGGAGAAAAGGCGTGATCTAAATCACGCAATACATGGGTGACCGAGCCCTATTTAGATGCACAATCTGTCCCGACACCGTCAATGTGGGACTATTCCCACGATAAATGCATACTGTCAACAAAAAAATTACAGGTGATATTTTATCCCCCTGACCTCTTCACTACAAGCAAAGTGACCTTACCAGCCCATCTATATAGTGGGATGTGATAAAATTTGGCATGATATTCTATATAGCATATTGTTCGAGCCATTTAAGCCTATATAAATGCCTCTCTCCTCTCTTATTAGGGAAATGAACAAAACAAAGGCATTAGGATATTAATAAAGTAGCTCGAGAATATTTAAATGAGCTTCCAAGAAATTGCCAAAGGCTTATTATTTTGTAATAAAGCCTTATTATTAATTATAAGAAAATCTTGTAAAGTAAGTCCTATTTAATATTTTAATAGGAAAATATTTGGAAGCTAAGTCCTATTATTTCAATAGGATGATTGTAAAATTGGAAATTATTGGAAAATACCTTGTTGGTACCCAAATTGATTCTCCTTCGAGAGACCAAGCAAGCATCACAGATTTTCCGGGACACTTAGAGTAAGACAGATCACAATATATATCATTTTGTAGCGGGAGGTGATTCATCTGGATCTTTGTCACTTGGATGTTGGAGAATTGGATAGCACCTTAAGAGATTTGATCTATCCTCACTATTTTAGGTTGTGTCTTTCAAACAGGGTAAGAAAACCCATTTTGTAACCTTTGTTGGAGAAGGACATGAAGAGATCCTTCTTTGCACAATTTGTTAGAGAAAACCTTGAGAAAATATGATCAAATGCACCACAATTTAAATCTCACGAGTTATCACTTCTAAAGAATGGTGATACTTTCTAAACAAGGTTATGGTTACTAAAGACATAGAGACCTGATTTCTTCTGCATACTTTTGCAATGGAAATTATTCACTTGTGGATATACTGAGGAAAACGAGGGTAGTTCGGGTAGGATTCATTGTTTTTGAATAATATTTTGTTGGGAGATTAAGAAGCATAAAATTGACTTTGCTAAATCTTTGAGAGCCTTTACAACAATTGGAAAACTAGCAGATAGAAAGCTTGAGAATAGCTAAAATGTTCCTTGACGAGAAGGTGTGCATCGATGGAAGCCCAGATCCACACGTTTTCACACAATTTTCAATAATTTAACATGAAGGCTCAAGTTAAAATACTTAATTAAACATTAACAATCTCTGGTTTATCTTTCCTAAGGTACCCTCAAAGACTTACAAACAATATCTATCAACAAATGAAGGTAAAGTGATTTTAAATTGTTTATTTCATCACTAGATGAAAGTTCTTCTGATAATGAAATTGCAAATGCCACTACACAATAAAAGAGATGAGATCTTCTTTATTTGGAGAGATTCTAACATAAGATTTTAATGGGAATAAGAAAAACTATTTATAGACATTCGAAAATAAAACAGACACAATTTTTCCCGAGATCAATACTGATTAATTTGAATTTGATTAGATTCATCAGTGCAGGAAAGATTTTAACAATCTCAGAGCTTGTCAATGGCTGTACACTCACAACCAACTTGACATGATAGAAATCTAAAACATAAGAAAATAAATTGTTTCTCAGATGGTCTCTCAGAAAGATGGGTTTTCTCATATTTCCTCGTAAAAATTAACCCCAAACCATTTGCATGACTCAATCATGCATTTTTATAGCACTCGTTACATCCAAGCCTTTCCCCCCAAGAAAATAATATGTGAAGCATATAGTTTGTTACATATTTCATCATGATTTGTAGAAAGGGACGTTTAACAGAAATACACCCAAAATTTGCGTGTGTTTGAAAAAGGTGAATCGTTGCAAATATTTGCATCATTATTCTAATTGGGAGCATGTTTTTCATCCTTGGTGCATGCAAGCCATTTTTCCTTCATCATTTCATCTTTTCCCTCTCGTAATTTTTCTTTTCAACTCTGCATCGGCGTTTTTCCATTTTTATAAGAACACTGAAATTTTTTTGATTCAAATTATCAATCTTGCACCTCCTAGATTCACAAATTGAGCTACCATATCCATTTAATCACACTATGCGAGACAAAATAAAAATAAATTATCAAAAATTGATGAAGAACAATGCAAAAATCGCATCTCCACGCTTCTTGGAGCATTAATCGTGGCAAAAATAGATGCAATGCACAAAAACCATTGATTTCAACCCTTTTCTCAATTTTAAATTAGAGTCATCCACATGGAAAGATTTGATTCGAAGAGGGCACGGGGTGCCTTTTGTATTTTATAACTTTTGGAGAAAATGCACAATTTTCACATTTTTCCCTGCCCCTCCGCTTTTGAATATAGGCCCTACATGTGGCTAAATCCACGGCCATTAATGGAATCACAACTCAATTTTGCAACTTTACCCTTTTTACCAAAAAGGAAAAATTTCCAATTTTCCCCTAGAGCTCCGCCTCTGCATTGAATTTTCAACTAATGACGTGTCCTTCTCTAATTCATTACGGGGTTGTGGTTCACTTTTACACTTTATTTATTTTTCATAATAAAGCTAAAATTTTCAAAGACCTACGCCGGCCCACATTCCCTTTTGACTTTTCAAAGGTGACGTGTCCTTTTCTCGATTTTTCGTGGAGTTGTGGCTAAATTCAAAACTTTAACTCCCTTTCACAAAAAGGAAAAAGCTTCAAAATGCTCTGCTGATCCGTATCCTCGGTCTTTGACTTTTCAAACTGTCATGTTGGCTCCTCGATTCATTGTGGTCTTTAGGCATTTCCTTTCATTTTTATTCTTTTTTGCCATAATGCCTTAAAGCACAAAAAGGACTCGCTTTCCCAAAACACCTCAACTTATGACACGTATACACCCTCGGGAAAAAATAAGAAATTTGCTCCATCACTCGGCCTTTTGACTTTTCAAACCACCACGTGTACCAATTAGAACTCAATCGGGGCCACGGGACCAATTAAATATTTTTGCAAACATATCCAAAATGACAAGTTTATAGAATAAACTCGTCGTGCCTCATCCAATCAAAAGATACCACGTGTTTTAAGATGCTGAGATAAAATTTGACAGGGAAAAGATGCCCATCAAACCATAAAATACAAAGAACTTCACCATTCATGCCCAGAATGAAATTTTTCACCAACGAAAAAGAATTTTGCAAACAATTCATGGCTAAACTAGATTCATGACCATGGGAATGGATCTACAATGACATCTGAAGAAGATTGAACATTTTTGCGCATCAAATCAAGGAGTTAGAAAATACAACAGAGCTGCAGATTGAAGAAATTTTAGGAAAATTGGGGATTCCTTCAATCAAACTAGGGCACAATCAAAACAAGCACCAATAAACCCAATTTGCTCATAGTGCCACACTTTTTATTTGTGAATCCTAGAATTGTTGACAGGAGAGCCATAGGGCATCTTACGAATGCGTGGAAGGCCGATCAAGTTCTCAGTAGGATTATTGGGCACCAGGAAGGTGGAGGATGGAACAATTGATCATCGATGTTCTTTGAAATGCTGGATCACTTTATAGGCAAGTAAAGTTCCATTAGTTTTATTGTAAGAAATAACATTGTACTTACAAATTTTGACTTGTGGAATGGTTCGATAAGAAGAACCTAGATATGTAGGCTATTTCGAACTCCATAATCAATCCGTGTGCAGTATGATTTACATTCTTGCATTATTTTGGATTGTTTTTACTTAAAAAGGAGTAATTTATCGACAATTTTTAATAAGCCTATACCTAGGTCTCGAAGGTCGTATAAAATAAATAAATTTTTTTACTTGGATTTTTAGATCAACAGTGTATTTAGGTTTTTAAAATCCTAAGGTAGGGTGAAATATTAGGTTCATGGATGGAAAGGGGCAAAGACCTTTAGGGGTGAAAGAAGCAAGTGCATGGAAGGTGAAGATTTTGACTCTACCAGGGGTTAGATTACAACTACGTGAGATGAAAGTAAAGGAACCTAATTTGATGGAACCATTTGTGTAAGGATATTTACAATATTATAAGGATGTTGTGTAATCCCAAGGATTTCTGCTTCAACCCTATCGTCTTTCGTATTAGGCCCATATATTGTAGAAACATTAGATAAAGTCCTTGTTATTTTGATCAAGCTTAGAGTGCTAAGGAATGCTCTACATTCCTTAACTCTCTAGCTATAATCTACCAATTTAAAATATTTTATCCTAGGGGTGTAGAGTTTCATCGAGGGTTCATTCCAAGTAGTCCTCAACTTGTGATATTCTTTCCTATTCTAAAGGATTCTTTATAATTTATCCCCCATATGGAGTAGTACAACAAAAAAAATTGAGCTAGAGCCCTAGTTTTGCGAAATATTTGGAATCTTCATAACCCCTTGGTTTTTATATTTTAACCCTTAAAATATTGTAGTTTCCAAAAATGTCAATGTGGGCCTAGCTCCTCAATGTTCCTATTCCTTTTCTGCATCATCTTGTCATCTAGGATATTGGAAATACTTTTGGAAAATATCTAAAGAAAGAGGATGAGCTAGTTGACTAGAAATTTTTACCCATGATCGAATCTTTGTGTAGATGAACCTCAATAAAGGTTACAAGACATGTTGATTTTAAATCTCAAAGTAAGTTCCATTGGTCCCAAATAGAGGATTATGAAAACATAGCCCTTATGAGTTTGTTTTCTCATCAAACATGTCATCTTCAAAAATATCTTCTCCAACATAAGGGAATCCTAAAAGGAAAAAGGGCATTCTATCGGACCTAAAATTTAGTAGGCCTATGAATTTTTTCCTTGAAGTATAAAAGATGAAATGAGTAAAAAGTTGTAGACACCTTAGAGTCGGAGAAAAGGAATATGTTGGAACAAAAATCCAAAGTATAAGGATATAAATCATTATTTGAGGCTCCAAAAAAGTGATTTCTTTGGAGGATATTTTCTCAAGGGAATTAGTTTTGAAAGAACTTGGGAACAAGTATGTAGAATGAAGAGAGCCCTTGAATCTAAAAATTTAGAGCCTCATAAAGACCAATATTTTAGTAAAATTCACAACTCGGGTTTATAAGTGATTGTTGTAGAATTGCCTCTTCAGGGGGGTGGACTAAAGTAAAAAAAAATGTAAAATAGTACTTCAAGTCATCTCCTTGTGATGGTTTGGTTGGTTTTATTCGGAAGGCCCTATCCATTAGGTGGGTTCGCAGTATTTTCTACTGTATTTAGTGGTCAACGTTTAAACCGTGGACTGTTTAGCACTTTTTACATGTGGTTGACTGTTAAACTACTCACGATCTCTGCGAACACAACATTTTTTACGCTCATCCTTTTTCTTCACCTTTTATGTTGCTTCTTTGAAGTGAACGAACTCTTTTCTTGAGGCCTAAACGGCATTTTGGATTGTAACTCTTTTCACCCATATTTTTATACAATTAACATTGTAGTACTTTAATTTTTGTTAATAAAAATGCATTTTTCAGTTTAAAAATAGTGACAAAAGTAAATTCATCTATCAAAAGTGAATGAAAATAATAAAACCTTTTATGGAAATTCTTAAATGCAATGAGGATTTAAATACCAAGGAAAAATAATAAAAAGACCTGTTCGAAATTATTCAAACGCGCTTGGCTATAAACTTAACCGATAAGATTATCACATACTTAAAATATATATATGAAAGTGTAAATTCCGATGAAGAAATTTCAAACGGTTAGTTGAGATGTCTTAATAACGTCCAAAATCATAACATTTCTTTTAAGGCACGATGTAGTTATTTAATTCAAATTGAATACCACCTTCCTCGGTATTAAATGTTGCCCTTTTAATACACAAAGTCATAAGCAAATGCTGACCAGAATTTCCTTAAAATGTGGGGACAAAATGAACACTTGCATCTATATAATTGAATTAGACATAAAAGAAATTAACCAGCAGTCGGCGTTTGACGAAAACATTTGTTCCTCGTGGCCTTTAAATCTCCTACCACGGTTATGACTGTATCAGATATGGGTATAATAACTACCATAGCAATCGTCTCCGTATTTTCAGGTTCCTCTTCTATTTTTTAAAACAGTTTGACATTAGAAGTGGGGTGATTTACATGGATAACTGCATACAAAGCCTGTGAGGCTCACTGTTATTCACATATTTGAAGAAAACATGGGTTATAACAGAGCCAGCAAAACGCTAAATGTAAAGGGAGGTAATGAGGTCTCACAGTTCAGTTCAGGAACTCTTGATCTCCTGGAAAGGAAGATCAGAAATTTATCATATTCCTCATACTCAAGTGAGTCTGATTTAGTAGAATTTGATCTCTTGGAATTGGGTCAGAGCCAGTTACTTCCCTTTGGGTGGGAGAAATGCTTAGACTTGAAGGTATTGATCAAACTCATAAAAATTTCATCATGGAAAGTTTCAGGTTGTAAATATCCATATTCTGTATCCAGACGGTATGGTGATTTCCTTTTGGTGATCTCTGTCTTTTGTTGTCAACGTTTTTAACATTTGTATTATTGTTGTGGTGCAGACTGGATCTGTTTATTACCTGAATTCAGAAGAGGGGACTGAAGTAAGCTCTAAGGTATTTTTAAGTGAGAAGAGCTCAGAATTCAGCTATATAGAAAGGGGAGGAGGAATAGACCTTGGACTCAATTTGTCTACTTCAAAAGTTCACACGGCCAGAGACAAAAACAACTGCCATCTCATTGTTAATGACAATATTGGAGAAAAAGCTGAGCCTGCTATGAGGCTTGTTGGGTGTCAGAAATGTTTGATGTATTCCATGGTATGTAGCGAAGATGCCAAATGTCTAAAGTGCAAATGACGTTTCCTGCTAGATTTTCTTCACAAAGATCCATATTCTCAATAAACCAATAAACATTGTATTAAATTTTATTTTATCTTTCAATAATTTGATAGTCTGTTTAAAGCCAACCTGACCAGGGTCAATATGTTGTATGTATTCAGCTGCTATCTTTTTCTCTCTTCAGATTTCAAATTAGTTTGAGTTCGTGTTCATGTTTGTGTTTGTGGTTAAATTGAATAAACTCTTAAAAATGGGTTTAAGTTTAAACCGAAAAAAACTAACCAGGACCGGTGTGAATGCTAAGTAGTGGATTTTGTAATGGCAAAAACAGTCTCGAACTTAAACTCACAAACTCAATTCACGTCCTCACTCAATTCATTGGGTTAGTTTCTGACCCAAAAAAAAATACCATTTATTCCATTCAGCTCTAACTTTTATTCAATTTAGTCACTAGGTGTTTTGATTTGATGGGTGTTCTATGAAGTGTATATTGCTATCGCTTCTAACTATTTTAAATGCAATCTCCATCGATGTAGTGTGTATCCAACTTTTTCAACCTTGGCCTTTCAATTTTAAAAAACGGTCTTCTATCTCAGTCATGCTTTAAGGTTTGTTCAAATTACCTTGACCTTTACTCATTATTTTTGTCCACAAATTTTGTATGGTTTTTCTAAAAACTTTTTAAAACCATTCTCATGCATTCCATGCTCGATTAAGTTTGACACTAGACTATTTGATTTTGCCCATCTCCTACAATGGATGTCTCCGCACCCTTATCTTAACTAGTGGTCGCTCCGAGGGGAGCAAGATTACGCCGTGAGTTACCTGAAAAAGAAAAGACATTGAGTATAAAAGCTATGTAAGCACAGCTAGTCAAGATCCGCACTTGCAAGTATTGGCTTTTCCCTGGGATGCAGCATCTTTCCATGATTTATGATTTGCTGGCAATAATTCCTCGACAGATATCAACATATGGATTGCAACTCGTCAACACTTCAGCATCCTATGATTTACTGATGTCTATATTGTTGCACAACAACGGCTATGTAAACGTTGCATAGCTTTCTCACATGTAACATTCTGTACTTTCCTGTAACTGTTGGATCCAAACTAACACGGAGGCAATTCTTTCAAGAGGGAAGGACATTTTATCAGTATAAACCTTTGTTTGTTTTCAACTTTTGATCCCACAAAAGTTGTATTAGGATGGTGTCACTAGACACACACAACCGCTTTGTAAAATGCATTTTCTGTTTGAAGCTAGGCTTTGGAAGGATCTTAATTGCATAATTTGCAGTATAATATAGGCACAGATGCGACATATCCAATTTCACATATATGATTAGGTACTACCTATCTCCCGGTATTTTGGGGATTGTTTTGCCTGACTGAGTTTTGAGATAATCGTCACATGGGCATTTGTCATATTTGTCTGCATATGTAACACATAAATGAGCATTCTATATGTGATACATATCCATAAAAGAGCTTGATACAAATCAAACAGGATGAATTTGAGTCATTATGTTTCCAATTTGCTAAGATATTTCATCTTCCTCCAATTAATATTGAATCCATTCAACTCTTGCTCATTGATGCTCCAAATACATTTTAAGAAAATTGCAAATGAATGCTCTAACTTGTTCTACGTTAAATCAGACACCCATTCATTATAAAGTTAATGTTTCTATTAACTTTGTCACAAATTGCTGACATACAGATCTCAACATCCTCCATTTTCCACATGGATCTGTAAATTGTAGTTTTTAAAATGCCTATGTTTAAACAGATAGAAAATTGTTTAAGATCTTGTACATTCCAACACAAAGAGAATATCCATTGTAGCTCAGTCGCATCCAGTATTCTTAATGTTCCCAATTTATCAGCAGCTCTTTGACTGTCAGTTGTGTTTTGACCCATGGTATATGAATCAAATTCCTTTCTCATAGCTTGTTTTGGACCCTTCAATGCAAGCAAGGTATCTTGTCACAAATTACCTCAAAAAATAAAGTGCATCGTCTCTCCTACACTTCGTACATTACATGAGATTTCTAAATTTCAATTATTAAGAAATGACAAGCAGTTGTCCCCAAAAGTTTGGAACAAATACTAACTTTAATAATTATAGAATATTATTTCCTCCAATGTATCTTGTGTAAGAGTGCCTTTTCACTCCAAGTTATCTTCATTAGTGGCACAACTCTTGCATAAACTCAATATTGTTTTGGAAGCATGGCCAATTTTAAGACCTCGTGCAAAAATGAAGAAGGTTATTGTATTCTCGTATTTCTTGGCCAATTCATGCCAATGTCTGCTTCCTTATCATCTAGCACTGATCTTTTCCCTCAATCCTTTTCGAAATCATGAATAAAGTTATTATGACCTCATATCCGTCGGTCAATTCGCCCCATTGTCTGCTTCCCTGTGATCTAGCACTGATAATTTCCCTCAATGCTTTTCAAACATGCAGACCTTCCAGAGTCGTGCATATTTATGTCTGTTCTGTAAGTTTTTAAAAATGACTATTAATTTTTGTGGAGGGTGTGTTTAAGTCATCTGAAGATTACCTCCATGAGTGGCCATTACCCAGTGTCATTTTTTCATTGTATTTTTAGTAATAATCACAAGGGGGCCTACTTAACACACAAGCACCATAAGCATTTGTTAGTGAGGGAGAAAATGGATAATGTCATCCACCACTTTGGGCTTCTTACCATCTAGCCTCTTTCGCCAATGACAGTGACAGGTTCCCAATGCGTGGAAAATTTGAGGAAAAGAAAATTTGTAAAAGTCTTCAGTAGTTTGGCCAATCTTTCTATTTCATACAATGATAAAAGACTGATATGGAAGAAAAACACTTCTGAAACTTAAGTTTTAAGCAAGTGGAAAAGGTAATGAGGTGTTAGAGGATATGTGCTACGTAGTTTTAGCTTATGAGTAATCTAGAAAGTCAAAATACAGTTGTAACTTGCATCTAATAATGGAGAAACAGTCTCCTATTATTTTACCTGAAATTTTCAAGAAAACATCTATAGGTGATGTCCCTTAAGTTGCAAAAAGTCTGAGGGTCATTGGGTTTTGCACTCAACAAATCTAATTGACAGAAATTTCGTAATTAAGACTGTAATTCGACAGGCCTAATTGATCATCTACAAGTGTGAGATGGGTAGAAGTTATAAGGAATTGGCTAATGGAATTTTGTAGACTGAAATAACACTAAAAGGGCAGGACAGGGTATAAGGAAGGAACAAGAGATCTTATTAGAAAGGATAAAGATGGTCCTCTAATATCAAATTTTATGATTCTACAAGCTCGAATTAGGTGTAACTGTAATAATACTGTATCAGGTCATCTCAATGAATGTTTGCATTGAATTCCCATGTCAAGAAATTGTGATAACCACTACTTGAGTCAAGAACTATAGATGAAGTTGAATAGATTGGGAACCAATTGAATAACAGGTCAGATCAAGAATGTCCATTGATTGCTTAAGATATTGAGTACAAAGCTGGCAATACAGTCTCTTAATAGTCGTAACAGTTTTAACACTGTCAAGAAGAGGCTACAAGGAAGAATGGGCATAATGAAATCTCTAGAAACAATAAGTTGAGTTTAAGAATCTCATTCATGAATAAATGGTGATAGTGTTTAACCAAAGAATAGTGAAAGAATTCAACAGTAGTGTTAGAAGAAAGCAAGCCTAATGATTCAAATACTGGGTAAGGTTGATTGCAGGCATCGAAACAAGAGATGAAAGCTAAAGGTGATGGCCATGGTTGGAATTTGGAATCATCAACCAAAGGTCCTAAAGACCAAAATTTTGATTATAAGTCTATGTATAAAATCAGGTTCTTGATGTGTGTATTCTATCAAATTTTCTCCGGTCCAATGTGATCAAGACGTCCTTTAAAACTCGTTTGGTGAATGGGAGGGTACATAGAATTCATGCATACTGGACATTCTAGCAGTTCATGGACACTGCTGAAAGCATCCACCAATGATTTCACTATTGTGCACATATAATTTTTTAGCTCACGGCCCTCTGAATCTGGATCAAGCAAATGGGGAGGATCTACAGAACCCGTCAATTCTTCGACACCAGTACAATGTGCAATATCGATGCCATACTCCTTGACAAGGTAACCCAAAACCAGAGTACAGATCCTCTGCACAATGTGAGGTGCCAGGACACAGCCTCAAATTTTAATTTTCGAATGGTCCAGATCTACAGTTTTAAGACTGAATAAAACCCATTTTTCCATTGGTAAATATGATCATGTTCCGAGACAAAACCAAATGAATTAGAACAAAATAACCAGAAATCCTGAGATATTCCCTTCCACATTTTGCATACATGTCTACCAGGCAGTTGCAACTACAGCAGTCTAAATTCCTCTATCCATTATGCTTTGATGGATGTCCATACCCTGTTCCAAAGCTCCCATTTTTGCACAGGCAGGGAGGATGCTGACAAAGGTTGTGGAATTTGGCTTTACATCTGCCAATTGCAATTGCATGAATGTTTCTAAGTAATTATAATGCATTTTCAACAAATCCATTTTGGGCATATCCTGCAATCATTATTGTCCACGATACCACTTTTTTTTAGGCATTCTGTCGAACAGTTCACGTGCCTTGTCTACGGTTCCACATTTTGCATACATGTCTACCAGGACATTTGCAACCACATCTGACAAAATTCCTCTATCCTTTATGCTTTGATGGATGTCCATACCCTGTTCTAAAGCTCCCATTTTGGCATAGGCTGGGAGTATGTTCGCAAATGTAAACTGATCGGGTTGAAGACCTGTTTGTTGCATATGGTGAAACAGTGTGACTGCCTTGTGAGGATAACCATGTCTTATGTATGCTGCAATAATTATATTCCATGAGAAACTGTCTCGTTCTTTCACTTGGTCAAAATACAATGTAATATGAAACTGTGTGCTGCACACCAGGGGGATGACCAAGTTTTACTATGTCCGTGTGAGGAGAAGAAGAAAAAAATTGCGGGCAGAAATGTAACGGTATGAATTTAGCTATTTCAACAAATCCATTTTGGGCATATCCTGGAATCATTACTATCCACGATACCACATTTTTTGAGGCATTCTGTCAAACAGTTCACGTGCCTTGTCTATGGTTCCACATTTTGCATACATGTCTACCAGGACATTTGCAACCACATCTGACAAAATTCCTCTATCCTTTATGCTTTGATGGATGTCCATACCCTATTCCAAAGCTCCATTTTGGCACAGGTTGGGAGTATGTTGGCAAATGTAAACTGATCGGGTTGAAGACCTGTTTGTTGCATATGGTGAAACAATGTGACTGCCTTGTGAGGATAACCATGTCTTCTGTATGCTGCAATAATTGTATTCCATGAGAAACTGTCTCGTTCTTTCACTTGGTCAAACTCTTTACGGGCATCTATCAAAACTCTGCACTTGACATACATTTAAATATGTTTTTATGAAAATTTGTGTGTAGCAAATGCCATTTAATCACCTGTGAGCAATGAAAGAGTGGACTGTCTTTCCTTGTGAAACCATGCTCATGAAAATACAGGCCTGCAATAATTGAAGATATGTAATCTTCAGAAGGGTTGTGTGTAGTAAGCAGAATGTGCCGTCAGCAACAGCCAGGTCAAGCACGAGCCTAGCATGACAAGCAACTTAGAAACAGGTAAATGCCAAGCGCATGCAAGCTGATAGCAGGTCGGTGGAGGTGGCATGGTGACAAGCTCCTCAAGCTCGTGAGCGTCGTCGTTGGAGATCAAGTCCATATAAGCCACGCCTTCGGCGTAATTAAGAAATATGCATTTTTATTTATTCATCTCATTTTTAATAGTTGAATTTACATGTTGAACACACCATAAATTTATTTAAGAGTCTCAGTCTCTGTGGCTCCAATAATAATTGGT